>JBBBDQ010000665.1:2492500-2636671 GCA_037127315.1 Ascarosepion bandense | reverse complement strand
GGGGAGGTTCCCCGTTTTACTCCACCCCAGTTTATATAGGGTGGTAAAACTAACATATCCCACCGACGTCGGCGGGATTGTCCTAGACGGACGGATTACGTCCGACATTGGTACAGGGGTCCCTAGGACAGTCCGTCGGGGTCCCCTCTGCCCGAGATTTCTACCCCGTATGCGACTAGAGCCTTGTTGCATGTTTCTTTGTTTTTTCGTTTCAGGTTTAAAAGATGTCTATTAAGATAGCCAGCTTGAATGCGAAGGGCCTGAGGGATCGGGGTAAGGCGGCTCGCCTGCTTCGTGACCTCTTGTCCTTCGGCGTGGATGTGGCCGCGATCCAAGAGACTCACTTTGTTTGCGAAGTCGACTCGTGTGTGCTGTCTAACGACTTTGTCGTCTATTCAGCATATGGGAGCCGGCAAGCCAGAGGTGTTTCTTTGCTGGTCAAGCGTACCCTGGACGCGAAGGTTGACCTTGTCCATGTCGGTGCCGAGGGCCGGCTGATCGTGGCCGATATTGCAGTGAAAAGCAAATTGTTCCGGCTGATTGTGGTTTATGCGCCCAATAAGCAAGGTGAGCGTGTCTCTTTCTTTCGGCTGTTGGAGCCCTTTATGGTGCATTCAACACGGCTAATCTTAGTTGGGGACTGGAATGCCATCCTAACCCCCAAATGGGATAGAGGGAGGGGCGCTAGCGGGAGGAATGATGATCGTAGCCTGGTTGATCTGATCGACGAATTTGGTCTCGTCGATAGATACCGGGTCGATCATCCGGATGGGAGTATGTGGACGTGGGCGCTTAATTGGCCTTCTACCCGGGTATCTGCGTACCTAGATAGGATGTTAGTGAGAGTGGCCGACATAGACTTCTTAGAATGTCCAACGTTCCACTGGCTAGGCTACACGGACCACAAACTCGTTTGTGCCCGTGTGGTGTTAGACTTTAGGCCTAGGTTGGCTGGTTATTGGAAGTTCAATCAGTCCTTACTGGACAGGCGGGACTTTCGTGACCAGCTGACAAAACTAGTTCAGCGGGCGTTAATTGGGCGAGTCATTGGGAATAAGTGGTGGGTTAACCTTAAGGACTCCATTAGGTCTTTCGCCACCAAATATAGCCAGCGGCTCAAACTAGATAAGGCTGCGGAGGCAAAGACACTTAGTGCTAATTTCGCCCGGGCGGAGGCTGGTGGGGATCCCCTAGAGATAGCCTTAGCCAGGGAGGCCCTGAGGCGCACGACTAGCGAGCGCTATATGGGCCAGGTAATTAGAGCTAAGTTAAGCAAGATGTCTTCCGAAGCTGTGAACATGGGCGCAGAACTGCGCAAGGAAGAAATTCGTCGGGCCGGCGATCGGTACATTCGAGAAGTGCGCGACCCGGAGGGGCATCTCCTTCGGTCCACCGACGACATGTGCGAGGCGTTCCGGCAGCATTTCGAACACCGGTTTACCAAGGAGCCTGGTCTCCGTGACGAGGAGTTTCGCAGCTATTTGGCTGGCTTTCCCCGGCTTTTGCCGGCTGAAGCGGCTAGCTGCGAAGGGGAGATTACGGAGGACGAAGTCTACGCGGCTTTGAAGAAGACCGGCAGTGGCAAGTCGCCAGGTTTGGATGGTTTGCCCTATGAATTGTACTTGAGGATGTCGCACCTTTTTGTCCCGCTCTTGACTGTCGTGTTCAACCACTGGTTTCGGCAGGGGTCCATCCCCGGTCGGATCACCAGGGGCGTGATCACGCTGTTGGGAAAAGGCAAGAAGGTTGGGCGGGGATTAGATGATTACAGGCCCATAACTCTGCTAAACACAGAGTTAAAGATTTTGGCCAAGATCCTGACGAATCGCTTGCAGCTAGTTGCCGAGTCTCTGTTGGAACCGGATCAGACTTGTTCTGTGAAGGGACGAACAATTCAGAGCAACCTGCACTTGATTCCGCACGATCGTAGAGGGTGTAGAAGACGACGAAGAGGCCGCGCTGATCAATTTGGATCAGTCCAAGGCATTTGATAGGATTGACCATGGCTACCTGGCTGCTGTCCTGCAGGCCGCCGGATTCAAACCCGACTTCAGCCGCTGGATTAGCCTTCTGTATCGCTCCCCCAAGGCTGTGGTACAGGTGAACGGGAAGCTGTCGAGCGCTTTCGCGCTGTCTAGGTCGGTCCGACAGGGTTGTCCACTGTCGCCTCTCCTTTACGTCCTGGCGTTGGAGCCTCTCCTTCGCCGGCTAAGGGACGAGACGTGCAGTCCGGTCCTGCGTGGAATTGCTGTCCCTGGTGGAGCTCGAGCCAGGGTTTCCGCGTACGCCGATGACGTAACGACCTTTGTGTCCTCCCGCAGGGACATAAGGGCGGTACAGAAGGCGCTTGAACGGTACGAACAGGTAACAGGGGCCAGAATTAACCGCGACAAGTCGTCCGGCTTGCGGTTAGGTGCCTGGAAGGGTGTTTCCCTCCCGGGGCCCTTCGACTGGACGGACGGGCCGGTCAAGCTCCTCGGAGTTTGGTTCGGTCCGGACTTACAGTTGGAGAAAAACTGGTCAGAAGTGCAGGCAAAGGTCGGCGCGTCGGTCGAGATTTGGCGTCGACGGAGTCTCTCCGTGAAGGGTCTGGCGGAGGTGTGTAATACATACCTCTTTCCCAGAATCCTTTACCGGCTGTCTGTACTTCCCCTTTGTGACGATCATGAGAAGGCGCTCGAGCGTTTGCTATTCTGTCTTTGGAGAGGACGCAAACACATGGTCGACAAAGGAGTCTGTTGCCTCCGTCCGTGTCAAGGGGGTCTGGGGATGCCACACTTGAGGAGCCACGTGCTCGCTTCGAGGTTGGCATTCCTCAGGCGCGCGTTGGAGGAAGATCGGTTGCTTGCGGGGGTAGTGAGGGACATGTTCCCTAGCCTCACTATCACTCCCCCGCTCCTGAGGACTAGCAATAGGCCTTGGGGGCGACCGAAATTCCTGCTCGAATGTCTGACGGCCCTTCGGGCCATTCCATGGTCCAGTGACCTTTCACGGCCTAGGAGAATCTTCTATCGGGGATTAGTGGAGGGCGCCGTGAAGGATGAACTGTGGAGTAAGCTCGGCATGTCGAGAGAGGAGTATCGCTCTCATTGGTCTTGGGCGCCAGGTGCGGATTGGCTCAACAACTCTGAGTTTTCTCTGACCTGGCGATTGGCTCGGAATGGTTTGTCTCTCAACGACAAGCGTTTCGCAATGGGCCTGGCGGATTTGCCAGATTGTGAACGTTGCGTCCTTGGAATTAAGGAGACGTCTGCGCACGCCTTCTTCCATTGTGCGCGCGTTCGCCCGTTGTGGGCGCGTGTCGGCGAGTTGACTGCTCGTATCGCGCCGCGGGAGCTTGTGCTCATTGATCGCGCATACGCTGTGGACAATGTGTCGCCCCCGTACTCTGGAGTGAAGCGGATGGTGTTTCTGTCGCTACTGGCCACGGCTAGAATGGTGATTTGGATGACGCGTCTGGAGGAAGTCTTGCGGGGCGGTCGTCTTTCGGATCAGGATCTAATCCGATATTTTGAGCACCAGCTCAAAATTAAGATTAGAACTGAACGGAAAACGGCTGCACCCGACAGAGTTCAGCGAAAGGTGGGTATATGCGGCGAGCCTGGTTCGCGTGACCGGGGCTAGCCTTGATTTTCTCTTTTAGATCTGCTAGTTGCATCGGGGTGGATTCCTTTGGAACCCCGCCCGTGGTTAAGGTAGAAGTTCTTTTTGTGCCTAGTTAATGTGAGTGGATGTGTTTGTCCTGGCCTGTTCCCGGCTCCATTGCTTTTGTTATGATCCAGTTTGAGATTCCCATTGTCCAAGTATTATTTTGTCCCGTTTTCACTCTCGGCTGGGTCAGCCTTATACATTCTCCAGTCCAATTTATTTTTGGCCCCCTGCTTCTCCATTCCCCTTAGAAAGAGAGCTGCTTGATTTTGTCCTTTTAAGGCAGAATACAGTGGCCTCTTTAATTATGTGGGTGTGTTTGGGTCTTACTAACCCATTGTGTATATATATTCATTTGAAATTGTTTTTTGTTTTGGGGATTTTTTGTTTCTTCATTCCCCCTCCCCATCATGTCATTTCATGAATAAAGTTTTAAATTTATTTTTGTAAGATATTGTATATATTGTAAAAATCAGAAATTTTTATGTACATTTGGGGTGTTTTTTTAGGTCCCCGGTATGATTTTGCGGTATTTTGGTGCTTGATAGGTATGAGTGTTGATGGACAAATTTTTATGGTGAATGAGAAAATTGTAACGTATGTATGGGTCGTGAATCGGATTAGCTAGGTATAAGATAGTTACGGAAGACCAACCCAAGTTTTTGTTCCCCTTCCCATTTGTTGGCCTTGTGCCAGAATTTGTACTTTTGGTCAAATAAATAAGTACCACCCCTTTCCCACCCGGCTTTTTGTTGTGTGGTTTAGGGTAAAAGAACAAAGGATAACACTTGTTCCTTCGTGATATTTGTTAGTCCTCTGTATCTTGGATTTACTGCTTTCCAGCCCGAGTTTATAGCTCGGGCCAGCGTAAAAGTAGCGTCTAACAACGCGAAACACCGGGAAGCAGTGATCCGGTGTTCGGCCACTTTGTGGCAATGGCCTCTAGTGGGCCGGATGAGGTCGTTCCTCCCACCACGGCGTCGGTGGGAGGAAAGAGGAGGGGATTGGGCTCTACCGCCTCGGGATAATCCCCCTTCTACAGTACCAGCAGTGACACTAGCAGCAGCTCCAGCATCCCCCTTACCTTCGACCTCTGGGTGGAAGGGAGGCAAAAAAATGTCGCTAAAAGGGGAGGATTATTACGAGAAGATTGCTAAGGACTACGCGGATTACATTAAAGGAACAGAGCTCGTTTCGGTGCCGGATCAGTTGGCTCAAATAGAAGCGAGAGTCATCACTCTGTACACTAAGGACCCGAAGACAAAGAAGTTGGTCGGCGTTCCTCGGGATACACTCGAGGAGGGGCTACAAGCCCTAAAAATTAGAGCGTTGGCCGTGGCGAGGAGAGGCAGTGCCATGTGGGACGTCCTGCTTGGCTCCGTACAAGAAGCTAGAAACCTAATTGGTGTGGTCTTGGAGACCAAAACTCTCCTGATCAATACGGAGTACATGGGTACTAGAAAAGTTAAGGTCACCCTGCATGGCGTCCCCATGGACATTGCCGAGGATCATGTTGGCGCCTTCTTCGTGCAATATGGAAGAGTGGCCGAAGTCTCCTCGCTGCGGTCCAAGGCCGGTTTTCTCACGGGCGACATGACCCTGCAGGTGACCCTGAATAAGGAGAATATCGCCAAAATTCCCAACATCCTCACCTGCAGGGGTCGTTCGATTTTTATAATCGTAGAAGGCAGAAAGCCTTGCTGTTGGGTCTGTGGGGCGGCGGAGCATGTCGCAAAGATCTGTCCATCTAAGAATCCCCCCCAAAGGCCCAACCAGCCAAGCAGCAGCAGCCAGCTAAGGAAGCAGTGAAGACAGCCTCTCCTACACCAGTACCAGCAGCCAGCAAGGAGGACGATTGGCAGGTGGTGGCGAGGAAAAAGGCGAAAACGCCTTCTCCGGCCAAGGGGCCGGCGAAGGTGCCACCGCCTGTCAAATCACCCCCAAAACAAAAGGAGACTACCTCAAAAAATACGCCCGCCAAACAGGAGAGGGAAAGGGTTTCCTCCCCCAAAAAGGACGAACCGATGGAGGTAGGGAGAGCGTCGTCTTTGAAGCGCGGGGGAGAGAGGAAGGAAGAGGAGCAGCAGGACAAGCTAAAAAGCAGAAGAAGGGGCAGGAGCTCCGAAAGAAGCAATCATGGGAACAAGTGTGCATCATTGCCGGTTTCCCCGGTCAGACACACATATGCTGACAAGGCAAGAAGCCTACCATCTTCCCCGCGCAAAGCTTCCCAGTCCCCAACCTTCAATTTGATCCCCTTGAAAAAACAGACTTCTGCAACACCCACTCCCTCCCCTTCTCCTATTTCCACTCCCTCACGGGCAAAAAAGAAGAAAGCCCTCCCCCAAGGCGACGCCTTGTGTAAAGTAGATGAGGACATTGTGGAGGAGTGGTCTTCGCAGAGGCGAAAACTGCTGAAGCCACTCCTCAAACTGACTGCAGTAAAAGGAATGTCCACGGAAGACCCAACAAACTTTCCCCAGGCCCCAGGAGTCATTACCCTCGTAAGAAATACCGGGGGTAACCTGAGGGTCTGGGACCACATAGAAGATGCCAAGAAGCACTACCCTAAATTAAGGATGGCAACGATGAACACGCCTGAACTTAAAAAAATGGGCAAAAATTGTGCGGGTCGGTTCCCGGTTATCCTCCACCCCTGCTTATATAGGGTGGTAAAATTAACATATCCCACCGACGTCGGCGGGATTGTCCTAGACGGACGGATTACGTCCGACATTGGTACAGGGTCCCTAGGACAGTCCGTCGGGGTCCCCTCTGCCCGAGATTTCTACCCCGTATGCGACTAGTGCCTTTGTTGCATGTTTCTTTGTTTTTCTTTTTCAGAACTAAAAGATGTCTATTAAGATAGCCAGCTTGAATGCGAAGGGCCTGAGGGATCGGGGTAAGGCGGCTCGCCTGCTTCGTGACCTCTTGTCCTTCGGCGTGGATGTGGCCGCGATCCAAGAGACTCACTTTGTTTGCGAAGTCGACTCTTGTGTGCTGTCTAACGACTTTGTCGTCTATTCAGCATATGGGAGCCGGCAAGCCAGAGGTGTTTCTTTGCTGGTCAAGCGTACCCTGGACGCGAAGGGTTGACCTTGTCCATGTCGGTGCCGAGGGCCGGCTGATCGTGGCCGATATTGCAGTGAAAAGCAAATTGTTCCGGCTGATTGTGGTTTATGCGCCCAATAAGCAAGGTGAGCGTGTCTCTTTCTTTCGGCTGTTGGAGCCCTTTACGGTGCATTCAACACGGCTAATCTTAGTTGGGGACTGGAATGCCATCCTAACCCCCAAATGGGATAGAGGGAGGGGCGCTAGCGGGAGGAATGATGATCGTAGCCTGGTTGATCTGATCGACGAATTTGGTCTCGTCGATAGATACCGGGTCGATCATCCGGATGGGAGTATGTGGACGTGGGCGCTTAATTGGCCTTCTACCCGGGTATCTGCGTACCTGGATAGGATGTTAGTGAGAGTGGCCGACATAGACTTCTTAGAATGTCCAACGTTCCACTGGCTAGGCTACACGGACCACAAACTCGTTTGTGCCCGTGTGGTGTTAGACTTTAGGCCTAGGTTGGCTGGTTATTGGAAGTTCAATCAGTCCTTACTGGACAGGCGGGACTTTCGTGACCAGCTGACAAAACTAGTTCAGCGGGCGTTAATTGGGCGAGTCATTGGGAATAAGTGGTGGGTTAACCTTAAGGACTCCATTAGGTCTTTCGCCACCAAATATAGCCAGCGGCTCAAACTAGATAAGGCTGCGGAGGCAAAGACACTTAGTGCTAATTTCGCCCGGGCGGAGGCTGGTGGGGATCCCCTAGAGATAGCCTTAGCCAGGGAGGCCCTGAGGCGCACGACTAGCGAGCGCTATATGGGTCAGGTAATTAGAGCTAAGTTAAGCAAGATGTCTTCCGAAGCTGTGAACATGGGCGCAGAACTGCGCAAGGAAGAAATTCGTCGGGCCGGCGATCGGTACATTCGAGAAGTGCGCGACCCGGAGGGGCATCTCCTTCGGTCCACCGACGACATGTGCGAGGCGTTCCGGCAGCATTTCGAACACCGGTTTACCAAGGAGCCTGGTCTCCGTGACGAGGAGTTTCGCAGCTATTTGGCTGACTTTCCCCGGCTTTTGCCGGCTGAAGCGGCTAGCTGCGAAGGGGAGATTACGGAGGACGAAGTCTACGCGGCTTTGAAGAAGACCGGCAGTGGCAAGTCGCCAGGTTTGGATGGTTTGCCCTATGAATTGTACTTGAGGATGTCGCACCTTTTTGTCCCGCTCTTGACTGTCGTGTTCAACCACTGGTTTCGGCAGGGGTCCATCCCCGGTCGGATCACCAGGGGCGTGATCACGCTGTTGGGAAAAGGCAAGAAGGTTGGGCGGGGATTAGATGATTACAGGCCCATAACTCTGCTAAACACAGAGTTAAAGATTTTGGCCAAGATCCTGACGAATCGCTTGCAGCTAGTTGCCGAGTCTCTGTTGGAACCGGATCAGATTGTTCTGTGAAGGGACGAACAATTCAGAGCAACCTGCACTTGATTCCGCACGATCGTAGAGGGTGTAGAAGACGACGAAGAGGCCGCGCTGATCAATTTGGATCAGTCCAAGGCATTTGATAGGATTGACCATGGCTACCTGGCTGCTGTCCTGCAGGCCGCCGGATTCAAACCCGACTTCAGCCGCTGGATTAGCCTTCTGTATCGCTCCCCCAAGGCTGTGGTACAGGTGAACGGGAAGCTGCCGAGCGCTTTCGCGCTGTCTAGGTCGGTCCGACAGGGTTGTCCACTGTCGCCTCTCCTTTACGTCCTGGCGTTGGAGCCTCTCCTTCGCCGGCTAAGGGACGAGACGTGCAGTCCGGTCCTGCGTGGAATTGCTGTCCCTGGTGGAGCTCGAGCCAGGGTTTCCGCGTACGCCGATGACGTAACGACCTTTGTGTCCTCCCGCAGGGACATAAGGGCGGTACAGAAGGCGCTTGAACGGTACGAACAGGTAACAGGGGCCAGAATTAACCGCGACAAGTCGTCCGGCTTGCGGTTAGGTGCCTGGAAGGGTGTTTCCCTCCCGGGGCCCTTCGACTGGACGGACGGGCCGGTCAAGCTCCTCGGAGTTTGGTTCGGTCCGGACTTACAGTTGGAGAAAAACTGGTCTGAAGTACAGGCAAAGGTCGGCGCGTCGGTCGAGATTTGGCGTCGACGGAGTCTCTCCGTGAAGGGTCTGGCGGAGGTGTGTAATACATACCTCTTTCCCAGAATCCTTTACCGGCTGTCTGTACTTCCCCTTTGTGACGATCATGAGAAGGCGCTCGAGCGTTTGCTATTCTCCTGTCTTTGGAGAGGACGCAAACACATGGTCGACAAAGGAGTCTGTTGCCTCCGTCCGTGTCAAGGGGGTCTGGGGATGCCACACTTGAGGAGCCACGTGCTCGCTTCGAGGTTGGCATTCCTCAGGCGCGCGTTGGAGGAAGATCGGTTGCTTGCGGGGGTAGTGAGGGACATGTTCCCTAGCCTCACTATCACTCCCCCGCTCCTGAGGACTAGCAATAGGCCTTGGGGGCGACCGAAATTCCTGCTCGAATGTCTGACGGCCCTTCGGGCCATTCCATGGTCCAGTGACCTTTCACGGCCTAGGAGAATCTTCTATCGGGGATTAGTGGAGGGCGCCGTGAAGGATGAACTGTGGAGTAAGCTCGGCATGTCGGGAGAGGAGTATCGCTCTCATTGGTCTTGGGCGCCAGGTGCGGATTGGCTCAACAACTCTGAGTTTTCTCTGACCTGGCGATTGGCTCGGAATGGTTTGTCTCTCAACGACAAGCGTTTCGCAATGGGCCTGGCGGATTTGCCAGATTGTGAACGTTGCGTCCTTGGAATTAAGGAGACGTCTGCGCACGCCTTCTTCCATTGTTCGCGCGTTCGCCCGTTGTGGGCGCGTGTTGGCGAGTTGACTGCTCGTATCGCGCCGCGGGAGCTTGTGCTCATTGATCGCGCATACGCTGTGGACAATGTGTCGCCCCCGTACTCTGGAGTGAAGCGGATGGTGTTTCTGTCGCTACTGGCCACGGCTAGAATGGTGATTTGGATGACGCGTCTGGAGGAAGTCTTGCGGGGCGGTCGTCTTTCGGATCAGGATCTAATCCGATATTTTGAGCACCAGCTCAAAATTAAGATTAGAACTGAACGAAAACGGCTGCACCCGACAGAGTTCAGCGAAAGGTGGGTATATGCGGCGAGCCTGGTTCGCGTGACCGGGGCTAGCCTTGATTTTCTCTTTTAGATCTGCTAGTTGCATCGGGGTGGATTCCTTTGGAACCCCTCCCGTGGTTAAGGTAGAAGTCTTTTTTGGTGCCTAGTTAATGTGAGTGAATGTGTTTGTCCTAGCCTGTTCCCGGCTTCCATTACTTTTGTTATGATCCAGTTCGAGATTCCCATTGTCCATTGTTATTTTGTCCCGTTTTCATTCTCGGCTGGGTCAGCCTTATATATTCTCCAGTCCAATTTATTTTGTTCCCTGCTTCTCCATTCCCCTTAGAAAGAGAGCTGCTTGATTTTGTTCCTTTTAAGGCAGAATACAGTGGCCTCTTTAATTATGTGGGTGTGTTTGGGTCTTACTAACATTGTGTATATATATTCATTTGAAATTGTTTTTTGTTTTGGGGATTTTTTGTTTCTTCATTCCCCCTTCCCATCATGTCATTTCATGAATAAAGTTTTAAATTTATTTTTGTACACTATTGTAAATATTGTAAATAAACAAATTTTTATGTACATTTGGGGCGTTTTTAGGTCCCTGGTATGTTACTGCGGTATTTTGGTGCTTGATAGGTATGAGTGTTGATGGACAAATTTTTATGGTGAATGAGAAAATTGTAACGTATGTATGGGTCGTGAATCGGATTAGCTAGGTATAAGATAGTTACGGAAGACCAACCCAAGTTTTTGTTCCCCCTCCCATTTGTTGGCCTTGTGCCAGAATTATGTACTTTTACGTAATAAATAAGTACCACCCCTTTCCCACCCGGCTTTTTGTTGTGTGGTTTAGGGTAAAAGAACAAAGGATAACACTTGTTCCTTCGTGATATTTGTTAGTCCTCTGTATCTTGGATTTACTGCTTTCCAGCCCGAGTTTATAGCTCGGGCCAGCGTAAAAGTAGCGTCTAACAACGCGAAACACCGGGAAGCAGTGATCCGGTGTTCGGCCACTTTGTGGCAATGGCCACAGATGGGCCGATGGAAAGCGTTCCTCCCACCACGGCGTCGGTGGGAGGAAAGGAGGGGGATTGGGCTCTACCGCCTCGGGATAATCCCCCTTCTACAGTACCAGCAGTGATACCAGCAGCAGCTCCAGCATCCCCCTTACCTTCGACCTCTGGGTGGAAGGGAGGCAAAAAAATGTCGCTAAAAGGGGAGGATTATTACGAGAAGATTGCTAAGGACTATGCAGAGTACATCAAAGGAACAGAGCTCGTCTCGGTGCCGGAGCAGTTGGCTCAAATAGAGGCGAGAGTCATCACCTTGTACACTAAGGACCCGAAGACAAAGAAGTTGGTCGGCGTCCCTCGGGATACACTCGAGGAGGGGCTACAAGCCCTAAAAATTAGAGCGTTGGCCGTGGCGAGGAGAGGCAGTGCCATGTGGGACGTCCTGCTTGGCTCCGTACAAGAAGCTAGAAACCTAATTGGTGTGGTCTTGGAGACCAAAACTCTCCTGATCAATACGGAGTACATGGGTACTAGAAAAGTTAAGGTCACCCTGCATGGCGTCCCCATGGACATTGCCGAGGATCATGTTGGCGCCTTCTTCGTGCAATATGGAAGAGTGGCCGAAGTCTCCTCGCTGCGGTCCAAGGCCGGTTTTCTCACGGGCGACATGACCCTGCAGGTGACCCTGAATAAGGACAACATCGCTAAAATTCCCAACATCCTCACCTGCAGGGGTCGTTCGATTTTTATAATCGTAGAAGGCAGAAAGCCTTGCTGTTGGGTCTGTGGGGCGGCGGAGCATGTCGCAAAGATCTGTCCGTCTAAGAATCCCCCCACAAAGGCCCAACCAGCCAAGCAGCAGCAGCCAGCAAAGGAAGTAGTTAAGACAGCCTCTCCTACACCAGTACCAGCAGCCAGCAAGGAGGGCGATTGGCAGGTGGTGGCGAGGAAAAAGGCAAAAACGCCTTCTCCGGCCAAGGGGCCGGCGAAGGTGCCACCGCCTGTCAAATCACCCCCAAAACAAAAGGAGACTACCATCAAAAAATACGCCCGCCAAACAGGAGAGGGAAAGGGTTTCCTCCCCCAAAAAGGACGAACCGATGGAGGTAGGGAGAGCGTCGTCTTTGAAGCGCGGGAGAGAGGAAGAAGAGGAGCAGCAGGACAAGCTAAAAAGCAGAAGAAGGGGCAGGAGCTCCGAAAGAAGCAATCATGGGAACAAGTGTGCATCATTGCCGGTTTCCCCGGTCAGACACACATATGCTGACAAGGCAAGAAGCCTACCATCTTCCCCGCGCAAAGCTTCCCAGTCCCCAACCTTCAATTTGATCCCCTTGAAAAAACAGACTTCTGCAACACCCACTCCCTCCCCTTCTCCTATTTCCCACTCCCTCACGGGCAAAAAAGAAGAAAGCCCTCCCCCAAGGCGACGCTTTGTGTAAAGTAGATGAGGACATTGTGGAGGAGTGGTCTTCGCAGAGGCGAAAACTGCTGAAGCCACTCCTCAAACTGACTGCAGTAAAAGGAATGTCCACGGAAGACCCAACAAACTTTCCCCAGGCCCCAGGAGTCATTACCCTCGTAAGAAATACCGGGGGTAACCTGAGGGTCTGGGACCACATAGAAGATGCCAAGAAGTACTACCCTAAATTAAGGATGGCAACAATGAACACGCCTGAACTTAAAAAAATGGGCAAAAATTGTTCGGGGAGGTTCCCGGTTATCCTCCACCCCTGCTTATATAGGGTGGTAAAGCTAACCTACCCCACGGACGTCGGCGGTATTGTCCTAGACGGACGGATTACGTCCGATATAGGTACAGGGTCCCTAGGACAGTCCGTCGGGGTCCCATCCACCAGAGATTTTTTCCCCGTATGTGACTAGTGCCTTTGTTGCATGTTCTTTGTTTTTTCTTTTTCAGGTTTAAAAGATGTCTATTAAGATAGCCAGCTTGAATGCGAAGGGCCTGAGGGATCGGGGTAAGGCGGCTCGCCTGCTTCGTGACCTCTTGTCCTTCGGCGTGGATGTGGCCGCGATCCAAGAGACTCACTTTGTTTGCGAAGTCGACTCTTGTGTGCTGTCTAACGACTTTGTCGTCTATTCAGCATATGGGAGCCGGCAAGCCAGAGGTGTTTCTTTGCTGGTCAAGCGTACCCTGGACGCGAAGGTTGACCTTGTCCATGTCGGTGCCGAGGGCCGGCTGATCGTGGCCGATATTGCAGTGAAAAGCAAATTGTTCCGGCTGATTGTGGTTTATGCGCCCAATAAGCAAGGTGAGCGTGTCTCTTTCTTTCGGCTGTTGGAGCCCTTTATGGTGCATTCAACACGGCTAATCTTAGTTGGGGACTGGAATGCCATCCTAACCCCCAAATGGGATAGAGGGAGGGGCGCTAGCGGGAGGAATGATGATCGTAGCCTGGTTGATCTGATCGACGAATTTGGTCTCGTCGATAGATACCGGGTCGATCATCCGGATGGGAGTATGTGGACGTGGGCGCTTAATTGGCCTTCTACCCGGGTATCTGCGTACCTGGATAGGATGTTAGTGAGAGTGGCCGACATAGACTTCTTAGAATGTCCAACGTTCCACTGGCTAGGCTACACGGACCACAAACTCGTTTGTGCCCGTGTGGTGTTAGACTTTAGGCCTAGGTTGGCTGGTTATTGGAAGTTCAATCAGTCCTTACTGGACAGGCGGGACTTTCGTGACCAGCTGACAAAACTAGTTCAGCGGGCGTTAATTGGGCGAGTCATTGGGAATAAGTGGTGGGTTAACCTTAAGGACTCCATTAGGTCTTTCGCCACCAAATATAGCCAGCGGCTCAAACTAGATAAGGCTGCGGAGGCAAAGACACTTAGTGCTAATTTCGCCCGGGCGGAGGCTGGTGGGGATTCCCCTAGAGATAGCCTTAGCCAAGGGAGGCCCTGAGGCGCACGACTAGCGAGCGCTATATGGGCCAGGTAATTAGGGCTAAGTTAAGCAAGATGTCTTCCGAAGCTGTGAACATGGGCGCAGAACTGCGCAAGGAAGAAATTCGTCGGGCCGGCGATCGGTACATTCGAGAAGGTGCGCGACCCGGAGGGACATCTCCTTAGGTCCACTGACGACATGTGCGAGGCGTTCCGGCAGCATTTCGAACACCGGTTTACCAAGGAGCCTGGTCTCCGTGACGAGGAGTTTCGCAGCTATTTGGCTGACTTTCCCCGGCTTTTGCCGGCTGAAGCGGCTAGCTGCGAAGGGGAGATTACGGAGGACGAAGTCTACGCGGCTTTGAAGAAGACCGGCAGTGGCAAGTCGCCAGGTTTGGATGGTTTGCCCTATGAATTGTACTTGAGGATGTCGCACCTTTTTGTCCCGCTCTTGACTGTCGTGTTCAACCACTGGTTTCGGCAGGGGTCCATCCCCGGTCGGATCACCAGGGGCGTGATCACGCTGTTGGGAAAAGGCAAGAAGGTTGGGCGGGGATTAGATGATTACAGGCCCATAACTCTGCTAAACACAGAGTTAAAGATTTTGGCCAAGATCCTGACGAATCGCTTGCAGCTAGTTGCCGAGTCTCTGTTGGAACCGGATCAGACTTGTTCTGTGAAGGGACGAACAATTCAGAGCAACCTGCACTTGATTCGCACGATCGTAGAGGGTGTAGAAGACGACGAAGAGGCCGCGCTGATCAATTTGGATCAGTCCAAGGCATTTGATAGGATTGACCATGGCTACCTGGCTGCTGTCCTGCAGGCCGCCGGATTCAAACCCGACTTCAGCCGCTGGATTAGCCTTCTGTATCGCTCCCCCAAGGCTGTGGTACAGGTGAACGGGAAGCTGTCGGGCGCTTTCGCGCTGTCTAGGTCGGTCCGACAGGGTTGTCCACTGTCGCCTCTCCTTTACGTCCTGGCGTTGGAGGCCCTCCTTCGCCGGCTAAGGGACGAGACGTGCAGTCCGGTCCTGCGTGGAATTACTGTCCCTGGTGGAGCTCGAGCCAGGGTTTCCGCGTACGCCGATGACGTAACGACCTTTGTGTCCTCCCGCAGGGACATAAGGGCGGTACAGAAGGCGCTTGAACGGTACGAACAGGTAACAGGGGCCAGAATTAACCGCGACAAGTCGTCCGGCTTGCGGTTAGGTGCCTGGAAGGGTGTTTCCCTCCCGGGGCCCTTCGACTGGACGGACGGGCCGGTCAAGCTCCTCGGAGTTTGGTTCGGTCCGGAACTTACAGTTGGAGAAAAACTGGTCAGAAGTACAGGCAAAGGTCGGCGCGTCGGTCGAGATTTGGCGTCGACGGAGTCTCTCCGTGAAGGGTCTGGCGGAGGTGTGTAATACATACCTCTTTCCCAGAATGCTTTACCGGCTGTCTGTACTTCCCCTTTGTGACGATCATGAGAAGGCGCTCGAGCGTTTGCTATTCTCCTGTCTTTGGAGAGGACGCAAACACATGGTCGACAAAGGAGTCTGTTGCCTCCGTCCGTGTCAAGGGGGTCTGGGGATGCCACACTTGAGGAGCCACGTGCTCGCTTCGAGGTTGGCATTCCTCAGGCGCACGTTGGAGGAAGATCGGTTGCTTGCGGGGGTAGTGAGGGACATGTTCCCTAGCCTCACTATCACTCCCCCGCTCCTGAGGACTAGCAATAGGCCTTGGGGGCGACCGAAATTCCTGCTCGAATGTCTGACGGCCCTTCGGGCCATTCCATGGTCCAGTGACCTTTCACGGCCTAGGAGAATCTTCTATCGGGGATTAGTGGAGGGCGCCGTGAAGGATGAACTGTGGAGTAAGCTCGGCATGTCGAGAGAGGAGTATCGCTCTCATTGGTCTTGGGCGCCAGGTGCGGATTGGCTCAACAACTCTGAGTTTTCTCTGACCTGGCGATTGGCTCGGAATGGTTTGTCTCTCAACGACAAGCGTTTCGCAATGGGCCTGGCGGATTTGCCAGATTGTGAACGTTGCGTCCTTGGAATTAAGGAGACGTCTGCGCACGCCTTCTTCCATTGTTCGCGCGTTCGCCCGTTGTGGGCGCGTGTCGGCGAGTTGACTGCTCGTATCGCGCCGCGGGAGCTTGTGCTCATTGATCGCGCATACGCTGTGGACAATGTGTCGCCCCCGTACTCTGGAGTGAAGCGGATGGTGTTTCTGTCGCTACTGGCCACGGCTAGAATGGTGATTTGGATGACGCGTCTGGAGGAAGTCTTGCGGGGCGGTCGTCTTTCGGATCAGGATCTAATCCGATATTTTGAGCACCAGCTCAAAATTAAGATTAGAACTGAACGGAAAACGGCTGCACCCGACAGAGTTCAGCGAAAGGTGGGTATATGCGGCGAGCCTGGTTCGCGTGACCGGGGCTAGCCTTGATTTTCTCTTTTAGATCTGCTAGTTGCATCGGGGTGGATTCCTTTGGAACCCCGCCCGTGGTTAAGGTAGAAGTTCTTTTTGTGCCTAGTTAATGTGAGTGGATGTGTTTGTCCTGGCCTGTTCCCGGCTCCATTGCTTTTGTTATGATCCAGTTTGAGATTCCCATTGTCCAAGTATTATTTTGTCCCGTTTTCACTCTCGGCTGGGTCAGCCTTATACATTCTCCAGTCCAATTTATTTTTGGCCCCCTGCTTCTCCATTCCCCTTAGAAAGAGAGCTGCTTGATTTTGTCCTTTTAAGGCAGAATACAGTGGCCTCTTTAATTATGTGGGTGTGTTTGGGTCTTACTAACCCATTGTGTATATATATTCATTTGAAATTGTTTTTTGTTTTGGGGATTTTTTGTTTCTTCATTCCCCCTCCCCATCATGTCATTTCATGAATAAAGTTTTAAATTTATTTTTGTAAGATATTGTATATATTGTAAAAATCAGAAATTTTTATGTACATTTGGGGTGTTTTTTTAGGTCCCCGGTATGATTTTGCGGTATTTTGGTGCTTGATAGGTATGAGTGTTGATGGACAAATTTTTATGGTGAATGAGAAAATTGTAACGTATGTATGGGTCGTGAATCGGATTAGCTAGGTATAAGATAGTTACGGAAGACCAACCCAAGTTTTTGTTCCCCTTCCCATTTGTTGGCCTTGTGCCAGAATTTGTACTTTTGGTCAAATAAATAAGTACCACCCCTTTCCCACCCGGCTTTTTGTTGTGTGGTTTAGGGTAAAAGAACAAAGGATAACACTTGTTCCTTCGTGATATTTGTTAGTCCTCTGTATCTTGGATTTACTGCTTTCCAGCCCGAGTTTATAGCTCGGGCCAGCGTAAAAGTAGCGTCTAACAACGCGAAACACCGGGAAGCAGTGATCCGGTGTTCGGCCACTTTGTGGCAATGGCCACAGATGGGCCGATGGAAAGCGTTCCTCCCACCACGGCGTCGGTGGGAGGAAAGGAGGGGGATTGGGCTCTACCGCCTCGGGATAATCCCCCTTCTACAGTACCAGCAGTGATACCAGCAGCAGCTCCAGCATCCCCCTTACCTTCGACCTCTGGGTGGAAGGGAGGCAAAAAAATGTCGCTAAAAGGGGAGGATTATTACGAGAAGATTGCTAAGGACTATGCAGAGTACATCAAAGGAACAGAGCTCGTCTCGGTGCCGGAGCAGTTGGCTCAAATAGAGGCGAGAGTCATCACCTTGTACACTAAGGACCCGAAGACAAAGAAGTTGGTCGGCGTTCCCTCGGGATACACTCGAGGAGGGGCTACAAGCCCTAAAAATTAGAGCGTTGGCCGTGGCGAGGAGAGGCAGTGCCATGTGGGACGTCCTGCTTGGCTCCGTACAAGAAGCTAGAAACCTAATTGGTGTGGTCTTGGAGACCAAAACTCTCCTGATCAATACGGAGTACATGGGTACTAGAAAAGTTAAGGTCACCCTGCATGGCGTCCCCATGGACATTGCCGAGGATCATGTTGGCGCCTTCTTCGTGCAATATGGAAGAGTGGCCGAAGTCTCCTCGCTGCGGTCCAAGGCCGGTTTTCTCACGGGCGACATGACCCTGCAGGTGACCCTGAATAAGGACAACATCGCTAAAATTCCCAACATCCTCACCTGCAGGGGTCGTTCGATTTTTATAATCGTAGAAGGCAGAAAGCCTTGCTGTTGGGTCTGTGGGGCGGCGGAGCATGTCGCAAAGATCTGTCCGTCTAAGAATCCCCCCACAAAGGCCCAACCAGCCAAGCAGCAGCAGCCAGCAAAGGAAGTAGTTAAGACAGCCTCTCCTACACCAGTACCAGCAGCCAGCAAGGAGGGCGATTGGCAGGTGGTGGCGAGGAAAAAGGCAAAAACGCCTTCTCCGGCCAAGGGGCCGGCGAAGGTGCCACCGCCTGTCAAATCACCCCCAAAACAAAAGGAGACTACCATCAAAAAATACGCCCGCCAAACAGGAGAGGGAAAGGGTTTCCTCCCCCAAAAAGGACGAACCGATGGAGGTAGGGAGAGCGTCGTCTTTGAAGCGCGGGAGAGAGGAAGAAGAGGAGCAGCAGGACAAGCTAAAAAGCAGAAGAAGGGGCAGGAGCTCCGGAAAGAAGCAATCATGGGAACAAGTGTGCATCATTGCCGGTTTCCCCGGTCAGACACACATATGCTGACAAGGCAAGAAGCCTACCATCTTCCCCGCGCAAAGCTTCCCAGTCCCCAACCTTCAATTTGATCCCCTTGAAAAAACAGACTTCTGCAACACCCACTCCCTCCCCTTCTCCTATTTCCCACTCCCTCACGGGCAAAAAAGAAGAAAGCCCTCCCCCAAGGCGACGCCTTGTGTAAAGTAGATGAGGACATTGTGGAGGAGTGGTCTTCGCAGAGGCGAAAACTGCTGAAGCCACTCCTCAAACTGACTGCAGTAAAAGGAATGTCCACGGAAGACCCAACAAACTTTCCCCAGGCCCCAGGAGTCATTACCCTCGTAAGAAATACCGGGGGTAACCTCGAGGGTCTGGGACCACATAGAAGATGCCAAGAAGTACTACCCTAAATTAAGGATGGCAACAATGAACACGCCTGAACTTAAAAAAATGGGCAAAAAATTGTTCGGGGAGGTTCCCGGTTATCCTCCACCCCTGCTTATATAGGGTGGTAAAATTAACATATCCCACCGACGTCGGCGGGATTGTCCTAGACGGACGGATTACGTCCGACATTGGTACAGGGTCCCTAGGACAGTCCGTCGGGGTCCCCTCTGCCCGAGATTTCTACCCCGTATGCGACTAGTGCCTTTGTTGCATGTTCTTTGTTTTTTCTTTTTCAGGTTTAAAAGATGTCTATTAAGATAGCCAGCTTGAATGCGAAGGGCCTGAGGGATCGGGGTAAGGCGGCTCGCCTGCTTCGTGACCTCTTGTCCTTCGGCGTGGATGTGGCCGCGATCCAAGAGACTCACTTTGTTTGCGAAGTCGACTCTTGTGTGCTGTCTAACGACTTTGTCGTCTATTCAGCATATGGGAGCCGGCAAGCCAGAGGTGTTTCTTTGCTGGTCAAGCGTACCCTGGACGCGAAGGTTGACCTTGTCCATGTCGGTGCCGAGGGCCGGCTGATCGTGGCCGATATTGCAGTGAAAAGCAAATTGTTCCGGCTGATTGTGGTTTATGCGCCCAATAAGCAAGGTGAGCGTGTCTCTTTCTTTCGGCTGTTGGAGCCCTTTATGGTGCATTCAACACGGCTAATCTTAGTTGGGGACTGGAATGCCATCCTAACCCCCAAATGGGATAGAGGGAGGGGCGCTAGCGGGAGGAATGATGATCGTAGCCTGGTTGATCTGATCGACGAATTTGGTCTCGTCGATAGATACCGGGTCGATCATCCGGATGGGAGTATGTGGACGTGGGCGCTTAATTGGCCTTCTACCCGGGTATCTGCGTACCTGGATAGGATGTTAGTGAGAGTGGCCGACATAGACTTCTTAGAATGTCCAACGTTCCACTGGCTAGGCTACACGGACCACAAACTCGTTTGTGCCCGTGTGGTGTTAGACTTTAGGCCTAGGTTGGCTGGTTATTGGAAGTTCAATCAGTCCTTACTGGACAGGCGGGACTTTCGTGACCAGCTGACAAAACTAGTTCAGCGGGCGTTAATTGGGCGAGTCATTGGGAATAAGTGGTGGGTTAACCTTAAGGACTCCATTAGGTCTTTCGCCACCAAATATAGCCAGCGGCTCAAACTAGATAAGGCTGCGGAGGCAAAGACACTTAGTGCTAATTTCGCCCGGGCGGAGGCTGGTGGGGATTCCCTAGAGATAGCCTTAGCCAGGGAGGCCCTGAGGCGCACGACTAGCGAGCGCTATATGGGCCAGGTAATTAGGGCTAAGTTAAGCAAGATGTCTTCCGAAGCTGTGAACATGGGCGCAGAACTGCGCAAGGAAGAAATTCGTCGGGCCGGCGATCGGTACATTCGAGAAGTGCGCGACCCGGAGGGGCATCTCCTTCGGTCCACCGACGACATGTGCGAGGCGTTCCGGCAGCATTTCGAACACCGGTTTACCAAGGAGCCTGGTCTCCGTGACGAGGAGTTTCGCAGCTATTTGGCTGACTTTCCCCGGCTTTTGCCGGCTGAAGCGGCTAGCTGCGAAGGGGAGATTACGGAGGACGAAGTCTACGCGGCTTTGAAGAAGACCGGCAGTGGCAAGTCGCCAGGTTTGGATGGTTTGCCCTATGAATTGTACTTGAGGATGTCGCACCTTTTTGTCCCGCTCTTGACTGTCGTGTTCAACCACTGGTTTCGGCAGGGGTCCATCCCCGGTCGGATCACCAGGGGCGTGATCACGCTGTTGGGAAAAGGCAAGAAGGTTGGGCGGGGATTAGATGATTACAGGCCCATAACTCTGCTAAACACAGAGTTAAAGATTTTGGCCAAGATCCTGACGAATCGCTTGCAGCTAGTTGCCGAGTCTCTGTTGGAACCGGATCAGACTTGTTCTGTGAAGGGACGAACAATTCAGAGCAACCTGCACTTGATTCGCACGATCGTAGAGGGTGTAGAAGACGACGAAGAGGCCGCGCTGATCAATTTGGATCAGTCCAAGGCATTTGATAGGATTGACCATGGCTACCTGGCTGCTGTCCTGCAGGCCGCCGGATTCAAACCCGACTTCAGCCGCTGGATTAGCCTTCTGTATCGCTCCCCCAAGGCTGTGGTACAGGTGAACGGGAAGCTGTCGGGCGCTTTCGCGCTGTCTAGGTCGGTCCGACAGGGTTGTCCACTGTCGCCTCTCCTTTACGTCCTGGCGTTGGAGCCTCTCCTTCGCCGGCTAAGGGACGAGACGTGCAGTCCGGTCCTGCGTGGAATTGCTGTCCCTGGAGGAGCTCGAGCCAGGGTTTCCGCGTACGCCGATGACGTAACGACCTTTGTGTCCTCCCGCAGGGACATAAGGGCGGTACAGAAGGCGCTTGAACGGTACGAACAGGTAACAGGGGCCAGAATTAACCGCGACAAGTCGTCCGGCTTGCGGTTAGGTGCCTGGAAGGGTGTTTCCCTCCCGGGGCCCTTCGACTGGACGGACGGGCCGGTCAAGCTCCTCGGAGTTTGGTTCGGTCCGGACTTACAGTTGGAGAAAAACTGGTCAGAAGTACAGGCAAAGGTCGGCGCGTCGGTCGAGATTTGGCGTCGACGGAGTCTCTCCGTGAAGGGTCTGGCGGAGGTGTGTAATACATACCTCTTTCCCAGAATCCTTTACCGGCTGTCTGTACTTCCCCTTTGTGACGATCATGAGAAGGCGCTCGAGCGTTTGCTATTCTCCTGTCTTTGGAGAGGACGCAAACACATGGTCGACAAAGGAGTCTGCTGCCTCCGTCCGTGTCAAGGGGGTCTGGGGATGCCACACTTGAGGAGCCACGTGCTCGCTTCGAGGTTGGCATTCCTCAGGCGCGCGTTGGAGGAAGATCGGTTGCTTGCGGGGGTAGTGAGGGACATGTTCCCTAGCCTCACTATCACTCCCCCGCTCCTAAGGACTAGCAATAGGCCTTGGGGGCGGCCGAAATTCCTGCTCGAATGTCTGACGGCCCTTCGGGCCATTCCATGGTCCAGTGACCTTTCACGGCCTAGGAGAATCTTCTATCGGGGATTAGTGGAGGGCGCCGTGAAGGATGAACTGTGGAGTAAGCTCGGCATGTCGAGAGAGGAGTATCGCTCTCATTGGTCTTGGGCGCCAGGTGCGGATTGGCTCAACAACTCTGAGTTTTCTCTGACCTGGCGATTGGCTCGGAATGGTTTGTCTCTCAATGACAAGCGTTTCGCAATGGGCCTGGCGGATTTGCCAGATTGTGAACGTTGCGTCCTTGGAATTAAGGAGACGTCTGCGCACGCCTTCTTCCATTGTTCGCGCGTTCGCCCGTTGTGGGCGCGTGTCGGCGAGTTGACTGCTCGTATCGCGCCGCGGGAGCTTGTGCTCATTGACCGCGCATACGCTGTGGACAATGTGTCGCCCCCGTACTCTGGAGTGAAGCGGATGGTGTTTCTGTCGCTACTGGCCACGGCTAGAATGGTGATTTGGATGACGCGTCTGGAGGAAGTCTTGCGGGGCGGTCGTCTTTCGGATCAGGATCTAATCCGATATTTTGAGCACCAGCTCAAAATTAAGATTAGAACTGAACGAAAACGGCTGCACCCGACAGAGTTCAGCGAAAGGTGGGTTATATGCGGCGAGCCTGGTTCGCGTGACCGGGGCTAGCCTTGATTTTCTCTTTTAGATCTGCTAGTTGCATCGGGGTGGATTCCTTTGGAACCCCTCCCGTGGTTAAGGTAGAAGTTCTTTTTGTGCCTAGTTAATGTGAGTGAATGTGTTTGTCCTGGCCTGTTCCCGGCTCCATTGCTTTTGTTATGATTCAGTTCGAGATTCCCATTGTCCAAGTATTATTTTGTCCCGTTTTCACTCTCGGCTGGGTCAGCCTTATACATTCTCCAGTCCAATTTATTTTTGCCCCTGCTTCTCCATTCCCCTTAGAAAGAGAGCTGCTTGATTTTGTCCTTTTTTAAGGCAGAATACAGTGGCCTCTTTAATTATGTGGGTGTGTTTGGGTCTTACTAACATTGTGTATATATATTCATTTGAAATTGTTTTTTGTTTTGGGGATTTTTTGTTTCTTCATTTCCCCTTCCCATCATGTCATTTCATGAATAAAGTTTTAAATTTATTTTTGTACACTATTGTATATATTGTAAATAAACAAATTTTTATGTACATTTGGGGCGTTTTTAGGTCCCTGGTATGTTACTGCGGTATTTTGGTGCTTGATAGGTATGAGTGTTGATGGACAAATTTTTATGGTGTATGAGAAAATTGTAACGTATGTATGGGTCGTGAATCGGATTAGCTAGGTATAAGATAGTTACGGAAGACCAACCCAAGTTTTTGTTCCCCCTCCCCATTGTTTGGCCTTGAGCCAGAATTTGTATTTTATGCAAATAAATACGTACCACCCCTTTCCCACCCGGCTTTTTGTTGTGTGGTTTAGGGTAAAAGAACAAAGGATAACACTTGTTCCTTCGTGATATTTGTTAGTCCTCTGTATCTTGGATTTACTGCTTTCCAGCCCGAGTTTATAGCTCGGGCCAGCGTAAAAGTAGCGTCTAACAACGCGAAACACCGGGAAGCAGTGATCCGGTGTTCGGCCACTTTGTGGCAATGGCCACAGATGGGCCGATGGAAAGCGTTCCTCCCACCACGGCGTCGGTGGGAGGAAAGGAGGGGGATTGGGCTCTACCGCCTCGGGATAATCCCCCTTCTACAGTACCAGCAGTGATACCAGCAGCAGCTCCAGCATCCCCCTTACCTTCGACCTCTGGGTGGAAGGGAGGCAAAAAAATGTCGCTAAAAGGGGAGGATTATTACGAGAAGATTGCTAAGGACTATGCAGAGTACATCAAAGGAACAGAGCTCGTCTCGGTGCCGGAGCAGTTGGCTCAAATAGAGGCGAGAGTCATCACCTTGTACACTAAGGACCCGAAGACAAAGAAGTTGGTCGGCGTCCCTCGGGATACACTCGAGGAGGGGCTACAAGCCCTAAAAATTAGAGCGTTGGCCGTGGCGAGGAGAGGCAATGCCATGTGGGACGTCCTGCTTGGCTCCGTACAAGAAGCTAGAAACCTAATTGGTGTGGTCTTGGAGACCAAAACTCTCCTGATCAATACGGAGTACATGGGTACTAGAAAAGTTAAGGTCACCCTGCATGGCGTCCCCATGGACATTGCCGAGGATCATGTTGGCGCCTTCTTCGTGCAATATGGAAGAGTGGCCGAAGTCTCCTCGCTGCGGTCCAAGGCCGGTTTTCTCACGGGCGACATGACCCTGCAGGTGACCCTGAATAAGGACAACATCGCTAAAATTCCCAACATCCTCACCTGCAGGGGTCGTTCGATTTTTATAATCGTAGAAGGCAGAAAGCCTTGCTGTTGGGTCTGTGGGGCGGCGGAGCATGTCGCAAAGATCTGTCCGTCTAAGAATCCCCCCACAAAGGCCCAACCAGCCAAGCAGCAGCAGCCAGCAAAGGAAGTAGTTAAGACAGCCTCTCCTACACCAGTACCAGCAGCCAGCAAGGAGGGCGATTGGCAGGTGGTGGCGAGGAAAAAGGCAAAAACGCCTTCTCCGGCCAAGGGGCCGGCGAAGGTGCCACCGCCTGTCAAATCACCCCCAAAACAAAAGGAGACTACATCAAAAAATACGCCCGCCAAACAGGAGAGGGAAAGGGTTTCCTCCCCCAAAAAGGACGAACCGATGGAGGTAGGGAGAGCGTCGTCTTTGAAGCGCGGGAGAGAGGAAGAAGAGGAGCAGCAGGACAAGCTAAAAAGCAGAAGAAGGGGCAGGAGCTCGGAAAGAAGCATACATGCGGACAAGTGTGCATCATTGCCGGTTTCCCCGGTCAGACACACATATGCTGACAAGGCAAGAAGCCTACCATCTTCCCCGCGCAAAGCTTCCCAGTCCCCAACCTTCAATTTGATCCCCTTGAAAAAACAGACTTCTGCAACACCCACTCCCTCCCCTTCTCCTATTCCCACTCCCTCACGGGCAAAAAAGAAGAAAGCCCTCCCCCAAGGCGACGCTTTGTGTAAAGTAGATGAGGACATTGTGGAGGAGTGGTCTTCGCAGAGGCGAAAACTGCTGAAGCCACTCCTCAAACTGACTGCAGTAAAAGGAATGTCCACGGAAGACCCAACAAACTTTCCCCAGGCCCCAGGAGTCATTACCCTCGTAAGAAATACCGGGGGTAACCTGAGGGTCTGGGACCACATAGAAGATGCCAAGAAGTACTACCCTAAATTAAGGATGGCAACAATGAACACGCCTGAACTTAAAAAAATGGGCAAAAATTGTTCGGGGAGGTTCCCGGTTATCCTCCACCCCTGCTTATATAGGGTGGTAAAGCTAACCTACCCCACGGACGTCGGCGGTATTGTCCTAGACGGACGGATTACGTCCGATATAGGTACAGGGTCCCTAGGACAGTCCGTCGGGGTCCCATCCACCAGAGATTTTTTCCCCGTATGTGACTAGTGCCTTTGTTGCATGTTCTTTGTTTTTTCTTTTTCAGGTTTAAAAGATGTCTATTAAGATAGCCAGCTTGAATGCGAAGGGCCTGAGGGATCGGGGTAAGGCGGCTCGCCTGCTTCGTGACCTCTTGTCCTTCGGCGTGGATGTGGCCGCGATCCAAGAGACTCACTTTGTTTGCGAAGTCGACTCTTGTGTGCTGTCTAACGACTTTGTCGTCTATTCAGCATATGGGAGCCGGCAAGCCAGAGGTGTTTCTTTGCTGGTCAAGCGTACCCTGGACGCGAAGGTTGACCTTGTCCATGTCGGTGCCGAGGGCCGGCTGATCGTGGCCGATATTGCAGTGAAAAGCAAATTGTTCCGGCTGATTGTGGTTTATGCGCCCAATAAGCAAGGTGAGCGTGTCTCTTTCTTTCGGCTGTTGGAGCCCTTTATGGTGCATTCAACACGGCTAATCTTAGTTGGGGACTGGAATGCCATCCTAACCCCCAAATGGGATAGAGGGAGGGGCGCTAGCGGGAGGAATGATGATCGTAGCCTGGTTGATCTGATCGACGAATTTGGTCTCGTCGATAGATACCGGGTCGATCATCCGGATGGGAGTATGTGGACGTGGGCGCTTAATTGGCCTTCTACCCGGGTATCTGCGTACCTGGATAGGATGTTAGTGAGAGTGGCCGACATAGACTTCTTAGAATGTCCAACGTTCCACTGGCTAGGCTACACGGACCACAAACTCGTTTGTGCCCGTGTGGTGTTAGACTTTAGGCCTAGGTTGGCTGGTTATTGGAAGTTCAATCAGTCCTTACTGGACAGGCGGGACTTTCGTGACCAGCTGACAAAACTAGTTCAGCGGGCGTTAATTGGGCGAGTCATTGGGAATAAGTGGTGGGTTAACCTTAAGGACTCCATTAGGTCTTTCGCCACCAAATATAGCCAGCGGCTCAAACTAGATAAGGCTGCGGAGGCAAAGACACTTAGTGCTAATTTCGCCCGGGCGGAGGCTGGTGGGGATTCCCTAGAGATAGCCTTAGCCAGGGAGGCCCTGAGGCGCACGACTAGCGAGCGCTATATGGGCCAGGTAATTAGGGCTAAGTTAAGCAAGATGTCTTCCGAAGCTGTGAACATGGGCGCAGAACTGCGCAAGGAAGAAATTCGTCGGGCCGGCGATCGGTACATTCGAGAAGTGCGCGACCAGGAGGGGCATCTCCTTCGGTCCACCGACGACATGTGCGAGGCGTTCCGGCAGCATTTCGAACACCGGTTTACCAAGGAGCCTGGTCTCCGTGACGAGGAGTTTCGCAGCTATTTGGCTGACTTTCCCCGGCTTTTGCCGGCTGAAGCGGCTAGCTGCGAAGGGGAGATTACGGAGGACGAAGTCTACGCGGCTTTGAAGAAGACCGGCAGTGGCAAGTCGCCAGGTTTGGATGGTTTGCCCTATGAATTGTACTTGAGGATGTCGCACCTTTTTGTCCCGCTCTTGACTGTCGTGTTCAACCACTGGTTTCGGCAGGGGTCCATCCCCGGTCGGATCACCAGGGGCGTGATCACGCTGTTGGGAAAAGGCAAGAAGGTTGGGCGGGGATTAGATGATTACAGGCCCATAACTCTGCTAAACACAGAGTTAAAGATTTTGGCCAAGATCCTGACGAATCGCTTGCAGCTAGTTGCCGAGTCTCTGTTGGAACCGGATCAGACTTGTTCTGTGAAGGGACGAACAATTCAGAGCAACCTGCACTTGATCCGCACGATCGTAGAGGGTGTAGAAGACGACGAAGAGGCCGCGCTGATCAATTTGGATCAGTCCAAGGCATTTGATAGGATTGACCATGGCTACCTGGCTGCTGTCCTGCAGGCCGCCGGATTCAAACCCGACTTCAGCCGCTGGATTAGCCTTCTGTATCGCTCCCCCAAGGCTGTGGTACAGGTGAACGGGAAGCTGTCGAGCGCTTTCGCGCTGTCTAGGTCGGTCCGACAGGGTTGTCCACTGTCGCCTCTCCTTTACGTCCTGGCGTTGGAGCCTCTCCTTCGCCGGCTAAGGGACGAGACGTGCAGTCCGGTCCTGCGTGGAATTGCTGTCCCTGGTGGAGCTCGAGCCAGGGTTTCCGCGTACGCCGATGACGTAACGACCTTTGTGTCCTCCCGCAGGGACATAAGGGCGGTACAGAAGGCGCTTGAACGGTACGAACAGGTAACAGGGGCCAGAATTAACCGCGACAAGTCGTCCGGCTTGCGGTTAGGTGCCTGGAAGGGTGTTTCCCTCCCGGGGCCCTTCGACTGGACGGACGGGCCGGTCAAGCTCCTCGGAGTTTGGTTCGGTCCGGACTTACAGTTGGAGAAAAACTGGTCAGAAGTGCAGGCAAAGGTCGGCGCGTCGACGGAGTCTCTCCGTGAAGGGTCTGGCGGAGGTGTGTAATACATACCTCTTTCCCAGAATCCTTTACCGGCTGTCTGTACTTCCCCTTTGTGACGATCATGAGAAGGCGCTCGAGCGTTTGCTATTCTCCTGTCTTTGGAGAGGACGCAAACACATGGTCGACAAAGGAGTCTGTTGCCTCCGTCCGTGTCAAGGGGGTCTGGGGATGCCACACTTGAGGAGCCACGTGCTCGCTTCGAGGTTGGCATTCCTCAGGCGCGCGTTGGAGGAAGATCGGTTGCTTGCGGGGGTAGTGAGGGACATGTTCCCTAGCCTCACTATCACTCCCCCGCTCCTGAGGACTAGCAATAGGCCTTGGGGGCGACCGAAATTCCTGCTCGAATGTCTGACGGCCCTTCGGGCCATTCCATGGTCCAGTGACCTTTCACGGCCTAGGAGAATCTTCTATCGGGGATTAGTGGAGGGCGCCGTGAAGGATGAACTGTGGAGTAAGCTCGGCATGTCGAGAGAGGAGTATCGCTCTCATTGGTCTTGGGCGCCAGGTGCGGATTGGCTCAACAACTCTGAGTTTTCTCTGACCTGGCGATTGGCTCGGAATGGTTTGTCTCTCAACGACAAGCGTTTCGCAATGGGCCTGGCGGATTTGCCAGATTGTGAACGTTGCGTCCTTGGAATTAAGGAGACGTCTGCGCACGCCTTCTTCCATTGTGCGCGCGTTCGCCCGTTGTGGGCGCGTGTCGGCGAGTTGACTGCTCGTATCGCGCCGCGGGAGCTTGTGCTCATTGATCGCGCATACGCTGTGGACAATGTGTCGCCCCCGTACTCTGGAGTGAAGCGGATGGTGTTTCTGTCGCTACTGGCCACGGCTAGAATGGTGATTTGGATGACGCGTCTGGAGGAAGTCTTGCGGGGCGGTCGTCTTTCGGATCAGGATCTAATCCGATATTTTGAGCACCAGCTCAAAATTAAGATTAGAACTGAACGGAAACGGCTGCACCCGACAGAGTTCAGCGAAAGGTGGGTATATGCGGCGAGCCTGGTTCGCGTGACCGGGGCTAGCCTTGATTTTCTCTTTTAGATCTGCTAGTTGCATCGGGGTGGATTCCTTTGGAACCCCTCCCGTGGTTAAGGTAAGAAGTCTTTTTTGTGCCTAGTTAATGTGAGTGAATGTGTTTGTCCTAGCCTGTTCCCGGCTCCATTACTTTTGTTATGATCCAGTTCGAGATTCCCATTGTCCATTGTTATTTTGTCCCGTTTTCATTCTCGGCTGGGTCAGCCTTATATATTCTCCAGTCCAATTTATTTTTGTTCCCTGCTTCTCCATTCCCCTTAGAAAGAGAGCTGCTTGATTTTGTCTTTTATGGCAGAATACAGTGGCCTCTTTAATTATGTGGGTGTGTTTGGGTCTTACTAACATTGTGTATATATATTCATTTGAAATTGTCTTTTGTTTTGGGGATTTTTTGTTTCTTCATTCCCCCTTCCCATCATGTCATTTCATGAATAAAGTTTTAAATTTATTTTTGTACACTATTGTATATATTGTAAATAAACAAATTTTTAATTACATTTGGGGCGTTTTTAGGTCCCTGGTATGTTACTGCGGTATTTTGGTGTATGATAAGTATGAGTGTTGATGGACAAATTTTTATGGTGAATGAGAAAATTGTAACGTATGTATGTGTCGTGAATCGGATTAGCTAGGTATAAGATAGTTACGGAAGACCAACCCAAGTTTTTGTACCCCCTCCCATTTGTTGGCCTTGTGCCAGAATTTTGTACTTTTGGCAAAATAAATAAGTACCATCCATTTCCCACCCAACTTTTTGTTGTGTGGTTTTTGGGTTGTGGGAGCCTAGTGGATCATTTGTTCCTCCGTGATATTTGTTCGCACTTTGTCTCTCGGACATACTGATTTCCAGCCCGAGTTCATTGCTCGAGCCAGTGTAAAGTAGTGTTTTTTCGAAAACGCGAAACACCGGAAAGAAGTTGTCCAGCGTTCGGCCACCCGGTGGCATAGCCATGGCCTAGCCACTTCCCCCCCTGTTCGGTGGAAGAGCCTAGTGGAGCATTTGTTCCTCCGTGATATCTGCTCGCACTTTGTCTCTTGGACAACTGATTTCCAGCCCGAGTTCATTGCTCGGGCCAGCGTAAAGTAGCGTTTTTCGAAAACGCGAAACACCGGAAAGAAGTTGTCCGGTGATCGGTCACTTTTGTGGCATGGCCACAGAAGGACCGGGGGAAGTCGGCACTCCCACCACGGCGTCGGTGGGAGACTGGCAACTGCGTGACGCAGACGACGACGACGACGTCATAGCCCGCACCATGACCGAGTGGGAGAACATGCTGTTCGGCTCCCCCACACCAGCGGAGGCGGCGGCGGCCACACTGTCAGCAGCGACCGGACCAGCAGCGGCGACTGCACCTGCAGCAGAGACCACCCCAGCAGCGGCGACTGCACCTTCAGCAGCGACCAGACCAGCAGCGGCGACTGCACCTGCAGCAGCGACCACCCCAGCAGCGGCGACTGCACCTGCAGCAGCGACCAATCCAGCAGCGGCGACTGCACCTGCAGCAGCGACCAATCCAGCAGCGGCGACTGCACCTGCAGCAGCAACCAAACGTGCAGCAGCAGCAGCAGCAACCAAACCTGCTCCAGCGACCGGACCTGCAGCAGCGTCCAGACCGGCGGCAACTGCAGCAGCAACACCCCCACCGGCACGGACAGCAGCAGCAGCAGCAGCAGCAGCAGCAGCAGCACCAGCGTCCCCCTTACCTTCGACCTCCGGCTGGAAGGGAGGCAAGAAGATGACGCGTAAAGACGAGGACTACTACCAGTCCATCCAGAAAGACTACGCGGACTACATCAGGGGGACGGAGCTCGTCTCGAAGCCGGACCACTTGGCGCAGATCGAGGCGAGAGTCATCACCCTGATCACCAAAGACCTGAAGACCAAGAAACTGATCGGCGTCCCCAGGGATACGTTCGAGGAGGGACTGCAGACACTGAAGATCAGAGCCAGGGCCGTAGCGAGGAGAAGCAACACCACGTGGGACGTCCTGCTCGGCTCCGCCGAAGAAGCCAAGGATTTAATCGGCGTGGTTCTGGAGACCAAAACGCTCCAGTTCCACACGGAGTACATGGGCACGAAGAAGGTGAAAATCACGCTGCACGGCGTCCCCATGGACATTGCTGAGGATCACGTTGGCGCCTTCTTCGTGCAATATGGAAGGGTGGCCGAAGTCTCCTCGCTGCGGTCGAAAGCAGGATTCCTCACGGGAGACATGACCCTGCAGGTGACCCTAAACAAGGAGAACATCGCCAAGATCCCCAACATCCTCACCTGCAGGGGCCGTGCCATCTCCGTCATCGTCGAAGGCAGGAAGCCGTGCTGTTGGGTCTGCGGGTCGGCGGAGCACGTGGCAAAGGCGTGCCCAACCAAGAATCCGGCCCTAAAGGCCCAACCAGCCCAACCAGTCAAGCAGCAACCGGCGGCGCAGGAGAAGGATGGCGCAAAACAAGCACAACCTACGCAGTCTCCCGTGAGCAACAAGGACGGCGAATGGCAGGTGGTGGCCAGGAAGAAAGCTAAAAAACCTTCCCCGGACAATGTGCCGCCACCTGTCAAGACGCCTGCCAAGCAAACCCCGGTGCGGGTGTCGACTCCAACCAAACCAAGGGAGTCCCCGGCAAAGGCACCGGCAAAACCAAAGGAGGTGTCTCCTCCCAAGCAGAGGAAGGGAAGAAGCCCTTCCCCCCAGCAAATGGAAGTACAAAGAACACCCTCCCTGAAACGTGGGAGAGAGGAAGAGGCAGAGGAGCAACACAACAACACAAAGGCCAGGAGAAGGAGCAGGAGCAACGAAAGGAGGCCGCGAGCCGAAAAATGCAGCTCTCTACCAGTGTCTCCTGTTAGACCATCTTATGCACTAAAGGTAAGAAGTCTTCCTTCATCCCCGCAAAAAGCCTCCCAGTCCCCAGTCTTTAAGCTGACCCCCCTGAAATCAAGTACTTTAACCCCCACTCCCTCCCCTCCTCCTATGTCCACTCCCTCTCGGGCAAAAAAGAAAAAAGCCCTGACCCAAGGGGAAGCACTCCTTAAAGTGAGTGAAGACGTTGCCTCTGAGTGGTCATCTCAGAGGCGAAAACTCTTAAAGCCCCTGCTGAGGCTGACTTCAGTGGAGGGCAAGAACATTGAAGACCCCAGAAACTTTCCCCAGGCCCCAGGTGTCATCACCCTGGTGAGGAGTACCGGTGGCAACCTGAGGGTCTGGGACCACATCCAGGAAGCCAAAAGACATTTCTCTAAGATTACAATGGTTCAGCAGAACACACCTGAACTTAAGAAAATGGAAAAAAATTGTTCGGGGAGGTCCCCTGTTTTACTCCACCCCAGTCTCTATAGGGTAGTAAAACTAACATACCCCACGGACGTTGGCGGCATTGTCCTAGACGGACGGATTACGTCCGATGTAGGAACGGGTTCCCTAGGACAGTCCGTCGGGGTCCTATCTGCTAGGGATTTCCGTCCCGTATGTGACTAGTACTTTTGTTGCATGTTTTTGTTGTTTTTTCCTTTTCAGAACTAAATCATGTCTATTAAGATAGCCAGCTTAAATGCGAATGGCCTGAGGGATCGGGGTAAGGCGGCTCGCCTGCTTCGTGACCTCTTGTCGTTCGGCGTGGATGTGGCCGCGATCCAAGAGACTCACTTTGTTTGCGAAGTCGACTCGTGTGTGCTGTCTAACGACTATGTCGTCTATTCAGCATATGGGAGCCGGCATGCCAGAGGTGTTTCTTTGCTGGTCAAGCGTACCCTGGATGCGAGGATCGACCTTGTCCATGTCGGTGCCGAGGGCCGGCTGATCGTGGCAGATATTGCAGTGAAAAGCAAATCGTTCCGGCTGATTGCGGTTTATGCGCCCAACGTCCCAGGTGAGCGTGTCTCTTTCTTTCGGCTGTTGGAGCCCTTCATGGTGCATTCAACACGGCTTGTCTTAGTTGGGGACTGGAATGCCGTCCTAACCCCCAAATGGGATAGAGGAAGGGGCGCTAGCGGGTGGAGTGGTGATCGTAGCCTGGTCGATCTGATCGGCGAATTTGGTCTCGTCGATAGACACCGGGTCGATCATCCGGATGGGAGCATGTGGACGTGGACGCATAGTTGGCCTTCTACCCGGGTATCCGCGTACCTGGATAGGATGTTAGTGAGAGAAGCCGACATAGACTTCTTAGAATGTCCAACGTTCCACTGGCTAGGCTACTCGGACCACAAACTCGTTTGTGCCCGGGTGGTGTTAGACTTTAGGCCTAGGTTGGCTGGTTATTGGAAGTTCAATCAGTCCTTATTGGACAGGCGGGACTTTCGTGACCAGCTGACAAAACTAGTTCAGCGGGAATTAACTGGGCGAGTCATCGGGAGTAGGTGGTGGGTTAACCTTAAGGACTCCATTAGGTCTTTTGCCACCAAATTTAGCCAGCGGCTCAACCTAGATAAGGCTGCGGAGGCAAAGACACTTAGTGCTAATTTCGCCCGGGCGGAGGCTGGTGGGGATCCCCTAGAGATAGCCTTAGCCAGGGAGGCCCTGGAGCGTTCGACTAGCGGGCGCTACATGGGTCAGGTAATTAGGGCTAAGTTAAGCAAGATGTCTTCCGAAGCTGTGAACATGGGCGCAGAACTGCGCAAGGAAGAAATTCGCCAGGCCGGCGACCGGTACATTCGAGAGGTACGCGACCCGGAGGGACATCTCCTTAGGTCCACCGACGATATGTGCGAGGCGTTCCGGCAGCATTTCGAACACCGATTTACCAAGGAGCCCGGTCTCCGTGACGAGGAGTTTCGCAGCTATTTGGCTGACTTTCCCCGGCTTTTGCCGGCTGAAGCGGCTAGCTGCGAAGGGGAGATTACGGAGGACGAAATCTACGTGGCTTTGAAGAAGGTCGGCAGAGGCAAGTCGCCCGGTTTGGATGGTTTGCCCTATGAAATGTACTTGAGGATGTCGCACCTTTTTGTCCCGCTCTTGGCTGTCGTGTTCAACCACTGGTTTCGGCAGGGGTCCATCCCCGGTCGGATCACCAGGGGCGTGATCACGCTGCTGAGAAAAGGCAAGAAGGTTGGGAGGGAACTAGATGATTACAGGCCCATAACTCTGCTAAACACAGAGTTAAAGATTTTGGCCAAGATCCTGACGAATCGCTTGCAGCTAGTTGCCGAGTCTCTGTTGGGACCGGGATCAGACCTGTTCTGTGAAGGGACGAACAATTCAGAGCAACCTGCACTTGATTCGCACGATCGTAGAGGGTGTAGAAGACGACGATGAAGCCGCGCTGATCAATTTAGATCAGTCCAAGGCATTTGATAGGATTGACCATGGCTACCTGGCTGCTGTCCTGCAGGCCGCCGGATTCAAACCAGACTTCAGCCGCTGGATTAGCCTTCTGTATCGCTCCCCCAGGGCTGTGGTACAGGTGAACGGGAAGCTGTCGGGCGCTTTCGCGCTGTCTAGGTCGGTCCGACAGGGTTGTCCACTGTCTTCTCTCCTTTATGTCCTAGCGTTGGAGCCCCTCCTTCGCAGGCTGAGGGACGAGACGGGCAGTCCGGTCCTACGTGGAATTGCTGTCCCTGGCGGAGCTCGAGCCAGGGTTTCCGCGTACGCCGATGACGTAACGAACTTTGTGTCCTCCCGCAGGGACATAGAGGCGGTACAGCAGGCGCTTGTACGGTACGAGAAGGTGACAGGGGCCAGAATTAACTGCGACAAGTCTTCCGGCTTGCGGTTAGGTGCCTGGAAGGGTGTTTCCCTCCCGGGGCCCTTCGACTGGACGGACGGGCCGGTCAAGCTCCTCGGAGTTTGGTTCGGTCCGGACTTACAGTTGGAGAAAAACTGGTCTGAAGTACTGGCAAAGGTCGGCGCGTCGGTCAAGGTTTGGCGTCGACGGGGTCTCTCCGTGAAGGGCTTGGCGGAGGTGTGCAACACATACCTCTTTCCCATGATCCTTTACCGGCTGTCAGTACTTCCCCTTTGTGACGATCATGAGAAGGCGCTCGAGCGTTTGCTATTCTCCTGCCTGTGGAGAGGACGCAAACACATGGTCGACAAAGGAGTCTGTTGCCTCCGTCCGTGTCAAGGGGGTCTGGGGATGCCACACTTGAGGAGCCACGTGCTCGCTTCGAGGTTGGCATTTCTCAGGCGCGCGTTGGAGGAAGATCGGTTGCTTGCGGGGGTAGTGAGGGACATGTTCCCTTGCCTTACCATCGCTCCCCCGACCCTATGGCTGACCGTCAGGCCTTGGGTGCGACCGAAATTCCTGCTCGAATGTCTGGCGGCCTTACAGGCCATTCCACGGTCCAGTGACCTTTCACAGCCTAGGAAACTCTTCTATCGGGGATTAGTGGAGGGTGCCGTGAAGGATAAGCTGTGGAGTAAGCTCGGCATGTCGAGAGTGGAGTACCGCTCTCATTGGTCTTGGGCGCCAGGTGCGGATTGGCTCAGCAACTCTGAGTTTTCTCTGACCTGGCGATTGGCTCGGAATGGTTTGTCGCTCAATGACAAGCGTTTCGCAATGGGCCTGGCGGATTTGCCAGATTGTGAACGTTGCAACCTTGGAATTAAGGAGACGTCGGCGCACGCCTTCTTCCATTGTTCGCGCGTTCGCCCGTTGTGGGCGCGTGTCGGCGAGTTGACTGCTCGTATCTCGCCGCGGGAGCTTGTGCTCATTGATCACGCATACGCTGTGGACAATGTGTCGCCCCCGTACTCTGGTGTGAAGCGAATGGTGTTTCTGTCGCTACTGGCCACGGCTAGAATGGTGATTTGGATGACGCGTCTGGAGGAAGTCTTGCGGGGAGGTCGTCTTTCGGATCAGGATCTAATCCGATATTTTGAGCACCAGCTCAAAATGAAGGTTAGAACTGAACGGAAACGGCTGCACCCGACAGACTTTAGCAAAAGGTGGATATATGCAGCGAGCCTGGTTCGTGTGACCGGGGCTAGCCTTGATTTTCTTTTTTAGTTCTGCCAAGTCACATCGGGGTGGATTCCTCTGGAACCCCTCCCGCGGTTAAGGCTAGCTTTCTTTTGTATACCTAGTTAATGTGAGTGAATGTATTTGTCCTAGCCTGTTCCCGGCTCCTTTGTTTTTGTTATGATCCAGTTCGAGACTCCCACTGACCATTGTTATTTTGTCCCGTTTTATTCTCGGCTGGGTCAGCCTTACATATTCTCCAGTCCAATTTATTTTTGTACCCAGATTCTCCATTCCCCTTAGAAAGAGAGCGGCTTGATTTTGTCTCTACAGGCAGAATACAGTGGCCTCTTTAATTACGAGGGTGTGTTTGGGTCTTACTAACATTTTGTATAAATATTCATTTGAAATTGTTTTTTGTTTTGGGGATTTTTGTTTCTTCATACCCCTCCCCATCATATCATCTCATGTACAAAAGTTAAAATCTATTTTTGTATTATAATTGTAAATAGTCACAAATTTTTATGTACAAATTTTAAAATCTATTTTTGTAAATAATCACAAATTTTTATGTACATTTGGGGCGTTTTTGTAGGTCCCCGGCACGTTTTTGCGATATTTTGGTGCTAGATAAGTACGAGTGTTGATGGACAAATTCTTATGGTGAATGAGAATCATTGTAACGTATGCATGGGTCGTGATTCTGATTAGCTAGGTATAAGACATAGTAACTGAAGACCACCCCAAGTTTTGTTCCCCCTCCCACCTTTCGGCCTTGAGCCATAATTCATGTAAAAATGAATAAATAAAACCATCCATTTCCCACCCAACATTTTGTTGTGTGGTTTTTGGGTTGTGGGAGCCTAGTGGATCATTTGTTCCTCCGTGATATTTGTTCGCACTTTGCCTCTCGGACATACTGATTTCCAGCTCGAGTTCATTGCTCGAGCCAGCGTAAAGTAGTGTTTTCTCGAAAACGCGAAACACCGGAAAGAAGTTGTCCAGCGTTCGGCCACCCGGTGGCATAGCCATGGCCTAGCCACTTCCCCCCCTGTTCGGTGGAAGAGCCTAGTGGAGCAGTTGTTCCTCCGTGATATCTGCTCGCACTTTGTCTCTTGGACAACTGATTTCCAGCCCGAGTTCATTGCTCGGGCCAGCGCAAAGTAGCGTTTTTCGAAAACGCCAAACACCGGAAAGAAGTTGTCCGGTGATCGGTCACTTTTGTGGCATGGCCACAGAAGGACCGGGGGAAGTCGGCACTCCCACCACGGCGTCGGTGGGAGACTGGCAACTGCGTGACGCAGACGACGACGACGACGTCATAGCCCGCACCATGACCGAGTGGGAGAACATGCTGTTCGGCTCCCCCACACCAGCGGATGCGGCGGCGGCCACACTGTCAGCAGCGACCGGACCAGCAGCGGCGACTGCACCTGCAGCAGAGACCACCCCAGCAGCGGCGACTGCACCTTCAGCAGCGACCAGACCAGCAGCGGCGACTGCACCTGCAGCAGCGACCACCCCAGCAGCGGCGACTGCACCTGCAGCAGCGACCAATCCAGCAGCGGCGACTGCACCTGCAGCAGCGACCAATCCAGCAGCGGCGACTGCACCTGCAGCAGCAACCAAACGTGCAGCAGCAGCAGCAGCAACCAAACCTGCTCCAGCGACCGGACCTGCAGCAGCGTCCAGACCGGCGGCAACTGCAGCAGCAACACCCCCACCGGCACGGACAGCAGCAGCAGCAGCAGCAGCAGCAGCACCAGCGTCCCCCTTACCTTCGACCTCCGGCTGGAAGGGAGGCAAGAAGATAACGCGTAAAGACGAGGACTACTACCAAAGTATCCAGAAGGACTACGCAGAATACATCAGAGGGACGGAGCTCGTCTCGAAGCCGGACCACTTGGCGCAGATCGAGGCGAGAGTCATCACTCTGATCACCAAGGACCTAAAGACGAAGAAATTGATCGGCGTCACCAGGGATACGTTCGAGGAGGGACTTAAAACCCTGAAGATCAGAGCCAGGGCCGTAGCGAGGAGAAGCAACACCACGTGGGACGTCCTGCTCGGCTCCGCCGAAGAAGCCAAGGATTTAATCGGCGTGGTTCTGGAGACCAAAACGCTCCAGTTCCACACGGAATACATGGGCACCAAAAAGGTAAAAATCACCCTACACGGCGTCCCCATGGACATTGCTGAGGATCACGTTGGCGCCTTCTTCGCACAATACGGAAGGGTGGCCGAAGTCTCCTCGCTGCGGTCGAAAGCAGGATTCCTCACGGGAGACATGACCCTGCAGGTGACCCTAAACAAGGAGAACATCGCCAAGATACCCAACATCCTCACCTGCAGGAGTCGCGCAATCTTCGTCATCGTCGAAGGAAGGAAGCCGTGCTGTTGGGTCTGCGGGTCGGCGGAGCACGTGGCAAAGGCGTGCCCAACCAAGAATCCGGCCCCAAAGGCCCAACCAGCCCAACCAGTCAAGCAGCAACCGGCGGCGCAGGAGAAGGATGGCGCAAAACAAGCACAACCTACGCAGTCTCCCGTGAGCAACAAGGACGGCGAATGGCAGGTGGTGGCCAGGAAGAAAGCTAAAAAACCTTCCCCGGACAATGTGCCGCCACCTGTCAAGACGCCTGCCAAGCAAACCCCGGTGCGGGTGTCGACTCCAACCAAACCAAGGGAGTCCCCGGCAAAGGCGCCGGCAAAACCAAAGGAGGTGTCTCCTCCCAAGCAGAGGAAGGGAAGAAGCCCTTCCCCCCAGCAAATGGAAGTACAAAGAACACCCTCCCTGAAACGTGGGAGAGAGGAAGAGGCAGAGGAGCAACACAACAACACAAAGGCCAGGAGAAGGAGCAGGAGCAACGAAAGGAGGCCGCGAGCCGAAAAATGCAGCTCTCTACCAGTGTCTCCTGTTAGACCATCTTATGCACTAAAGGTAAGAAGTCTTCCTTCATCCCCGCAAAAAGCCTCCCAGTCCCCAGTCTTTAAACTGACCCCCCTGAAATCAAGTACTTTAACCCCCACTCCCTCCCCTCCTCCTATGTCCACTCCCTCTCGGGCAAAAAAGAAAAAAGCCCTGCCCCAAGGGGAAGCACTCATTAAAGTGAGTGAAGACGTTGCCTCTGAGTGGTCATCTCAGAGGCGAAAACTCTTAAAGCCCCTGCTGAGGCTGACTTCAGTGGAGGGCAAGAACATTGAAGACCCCAGAAACTTTCCCCAGGCCCCAGGTGTCATCACCCTGGTGAGGAGTACCGGTGGCAACCTGAGGGTCTGGGATCACATCCAGGAAGCCAAAAGACATTTTGCAAACATTACAATGGTTCAGCACAACACGCCTGAACTTAAAAAAATGGAAAAAAATTGTTCGGGGAGGTTCCCTGTTTTGCTCCACCCCTCCTTATATAGGGTGGTAAAACTAACCTATCCCACGGACGTCGGCGGCATTGTCCTAGACGGACGGATTACGTCCGATGTAGGAACCGGTTCCCTAGGACAGTCCGTCGGGGTCCTTTCCGCCAAGGATTTCCGCCCGGTATGTCAGTAGAGAGCTTTTTTGTTTTTTCTTTCGTTGTTTTTTCGTTGCTCTTTTCTTTTCAGTTTAAAAGATGTCTATCAAAATAGCCAGTTTGAATGCGAATGGCCTGAGGGATCGGGGTAAGGCGGCTCGCCTGCTTCGTGACCTCTTGTCGTTCGGCGTGGATGTGGCCGCGATCCAAGAGACTCACTTTGTTTGCGAAGTCGACTCGTGTGTGCTGTCTAACGACTATGTCGTCTATTCAGCATACGGGAGCCGGCATGCCAGAGGTGTTTCTTTGCTGGTCAAGCGTACCCTGGACGCGAGGATCGACCTTGTCCATGTCGGTGCCGAGGGCCGGCTGATCGTAGCAGATATTGCAGTGAAAAGCAAATCGTTCCGGCTGATTGCGGTTTATGCGCCCAACGTCCCAGGTGAGCGTGTCTCTTTCTTTCGGCTGTTGGAGCCCTTCATGGTGCATTCAACACGGCTTGTCTTAGTTGGGGACTGGAATGCCGTCCTAACCCCCAAATGGGATAGAGGAAGGGGCGCTAGCGGGTGGAGTGGTGATCGTAGCCTGGTCGATCTGATCGGCGAATTTGGTCTCGTCGATAGATACCGGGTCGATCATCCGGATGGGAGCATGTGGACGTGGACGCATAGTTGGCCTTCTACCCGGGTATCCGCATACCTGGATAGGATGTTAGTGAGAGAAGCCGACATAGATTTTTTAGAATGTCCAACGTTCCACTGGCTAGGCTACTCGGACCACAAACTCGTTTGTGCCCGGGTGGTGTTAGACTTTAGGCCTAGGTTGGCTGGCTATTGGAAGTTCAATCAGTCCTTATTGGACAGGCGGGACTTTCGTGACCAGCTGACAAAACTAGTTCAGCGGGAATTAACTGGGCGAGTCATTGGGAGTAGGTGGTGGGTTAACCTTAAGGACACCATTAGGTCTTTTGCCACCAAATTTAGCCAGCGGCTCAACCTAGATAAGGCTGCGGAGGCAAAGACACTTAGTGCTAATTTCGCCCGGGCGGAGGCTGGTGGGGATCCCCTAGACATAGCCTTAGCCAGGGAGGCCCTGGAGCGTTCGACTAGCGGGCGCTACATGGGTCAGGTAATTAGGGCTAAGTTAAGCAAGATGTCTTCCGAAGCTGTGAACATGGGCGCAGAACTGCGCAAGGAAGAAATTCGCCAGGCCGGCGACCGGTACATTCGAGAGGTACGCGACCCGGAGGGACATCTCCTTAGGTCCACCGACGACATGTGCGAGGCGTTCCGGCGGCATTTCGAACACCGATTTACCAAGGAGCCCGGTCTCCGTGACGAGGAGTTTCGCAGCTATTTGGCTGACTTTCCCCGGCTTTTGCCGGCTGAAGCGGCTAGCTGCGAAGGGGAGATTACGGAGGACGAAATCTACGTGGCTTTGAAGAAGGTCGGCAGAGGCAAGTCGCCCGGTTTGGATGGTTTGCCCTATGAAATGTACTTGAGGATGTCGCACCTTTTTGTCCCGCTCTTGGCTGTCGTGTTCAACCACTGGTTTCGGCAGGGGTCCATCCCCGGTCGGATCACCAGGGGCGTGATCACGCTGCTGAGAAAAGGCAAGAAGGTTGGGAGGGAACTAGATGATTACAGGCCCATAACTCTGCTAAACACAGAGTTAAAGATTTTGGCCAAGATCCTGACGAATCGCTTGCAGCTAGTTGCCGAGTCTCTGTTGGGACCGGATCAGACTTGTTCTGTGAAGGGACGAACAATTCAGAGCAACCTGCACTTGATCCGCACGATCGTAGAGGGTGTAGAAGACGACGATGAGGCCGCGCTGATCAATTTAGATCAGTCCAAGGCATTTGATAGGATTGACCATGGCTACCTGGCTGCTGTCCTGCAGGCCGCCGGATTCAAACCCGACTTCAGCCGCTGGATTAGCCTTCTGTATCGCTCCCCCAGGGCTGTGGTACAGGTGAACGGGAAGCTGTCGGGCGCTTTCGCGCTGTCTAGGTCGGTCCGACAGGGTTGTCCACTGTCTTCTCTCCTTTATGTCCTAGCGTTGGAGCCCCTCCTTCGCAGGCTAAGGGACGAGACGGGCAGTCCGGTCCTACGTGGAATCGCTGTCCCTGGCGGAGCTCGAGCCAGGGTTTCCGCGTACGCCGATGACGTAACGACCTTTGTGTCCTCCCGCAGGGACATAGAGGCGGTACAGCAGCGCTGGTACGGTACGAGAAGGTGACAGGGGCCAGAATTAACTGCGACAAGTCTTCCGGCTTGCGGTTAGGTGCCTGGAAGGGTGTTTCCCTCCCGGGGCCCTTCGACTGGACGGACGGGCCGGTCAAGCTCCTCGGAGTTTGGTTCGGTCCGGACTTACAGTTGGAGAAAAACTGGTCTGAAGTACTGGCAAAGGTCGGCGCGTCGGTCAAGGTTTTGGCGTCGACGGGGTCTCTCCGTGAAGGGCTTGGCGGAGGTGTGCAACACATACCTCTTTCCCATGATCCTTTACCGGCTGTCAGTACTTCCCCTTTGTGACGATCATGAGAAGGCGCTCGAGCGTTTGCTATTCTCCTGTCTGTGGAGAGGACGCAAACACATGGTCGACAAAGGAGTCTGTTGCCTCCGTCCGTGTCAAGGGGGTCTGGGGATGCCACACTTGAGGAGCCACGTGCTCGCTTCGAGGTTGGCATTTCTCAGGCGCGCGTTGGAGGAAGATCGGTTGCTCGCGGGGGTAGTGCGGGACATGTTCCCTTGCCTCACTATCACTCCCCCGAACCCTATGGCTGACCGTCAGGCCTTGGGTGCGACCGAAATTCCTGCTCGAATGTCTGGCGGCCTTACAAGCCATTCCACGGTCCAGTGACCTTTCACAGCCTAGGAAAATCTTCTATCAGGGATTAGTGGAGGGTGCCGTGAAGGATAAACTGTGGAGTAAGCTCGGCATGTCGAGAGTGGAGTACCGCTCTCATTGGTCTTGGGCGCCAGGTGCGGATTGGCTCAGCAACTCTGAGTTTTCTCTGACCTGGCGATTGGCTCGGAATGGTTTGTCGCTCAATGACAAGCGTTTCGCAATGGGCCTGGCGGATTTGCCAGATTGTGAACGTTGCAACCTTGGAATCAAGGAGACGTCCGCGCACGCCTTCTTCCATTGTTCGCGCGTTCGCCCGTTGTGGGCGCGTGTCGGCGAGTTGACTGCTCGTATCTCGCCGCGGGAGCTCGTGCTCATTGATCGCGCATACGCTGTGGACAATGTGTCGCCCCCGTACTCTGGAGTGAAGCGCATGGTGTTTCTGTCGCTACTGGCCACGGCTAGAATGGTGATTTGGACGACGCGTCTGGAGGAGGTCTTGCGGGGAGGCCGGCTTTCGGATCAGGATCTAATCCGATATTTTGAGCACCAGCTCAAAATGAAGATTAGAACTGAACGGAAACGGCTGCACCCGACAGACTTTGGCAAAAGGTGGATATATGCAGCGAGCCTGGTTCGCGTGACCGGGGCTAGTCTTGATTTTCTCTTTTAGATCTGCAAAGTCACATCGGGGTGGATTCCCTTGGATCCCCTCCCGCGGTTAAGGTTAGCATTCTTTGTGTACCTAGTTAATGTGAGTAAATGTGTTGGTCCTAGCCTGTTCCTGGCTCCATTGCTTTTGTTATGATCCAGTTCGAGATTCCCACATTTTCCATCGTTATTTTGTCCCGTTTTTTATTCTCGGCTGGGTCAGCCTTATATATTCTCCAGTCCCATTTATTTTAACCCTGCCTCCCCATTCCCCTTTAGAAAGAGAGCTACTTGATTTTGTCTTTCAAGGCAGAATACAGCGGCCTCTTTAATTATGTGGGTGTGTTTGGGTCTTACTAACATCATGTATATATATTCATTTGAAATTGTTTTTATTTTGGGGATTTTTGTTTCTTCATACCCCCTTCCCATCATATCATTTTCATGTACAAATTTTTAAAGCTATTTTTGTAAAAATTGTAAATACACAAATTTTTATGTACATTTGGGGCGTTTTTAGGTCCTCGGTATGGTTTTGCGGTATTTTGGTGCTAGAAAAAGTATGAGTGTTGATGGACAAATGCTTATGGTGAATGAAAATCATTGTAACGTATGTATGGGTCGTGAATCTGATTAGCTAGGTATAAGATAGAGTAACTGAAGACCAACCCAAGTTTTTCTTCCCCCTCCCATTTTTCGGCTTTATGCCATAATTCATGTAAAAATGGATAAATAAAACCAACCATTTCCTACCCAACTTTTTTTTGTTGTGGTTTTTGGTTTTTGGGTTGTGGGAGCCTAGTGGATCATTTGTTCCTCCGTGATATTTGTTCGCACTTTGTCTCTCGGACATACTGATTTCCAGCCCGAGTTCATTGCTCGAGCCAGCGTAAAGTAGTGTTTTTTCGAAAACGCGAAACACCGGAAAGAAGTTGTCCAGCGTTCGGCCACCCGGTGGCATAGCCATGGTCTAGCCACTTCCCCCCGACAGTTCGTTGGAAGGGCTTAGCAGAGCATTTGTTCCCCCGTGATATCTGCTCGTGCTTTGTCTCTTGGACCTACTGATTTCCAGCCCGAGTTCATTGCTCGGGCCAGCGTAAAGTAGCGTTTTTACGAAAACGCGAAACACCGGAAAGAAGTCGTCCGGTGAACGGCCTCTTTTGTGGCATGGCCACGGAAGGGCCGGGGAAAGTCGGGCCTCCCACCACGGCGTCGGTGGGAGGCTGGCAGGTGCGCGATGCAGACGACGACGACGTCATAGCCCGCACCATGACCGAGTGGGAGAGCATGCTGTTTGGCTCCCCCACACCAGCGGAGGCGGCGGCGGCCACCCTTGCAGCAGCAGCAGCAGCGACCAGACCAGCAGCGGCGACTGCACCTGCAGCAGCAACCAAACCAGCAGCGGCGACTGCACCTACAGCAGCAACCAAACCAGCAGCGGCGACTGCACCTGCAGCAGCAACCAAACCAGCAGCAGCAGCAGCAGCAGCAGCAGCACCAGCGTCCCCCTCACCTTCGACCTCTGGGTGGAAGGGAGGCAAGAAGATAACGCGTAAAGACGAGGACTACTACCAAAGTATCCAGAAGGACTACGCAGAATACATCAGAGGGACGGAGCTCGTCTCGATGCCGGACCAGTTGGCGCAGATCGAGGCGAGAGTCATCACTCTGATCACCAAGGACCTAAAGACGAAGAAATTGATCGGCGTCACCAGGGATACGTTCGAGGAGGGACTTAAAACCCTGAAGATCAGAGCCAGGGCCGTAGCGAGGAGAAGCAACACCACGTGGGACGTCCTGCTCGGCTCCGCCGAAGAAGCCAAGAACTTAATCGGCGTGGTTCTGGAGACCAAAACGCTCCAGTTCCACACGGAATACATGGGCACCAAAAAGGTAAAAATCACCCTACACGGCGTCCCCATGGACATTGCAGAGGACCACGTCGGCGCCTTCTTCGCACAATACGGAAGGGTGGCCGAAGTCTCCTCGCTGCGGTCGAAAGCAGGATTCCTCACGGGAGACATGACCCTGCAGGTGACCCTAAACAAGGAGAACATCGCCAAGATACCCAACATCCTCACCTGCAGGAGTCGCGCAATCTTCGTCATCGTCGAAGGAAGGAAGCCGTGCTGTTGGGTCTGCGGGTCGGCGGAGCACGTCGCCAAGGCGTGCCCAACCAAGAATCCGGCCCCAAAGGCCCAACCAGCCCAACCAGTCAAGCAGCAACCGGCGGCACAGGAGAAGGATGGCGGAAAACAAGCACAACCGACACAGTCTCCCGTGAGCAACAAGGAGGGCGAATGGCAGGTGGTGGCCAGGAAGAAAGCCAAAACACCTTCCCCGGACAAAGTGCCGCCACCTGTCAAGACGCCTGCCAAGCAGACCCCGGCGGGGGTGTCGACTCCGACCAAACCAAGGGAGTCCCCGGCAAAGGCGCCGGCAAAACCAAAGGAGGTGTCTCCTCCCAAACAGAGGAAGGGAAAAAGTCCTTCCCCCCAGCAAATGGAAGTGGAAAGAACACCCTCCCTGAAACGTGGGAGAGAGGAAGAGACAGAGGATCGACACAACAACCCAAAGACCAGGAGAAGGAGCAGGAGCAAGGAAAGGAGGCCGCGAGTGGAAAAATGCAGCTCTCTACCAGTGTCTCCTGCTAGACAATCTTATGCGCTAAAGGTAAGAAGTCTTCCTTCATCCCCGCAAAAAGCTTCCCAGTCCCCAGTCTTCAAACTGACCCCCCTGAAATCAAGTGCTTTAACCCCCACTCCCTCCCATTCTCCCACGTCCACTCCCCCTCGGGCAAAAAAGAAAAAAGCCCTGCCCCAAGGGGAAGCACTCCTCAAAGTGAGTGAAGACGTTGCCTCTGAGTGGTCATCTCAGAGGCGAAAACTCTTAAAGCCCCTGCTGAGGCTGACTTCAGTGGAGGGCAAGAACATTGAAGATCCCAGAAACTTTCCCCAGGCCCCAGGTGTCATCACCCTGGTGAGGAATACCGGTGGCAACCTGAGGGTCTGGGATCACATCCAGGAAGCCAAAAGACATTTTGCAAACATTACAATGGTTCAGCACAACACGCCTGAACTTAAAAAAATGGAAAAAAATTGTTCGGGGAGGTTCCCTGTTTTGCTCCACCCCTCCTTATATAGGGTGGTAAAACTAACCTATCCCACGGACGTCGGCGGCATTGTCCTAGACGGACGGATTACGTCCGATGTAGGAACCGGTTCCCTAGGACAGTCCGTCGGGGTCCTTTCCGCCAAGGATTTCCGCCCGGTATGTGAGTAGAGAGCTTTTTGTTTTTTCTTTCGTTGTTTTTTCGTTGCTCTTTTCTTTTCAGTTTAAAAGATGTCTATCAAAATAGCCAGTTTGAATGCGAATGGCCTGAGGGATCGGGGTAAGGCGGCTCGCCTGCTTCGTGACCTCTTGTCGTTCGGCGTGGATGTGGCCGCGATCCAAGAGACTCACTTTGTTTGCGAAGTCGACTCGTGTGTGCTGTCTAACGACTATGTCGTCTATTCAGCATACGGGAGCCGGCATGCCAGAGGTGTTTCTTTGCTGGTCAAGCGTACCCTGGACGCGAGGATCGACCTTGTCCATGTCGGTGCCGAGGGCCGGCTGATCGTGGCAGATATTGCAGTGAAAAGCAAATCGTTCCGGCTGATTGCGGTTTATGCGCCCAACGTCCCAGGTGAGCGTGTCTCTTTCTTTCGGCTGTTGGAGCCCTTCATGGTGCATTCAACACGGCTTGTCTTAGTTGGGGACTGGAATGCCGTCCTAACCCCCAAATGGGATAGAGGAAGGGGCGCTAGCGGGTGGAGTGGTGATCGTAGCCTGGTCGATCTGATCGGCGAATTTGGTCTCGTCGATAGATACCGGGTCGATCATCCGGATGGGAGCATGTGGACGTGGACGCATAGTTGGCCTTCTACCCGGGTATCCGCATACCTGGATAGGATGTTAGTGAGAGAAGCCGACATAGATTTTTTAGAATGTCCAACGTTCCACTGGCTAGGCTACTCGGACCACAAACTCGTTTGTGCCCGGGTGGTGTTAGACTTTAGGCCTATGTTGGCTGGCTATTGGAAGTTCAATCAGTCCTTATTGGACAGGCGGGACTTTCGTGACCAGCTGACAAAACTAGTTCAGCGGGAATTAACTGGGCGAGTCATCGGGAGTAGGTGGTGGGTTAACCTTAAGGACTCCATTAGGTCTTTTGCCACCAAATTTAGCCAGCGGCTCAACCTAGATAAGGCTGCGGAGGCAAGGACACTTAGTGCTAATTTCGCCCGGGCGGAGGCTGGTGGGGATCCCCTAGACATAGCCTTAGCCAGGGAGGCCCTGGAGCGTTCGACTAGCGGGCGCTACATGGGTCAGGTAATTAGGGCTAAGTTAAGCAAGATGTCTTCCGAAGCTGTGAACATGGGCGCAGAACTGCGCAAGGAAGAAATTCGCCAGGCCGGCGACCGGTACATTCGAGAGGTACGCGACCCGGAGGGACATCTCCTAAGGTCCACCGACGACATGTGCGAGGCGTTCCGGCAGCATTTCGAACACCGATTTACCAAGGAGCCCGGTCTCCGCGACGAGGAGTTTCGCAGCTATTTGGCTGACTTTCCCCGGCTTTTGCCGGCTGAAGCGGCTAGCTGCGAAGGGGAGATTACGGAGGACGAAATCTACGTGGCTTTGAAGAAGGTCGGCAGAGGCAAGTCGCCTGGTTTGGATGGTTTGCCCTATGAAATGTACTTGAGGATGTCGCACCTTTTTGTCCCGCTCTTGGCTGTCGTGTTCAACCACTGGTTTCGGCAGGGGTCCATCCCCGGTCGGATCACCAGGGGCGTGATCACGCTGCTGAGAAAAGGCAAGAAGGTTGGGAGGGAACTAGATGATTACAGGCCCATAACTCTGCTAAACACAGAGTTAAAGATTTTGGCCAAGATCCTGACGAATCGCTTGCAGCTAGTTGCCGAGTCTCTGTTGGGACCGGATCAGACTTGTTCTGTGAAGGGACGAACAATTCAGAGCAACCTGCACTTGATTCGCACGATCGTAGAGGGTGTAGAAGACGACGATGAGGCCGCGCTGATCAACTTAGATCAGTCCAAGGCATTTGATAGGATTGACCATGGCTACCTGGCTGCTGTCCTGCAGGCCGCCGGATTCAAACCCGACTTCGGCCGCTGGATTAGCCTTCTGTATCGCTCCCCCAGGGCTGTGGTACAGGTGAACGGGAAGCTGTCGGGCGCTTTCGCGCTGTCTAGGTCGGTCCGACAGGGTTGTCCACTGTCTTCTCTCCTTTATGTCCTAGCGTTGGAGCCCCTCCTTCGCAGGCTGAGGGACGAGACGGGCAGTCCGGTCCTACGTGGAATTGCTGTCCCTGGCGGAGCTCGAGCCAGGGTTTCCGCGTACGCCGATGACGTAACGACCTTTGTGTCCTCCCGCAGGGACATAGAGGCGGTACAGCAGGCGCTTGTACGGTACGAGAAGGTGACAGGGGCCAGAATTAACTGCGACAAGTCTTCCGGCTTGCGGTTAGGTGCCTGGAAGGGTGTTTCCCTCCCGGGGCCCTTCGACTGGACGGACGGGCCGGTCAAGCTCCTCGGAGTTTGGTTCGGTCCGGACTTACAGTTGGAGAAAAACTGGTCTGAAGTACTGGCAAAGGTCGGCGCGTCGGTCAAGGTTTGGCGTCGACGGGGTCTCTCCGTGAAGGGCTTGGCGGAGGTGTGCAACACATACCTCTTTCCCATGATCCTTTACCGGCTGTCAGTACTTCCCCTTTGTGACGATCATGAGAAGGCGCTCGAGCGTTTGCTATTCTCCTGTCTGTGGAGAGGACGCAAACACATGGTCGACAAAGGAGTCTGTTGCCTCCGTCCGTGTCAAGGGGGTCTGGGGATGCCACACTTGAGGAGCCACGTGCTCGCTTCGAGGTTGGCATTTCTCAGGCGCGCGTTGGAGGAAGATCGGTTGCTCGCGGGGGTAGTGAGGGACATGTTCCCTTGCCTCACTATCACTCCCCCGACCCTATGGCTGACCGTCAGGCCTTGGGTGCGACCGAAATTCCTGCTCGAATGTCTGGCGGCCTTACAAGCCATTCCACGGTCCAGTGACCTTTCACAGCCTAGGAAAATCTTCTATCGGGGATTAGTGGAGGGTGCCGTGAAGGATAAACTGTGGAGTAAGCTCGGCATGTCGAGAGTGGAGTACCGCTCTCATTGGTCTTGGGCGCCAGGTGCGGATTGGCTCAGCAACTCTGAGTTTTCTCTCACCTGGCGATTGGCTCGGAATGGTTTGTCTCTCAACGACAAGCGTTTCGCAATGGGCCTGGCGGATTTGCCAGATTGTGAACGCTGCAACCTTGGAATCAAGGAGACGTCCGCGCACGCCTTCTTCCATTGTTCGCGCGTTCGCCCGTTGTGGGCGCGTGTCGGCGAGTTGACTGCTTGTATCTCGCCGCGGGAGCTCGTGCTCATTGATCGCGCATACGCTGTGGACAATGTGTCGCCCCCGTACTCTGGAGTGAAGCGCATGGTGTTTCTGTCGCTACTGGCCACGGCTAGAATGGTGATTTGGACGACGCGTCTGGAGGAGGTCTTGCGGGGAGGCCGGCTTTCGGATCAGGATCTAATCCGATATTTTGAGCACCAGCTCAAAATAAAGATTAGAACTGAACGGAAACGGCTGCACCCGACAGACTTTGGCAAAAGGTGGATATATGCAGCGAGCCTGGTTCGCGTGACCGGGGCTAGTCTTGATTTTCTCTTTTAGATCTGCAAAGTCACATCGGGGTGGATTCCCTTGGATCCCCTCCCGCGGTTAAGGTTAGCATTCTTTGTGTACCTAGTTAATGTGAGTAAATGTGTTGGTGCTAGCCTGTTCCCGGCTCCATTGCTTTTGTTATAATCCAGTTCGAGATTCCCATTTTCCATCGTTATTTTGTCCCGTTTTTTATTCTCGGCTGGGTCAGCCTTATATATTCTCCAGTCCCATTTATTTTAACCCTGCCTCCCCATTCCCCTTTAGAAAGAGAGCTACTTGATTTTGTCTTTAAAGGCAGAATACAGCGGCCTCTTTAATTATGTGGGTGTGTTTGGGTCTTACTAACATCATGTATATATATTCATTTGAAATTGTTTTTATTTTGGGGATTTTTGTTTCTTCATACCCCCTTCCCATCATATCATTCTCATGTACAAATGTTTAAAGCTATTTTTGTAAAAATTGTAAATACACAAATTTTTATGTACATTTGGGGCGTTTTTAAGTCCTCGGTATGGTTTTGCGGTATTTTGGTGCTAGAAAAGTAAGAGTGTTGATGGACAAATGCTTATGGTGAATGAGAATCATTGTAACGTATGTATGGGTCGTGAATCTGATTAGCTAGGTATAAGATAGAGTAACTGAAGACCAACCCAAGTTTTCTTCCCCCTCCCACTTTTCGGCTTCATGCCATAATTCATGTAAAAATGGATAAATAAAACCAACCATTTCCTACCCCAGGCCACTACGGATTGGAGGTCCCTTTCAAGTACGGCAGCGAGGTTCACTTTGTCGTCCAGACCTGGTTTCTGATCGATGCGGGAGTAGATTGTTGTGTCGTCGGCATACATGCCAACTTGGGATCTAATGGTGTCGGGGAGATCATTAATGTAGATCAGAAAGAGCGTGGGACCTAGGATGGAACCTTGAGGGACGCCCGCGTTCGTATGGTAGTTTCGGGAGGCATGCCCATTTAATATCACCTTCAATGTGCGGTTAGAGAGGAAAGACTGGATGAGGTCAAACAGATGTCCAGTTATCCCATAGCTCCGCAGTTTGCACAAGAGGCCAGCATGCCAGACCCTGTCGAATGCTTTGGAGATATCCAAGTCAACGGTTCGGGCTTCACGATTCTTGTCGAGTGCCTGGTATATGTACTCGGTAATGGTCGTTAGCATATCAGCAGTAGACCTGGTGAAGCGAAACCCGTACTGTTTGTCAGAGAGAAGCCCGTTGGCCATAAGATGCTGAATCACCTCGGCGTTGATAATGGCTTCGAAAGATTGGAAGGAGACTAATAGGACGGTAATTGGCGAGGTCTGAGCGTTCGCCAGAATTCTTAAATATAGGAACTACGCAGGAGGACTTCCAACAGGCAGGAAAGCAGGAAGTAGATAGGCAGAGGTTATAGAGTTTAGAGAGGACAGGAGAGTTCTGGGGCACATTTCTTCAGTACTATGACTGGGATTCCGTCACCGCCGCTCGCTTTGTGTGGGTCAAGTTGTGCAATTATCTTGGCGACCAGCGAGGGTGTTATGTGGACGTTATTTAGTTGAGCCTTAGTTCTGGGTGGGAAGTCTTGTGTAGGTATTCCTAACGAGTCCAGTGTCGAAGCGGTTGAGAATCTACGGGCAAAGCATTCAGCCTTGTCGGCTGGGGAGGTGAGAACTTCAAATTCATTGATTAGTGATTGCAGAGACGCCAGTAATCTTTGGAGCCAAACTTAGAGGATGCTATGCGTTGCCTAATTCTGGTAGCAAACGCCCTTTTGGCTTCGTTCAGTACTTTTTTACACTTGTTCCGCGCTGAGGTGAAAAGGCGCCTGTTTTGGTTCGACGAGCAGCTTCGATAGAGCCGGAAGAAATGGTTCCGGTGGGCAATGGCGGCCGAGCAAGCGGGTGAGAACCAGGGGGACGAATTTGGTTTTAGTTGAATTTCCTGGCCGGGATAAAAGCATCGATGCCAGCCTTAACCCAAGAGGAGACTTCGGAGGCACAGTCTTCGACAGGAAGATCGAAGACGTTGTTCCAGGGGACGTCGCAGAGGAAGTCCCTGAACGAGTCCCAGTCGGCTCTTTGGTAGCAGTATGATATTCTGCTGGTCTGGTTTTCTAATTCTAAACAATAACACTTTTGGATTTGACAGCAGAAGCTACACCCAGATCGCAGGTACTGCAATGGGAACGAAAATGGCACCGACCTATGTCACCTTAGCATTAGCTTACCAAGGAGAAAATCCATACGAAAGGATAAAACAAATCTGTGGTGATATGAAAAACCTACTTCATTAAGTCTTGGAAACGATACTTGGATTATTGCTTTCTGGAAATCCTCATGGGGCGAGATTATGAAATTCCACACTCTACTCAAGAACTTACATCCGAAAATAATATTCACCGAAGAACATATTTTCCACGAGTTACAATTTTTAGACATAATCATTAAAAATAGGAACAATCACATAATCACAGATATCTATCACAAACCTACAGACAACCAACAATATATTCATTTTAAGAGCCATCACCCCAAAAGATGCCTAAAATCCGTCTCCTATTCCCTAGCACGTAGGGTTTGCACTGTAGTGGCCGACAAACCCCTCCAAAAAGTTCGCCTAGAATAACTATATGAACTATAAAAAACAAGACTAACACACCACACTTACAAACAAAATTGTTGAATTGGTAAAAACATATCTCTTGACGAACGACGGAATCCAAAGAAACGCAACATCGATCAAACTCTAGAATGTGTCTCAGCATACGACAGAAACAACTCAGAATTATTCAGAGAAGCTTTTTAAATATTCATACCTTCAAAACAAAAACCATAAAATGAAAAACATAATAAATACGAATAATATAATTAAGAAAAAACGCCAACCAAAATCTGAAACACATATTAACCTTATCCAAATATAACCAACAAACGATACAAAGGATTACAAAATGTAACAAAAAAGAAGTTAGATTTGTTAGATCATTATAGAAAGAAATAACTACATTTATAAAAACCCTACGAAGACATAAACAATAAACAAAAATTTGAGCTGCAACACCCAAAAAGTGGTATAAGCACTCAAGGTAGCAAACTAGAATAAATCTTATATTGGGGTTTACCAAGCACTAAACAACAGAGTTTCTTTTCACAAAAGCAACATCAAATTTTTAAACAAGAGAAAACTCTTTGTATCATAACACATCTTCCAATGCAATTAAGGCAAATTTAAAATTATACCATTATATCAGATAGCCAATTATTCTTAACTAATTTTTAAAAAAATCATGAACAAATTTAGACATACATTTAATAGATCATAACACCCCGCCCACGCACGGACATACAGAACACTACAGAACGACCCGAAATAATCGGACCGAGTGCGCTCACACATACACAGACATACATGTATATAGACATATTTTCAAAATGAACCCAGTGACAGACACGAAATTTTACCAGAACTAATGTGTGCGTATATATATATATATATATATGGGTGTGTGTGTGTGTGTTTCTGTATTTATAAATAAAAGAAAAACAGAAAAATAACTGCAAAACCTTCCTCCGCACGTTCTTTGACCTATCCTAAACTGTTTTATTTACAACTTCAAGCGGAAAAAAGATTCCTTTACGAAAACAGGATGTGACTACAACCACACACAAACAAGAAGATGACTGAAGAAGGTCGCGGGAGCTGAAGCACGTCTATCATGAAATACGATAAAATAAATGAAATACAATATATTTTATTTCTCTTTTTTTTAATATATATATATATATATATATATATATATATATATATATATATAAATATAATATTAGTTATCCACCAAGTGCCTAAAGAACTCTGTCACCGACCCTGCTGGTGTCCGCACCATGAATTCTTCAATCACCCAATCCCTTACGTAAGTGGTGAACTTCCCCACGCGTTTCTCCGACAACCCTAACGAAAGTGACTCACTGCTAGACCTCTGCTTCACTTCCATCCTAGACTCGTGCACTACCAGACAACTCTGCCCACTTGGAAACTCTGACCACAACCTAGTTTCCGTCAACATTTCATTCCACTCCTACCCAACCCAAGAAACCCAGACAAGTAGAATATCCTACTGCTACCAAAGAGCAGACAGGGATTCGTTCCGAGACTTCCTCTGTGACGTCCCATGGAACAACGTTTTTAGTCTTCCCATCGAAGAATGTGCATCCGAGGTCTCCTCCTGGGTTAAGGCTGGCATCGACGCTTTCATCCCTGTCAGGAAATTTCAGCTTAAATCTCATTCGTCTCCATGGTTCTCGCCCGCTTGCTCGGCCGCCATGCCCACCGGAATCATTTCTTCCGACTCTATCGTAGCTACGCGTCGGACCAAAACAGACGCCTTTTCGCTTCAGCTCGTAATAAGTGTAAAAAGATACTTAACGAAGCTAAGATGTTATTTGCTGCCAGAATGAAGCAACGTATAGCATCCTCTAAGTTCGGCACCAAAGACTACTGGTGACTCTGTAAAAGAGTACTTAACAAGAGCAAGTCCACAATACCCCAAGTAATAAACAAATTTGAGGTCCTCACCTCCCTAGCGGACAAGTCTGAATGCTTTGCCCGCAGATTCTCGAATAATTCGAGACTGGAGTCGTCTGGAGTTTCTACACCCGACTTCCCACCTAGAACTGATGCTCAACTGAATGACGTCCATATTACACCCTCACTTGTCTGTAAGATAATCTCAAAGCTTGACCCTCACAAAGCGAGCGGAGGGGATGGAATGCCAATCATAGTCTTAAAAAATGTGCCCCCGAACTTTCCTCTGTACTTTTTAAGCTCTACAACTTCTGCCTATCTGATTTCTGCTTTCCTGCCTGTTGGAAATCTTCCTCTGTAATTCCTATATTTAAAAACACTGGAGAACCCTCGGATCCCGCAAATTACCTCCCTATCAGCCTTCTTCCGATCTTTGGCAAAGTGTTTGAAGCCATTATCAACGCCGAGGTGGTTTAGCATCTCACAGCACACAGGCTCTTCTCGGACAAGCAGTATGGTTTCCGCTTCACCAGGTCTATTGTTGATGTGCTAACGACCATCACCGACTACATATATCAGGCACCCAATAGGAATGGTGAAGCCCGAACCGTTGCCTTGGATATCTCTAAAGCGTTCGACAGAGTTTGGCATGCTGGCCTTCTATGCAAACTGCGGAGCTATTGTATAGCTGGACAATTGTTTGAACTAAACCAGTCATTCCTATCTAACCGCACATTGAAAGTGGCATTAAACGGACATGCCTCCCAGAACTACCATACGAACGCGGTTGTCCCTTAAGGCTCTATCCTAGGTCCTACGCTCTTTCTGATCTACATTAATGATCTCCCTGATACCATAAGATCCCAATAGGTATGTACGCCGATGAAACAACAGTTTATACTCGCCTCGATCAAAAATCTGGTGTGGGCGACAAAGCTAACCTTGCAGCCGACCTTGGAAAGGACCTCCAATCCGTAGTGGACTGGGATAAGAAATGGCCCGTAAATTTTAATGCTTCTAAAACGAAGCTACTATCAATTAATCATCATAGAAAATCGCACCTACCTCCTATTAGCATGGACCAGGCTTGCCTCTCAGAGAGAAAACGCTACGCCTCCTTGGGCTCACACTTTCAGCGGACCTCAAGTGGAATGACTATATCGAACCCATTGCTAAATCCGCTGCTATGAAAGTCGGTTCTCTGTGCAGGGCCCGGAAGTTTTTTCCGTCTGAATCTATCCTGCACATTTCTAAATCTACCATCCGCCCGTGCATTGAATACTGTTGCCATATCTGGTCGGGTGCCCCTGCTATTCTCTTTGGGCTTCTAGACAAGTTACAACGGAGGGTCTGTAATGTGATCCATACCGACTTAACAGACCGCCTGCATCTCTCTCTCACCGGCGCGACATGGCTTCCCTGTGTCTCTTCTATAAATACTTTCACGACTTCTGCTCCGATGCACTTAGATCACTGGTGCCCCCTAGGTTCGAATTTGCACGAGATACTAGATTAGCAACTAGATCCCACCCTTTTACAGTGAAACCGATAAAATGCAACCGCTACTTCTATTCCAACAGTTTCTTTTCTCGTACTTCCCGACTGTGGAATTCCCTTCCACATGACTTCTTCCCCGACGGCTACAATCTCCAAGAGTTTAAATGTAAGGTCAATAGACACCTCCTAACAAACTAACTTCCATTCTTTCAAACACTTTTCCCACCAACCCAACTATCTATCACCCCACTTCTGACATTTCCTATATCTAACCACTCTTCCTATTTACCATCCCCTATGTAGCCCCAAGCGCAATAGTGGTAGTGGAATGCCTTGCTTGGGGTGAAATGATTAAAAAAAAAACATACAAGCCTGTTTCTCTTTATCGCAGCTCATCAGTGTGGCTAGACACATCCTCTTGCTTCTGGCCGGGATCAAAATTCGACCGATTTGGTGTCAGTCGGAATCGTTACCTCCTAAGCCATTGGCGCATGGAAGGTAAATTTTAAGCTGGTGTGTATAAGCAGTGTATAAACATGCCAGTCACCGAAAGAACTCAATTCATTTCTGAAGAGTATTGCTTATATTGCAGAAGTGAAACTGTTTTTTAAATTTTCTTTTCAAGCGAGCTCAATTGTAATGAGAGAGAGAGAGCGCGCGCGCACACACACACATACATACACACACACACATGTGTATGTGTTACTCACTCTGTGTGTACTTTTTAATATTAAATATTATGTAGATATGATAATGACTACATCGGAAGGACGTCACAAAGAGAGGATTGTAGAATAAAACAGCAAGTGCCATTAAGAATTCTCAAAATTGTGAATACTTCCGGGTCAGTCATTGCTGAACACTTGATAATTAGCAGAAATTGTATAAATGACTTCAGTGTGGACCAGTTCACTGTGTTGTCTGGTTCACATTCTACATTTCATTGACAGGCGTTTGAGTCGATATATATTAAAACCAGGACCCCGTATCTCTGTAAACAGAGAGAATGTGCTATCGGACCCCATATTATTACTATTAAGTGCTTGCCCGTACCCTCCTCATTGTTTCTACCCCCGTACGTTATGATTAATTTTTATTTTTTAATATTTTAAATGTTGAAAAATAGAAATAAAAAAAGTCCCAGTTGACTCTGATGAAGAACGGTATTGAAACAGGTCAGTCTTTGTCACGTTTTTCTTTTTCTATAATCGCGTCGCCCCTAGGAAGACATTTTACTGCCACTGATTTGCAGGGAATTACATAGGAGGAATGTTATGAGGAGTGAGAGCTTACAGGGGTTGTCAGGAAGAGAGAAAGAGAAGGAAGAGAATACTGATGAGAGTAGGGTGGACGAAGAAAAGAGCATCAGAGAGAGGATGTAAGTTAATAACACAAGAGATGACTGTTGACTTTACATTTAAATTCTTGGAGATTGTAACTGTAGGGAAAGCAAGTATGCGGAAAAGAATTCCACAGACGGGAAGTTCGAGAAAAGAAGCTGCTGGAGTAGAATTTGCGTTTACAATTTTTTGGTTTCACAGTAAAAGTGTGGGACCTAGTTACTAATCTTGTGGCTCGAGGAAATTCATATATAGGGGGTACCAGTGAGCTAAATTCATCGGAGCAGAAGCCGTGAAAGTATTTGTAGAAGAAACACAGGGAAGCTACATTGTGTCGGTGAGAAAGCAACCGTATCCTAGCTGCCAAGTTGGGATCGATCACATTACAGATTCTCTGTTGGATTCGGTCGAGGACACCTAAGTGGATAGCAGGAGCATCAGACCAGATATGGCAGCAGTACTCAGTGCATAAGCGGATGGTAGACTTGTATATGTGCAGGATTGTTTCGGACAGGAAAAACTTCCTGGCCCTACACAGAGAACCGACAATCTTAGCAGCGGATTTAGCTATGGATTCTATAGTATTATTCCACTTGATTTAGATGTGAGAGTTAATCCGAGGAGACGCAGTATTTTACTTTCAGGGAGGGAAGCCTGATCCATGTTAATCGGCGAGAAAAACGATTGTCTGTGGTGGTTATTAGATAGCAGTTCGTTTTGGAAGCATCAAATTTTACGAGCCATTTCTTACCCCAGTCCACCAGCGAGGTTTGCCTTTTCAACCTCGGTAGATTTTTGATCGGGACGTGAGTAAACCGTAGTGTCGTCAGCATATATGCCCACTTGGGAACTTATTACATCAGGGAGATCGTTAATATGGATAAGAAAAAGCGTAGGACCTAGAATAGAGCCTTGAGGGACCCCCGCATTCATTTGATAGTATTGAGAGGCTTGTCCCTTCAATACTACCCTCATTGTACGGTTTGAAAGGAAGGACTGGATTAGGTTAAACAATTGTCTAGTTATACCATAGCAGCTTGCATAGAAGGCCAGCATGCCAGTCATTATCAAACGGTTTGGAGATGTCAAGGGTAACAGTTCGGACTTCGTTGTTTTTGTCAAGTGCTTGGTGTATATATACTCAGTGATGGTCGTGAGCATATCAGCAGTAGATCTGGTGAAACGGAAGCCATACTGTTTGTCAGAGAAGAGTTTCTAGTCTCTGAGATGTTGTACCACCTCTGCGTTGCTGATGGCTTCGAACACGTTGCCAAAGATCGGTAGGAGGCTGATAGGGCGTTACTTAGCGGAGTCAGATGGTTCTCCTATATTTTTATATATAGAAACCACGGAAAACAATTTCCAGAAAGGCAGTAATTATAGAGTTTAAAGAGAACAGAGGAGAGTTCAGGAGCACATTTCTTTAGGACAATGAGGGGTATTCCGTCACCACCGCTCGTCTTATGGGGGCCAAGCTTGGAACTTATTTTGGAGACCGCCGAGGGAGTAATTAGTATGTCAGTCAGTTGGGCCTGGGTTCGGAGAGAGAAGTCGGGTACAGATACTCCAGACGAGTCCAGTATCGAGTTAGTGGAGAATCTGCGAGCGAAGCACTCAGTATTGTCTGTTGAAGAGGTGAGGACCTCAAATTTGTTTATTAGAGGGGGGATTAAGGGCTTACTGTTGTTCAGCACGCTTTTACAGAGCTCCCAGTAGCTTTTGGAACCGAAGTTACGGTATGCTATGCGCTGCTTCATTCTGGCTGCAAACATCAGCTTAGCTTCTTTAAATACCTTCTTGCATTCATTGTGAGCCGAGACAAAAAGGTGCCTGTTATCGTCTGACGCGTGACTCCGGTAAAGCCGAAATAAGTAATTTCGGTGGGTGATGGCAGCTGAGCAGGCAGGGGAGAACCAGCCTTGACCTAAGAAGAGACATCAACCGCGCAGTCTTCAACAGGAAGGCTAAATACTTTATTCCAAGTGACGTCATTCAGGAAATCGCGGAACGAGTCCCAGTCGGCTCTTTGGTAGCAGTAAGATATTCTGCTGGTTTGAGGTTAAGGGTGGGGTGCAGGTTGAAGGAGATATTGACGGAAACTAACGCGTGGTCAGGGTTTCCGAGAGGGCGGAGTTGCTTAACATTGCAAGAGTCAGGGGTGGAGGTAAAGCACAGATCTAGTAGTGAATTGTACCCGTTAGAGTTATTACAGAAACTCGTGGGGGACTCCACCACCTGCGTAAGGGACTGAGTGATAGAAAAATTCATGGTGTGTACACCAGCATGAACTGTGACGGAGTTATTCAGCCACTCAGCATGGTGGGCATTAAAGTCGCCAAACGCATATATAATGGCAAACGGGTGGGAGGAGATGGCCTTGTCGATATTGTTGGAGATGCTGTCAAGAACGGAGCTGTCAGGAGATGATGGTGAGCGGTAAATAAAAAGAGATAGCTGAGCTTAGAAGGGAGAGACGGAAATACATATAAGAATGATGTGAGGATTCAAGAGAAATCATTCTGGCTAAAGGAAGGCGTTCACTGACGTAAACCCCAAGCCCATGCATGTAGACATTGGGGTTCTTTCTGAAGAGGGGAAGGTAGCCAAGAATAGAGAAGTTAGATGAGACATTTGAGGGGTTAAGATTAGTTACACAGAGAGCTAGGATGTCAAGGGACTTTTGATAGGAAAAAGATTCTACGCTACTGAAATTGGTTCGGATACCACGGATGTTAGCAAAGGAAATGTTAAGAGGTTTAGGTGATTTTAATTTGCCTTGTTTAGCTTTTTTTAGCGGAAATATGGGTGTTCATGTTGAATGTTATTGTAGAGAGACCTCGAGTAGGGGAGGCAAACGGTCATTAGCTTTGTCATGCACTGGAAGGGAACTGACACAGGCTGCAGCAAAGTGTGGCTTTGGGGTTGCCCACCTAAAGCGCCTGCAGGGACACATATTCATGCACTCCAAGAACCCCGATATGCAACTGTTGATCAGAGCGGCCAATCCTGACGCTACGCAAGAGGTAAGGCTCCTAATTACCAGTTGCAAGCAGCAACAAGAAAACTGCCAACCCGTTACCAATAAAGAGACGTTGCCATCGAACACGCACATCGCAGGAAAATCGCAGAAGCACCATTACTGAGGTCTGAGGAGAAAAAGAGATCCGGAAACCACTTCCTGAAAAGGGAACAAGAGATGAGCCTCTACACCTGTTCAATGGACGTGGGTGGAGTGCGACACCGGGCGATAGAAGGTTTTATCTAAAAAGAAAATTAAAATAAAATTAAAAAGTAAAAGCAAAAGTTTCAACCTACCTGAAATTTTAAATTACAGATTATAATAATAACTTACTAAATCTGAAAGGAAAATATTTAAACAAAGCAAAGAATATGGCGAAGAATGAGAGAACATTTTTTTCCATTCTTTTATAAAATGAGTCTAAGACAGCGACTGACTAGCATTTCTAAACCAATAGATTACATTACCTATAAACAGAAGATAGAAGTGTCTTTGAATATTTCGTGCTTCTCAAAAACAGAACTTCTGTTTTCGTTTGGATAACTTCAGTTCATCTATGCTTTAAAAAGACACCGGTCATAGATAAATGGTAACACGTGGTTTGAGAGGAAGTGGGGTAGAATTAAAACTGAGATATTTCATTTCAAAACTCAAATTTTAAATTACACATACATTATAAACTGTGACAAATAATAATAATAATAATAATAGTAATAATAATAATAATAATAATAATAATAATAATAATAATAATAACTCACTAAATACGAAAGGAAAATATTAAAACATAGCAAAGAATATGTTTCTTACTTTTTATTCCATGTACTGCTATTCCATCATCGATAATTGCCTATAAGTATGAAATTGACTTTGTTTCTTGCCAATATATATATATATATATATATATATATATATATATATATATATATATGCATATACTCATTAAAGAGCCTTCATCGTTTTCTTTTTTCCATTTCTACTTTATCGCCTTCACTTTTCTTTCGAATGTTATTATTCATCTTACTAACACATATATACACAAAAATCCATATATCTATATCTATATCCAGTTGTGTATATATATATATATATATATATATATATATCACTATATATATATATATATATATATATGTATATATGTATATATGTATGTATGTATAAAACACTATCAGTTCGTTACCACAGCCGCCCGCCATTACAATATTTCTAAATTTTGCTATGTAATTTGTACTTATTTATTCCTATATTTAGAATTATTTTTGTCATATTTTTCCACTTGTCATTAATCCTCGCCCTGTTGATGACAATCGCTTTGAAAGATGATTACTATTATGATTTTTTTTTATTGGTATTATATTCTTACTTCATTCGCTAATAATTATAATAACAAAGATAACGTTTGTTGGATGCCAAAGACAACGATGAAAAAGATGTTCTCCGTAAAGAACCAGACGTATAAAAATGAATGTAACAAAACCACAAGACATCATTAATTTGGCAATTAATTATTTCCAGTGTGTAAAATCCAAGAAAAGCAGAAAGAAGAATAGAGCAACTCGAGCAGACAAGAACGCCAGTTGAACGGAAAGGACAGTGACGCGACAAACTATATTGATTTTTTTGTATGCTGAATTTAAAAAAACATAGGCGTCGATAAATCTTGAAAACTTGCATCTTTTATAATAACAATAATAAACGCGACAAAATAATTATGACGGAAAAAATAACAGTCAGAATATTTCTGATGGAAAAATAAGATCCTGACAGGAATTTTGTTAAAAACTAACACCAAATACATAGGCACTGATATCAGTGTAAACTGAAAAGAGGAAGCGGTGTAACTTAATCGAAACAAACCCGATAAAGGTGCATGGAGTGCAATTTTCTTTCCGTAAGATAAACTAATCACTTAGCATTAACAGTAATAATATTTACTGTAAAAATACAATAGTACCATAATTAATACAATAATAATAAATTAACAACAATACAATTAGATTATCGCATTTCATATGTAAAATACAATAACGGTCATTAATATAATAAAGACATTTATTTATACATAAATATATATATATATATATATGTGTGTGTGTGTGTGTGTGTGTGTGTGTGTGTGTGTGTGTGTATACACTACAGGCAATAATTATTAGGCCACCTCGTATTTATAAAGATGATGTATTTCATACTAGTTTTTAGTATTTACTACCAAGTGAATAATTCTAAATGAATATAGAATGTTTCTTTCGTTAATACTGCACAATAACATGTGCATCAAATGAATTTATAAGTATTTTATAATTATTTATATTGCAGTATCATCAATGAAAAATGAGAAAATTTAGGCTGATTCGGACAAGTTCATCTTTGCTTCCTTGCCTTGTAAAATTTTGTAAAGAAATAAGAACAAAGGAACCATTCTATTTTCATTTGGCAATAAATACTAAAAATAGTATGAAATACATCATTTCTTTTAAAAAACTGTGGTAGTCTAATGATTATGGCTGGTAGTGTATATACATTCGTATATATATATATATATATATATATATATATATATATGTATATACACATTCTATATATATATATATATATATATATATATATATATATATATATATTTTTATTGTTTTTAATAAGAACATAGTTTACTGCAACACAAATGCCTTTGCATTTAGTAAGTATGTCGTCGTGAAACGGTTAAAAGATTTTCTTTGAGTTATTTTTCACTTAAAGTAGTGAAAAATTACAAAAAAGCTTCTTCTTTTTTTAATACACTGCACGTCAAACATAGTTGACTTTGTGGGTGATCTATCCGTTATGCCGAAACAGAATATCAGAAGATGGAAAATCAATCAATTTATGCTAGGGGACAGAATATAAATGTCTAGTTATATTATATTAGGAAAAAGTAACTATATGGAAGGGATATTTTAAATGATGAAGACAGATGGATGTTACTTCGCTACGCTTATTCAGCAAGATTAGGTTTGGGAATTTGATAGTTTGTAACTTTTCTTGTAAAAAGAGAAAACATGGCTCATGTAAAGATTTACAATTTCTGGTTCTAAAAATGTTTTCCATTTAACGATTGTAGATTTATTGGCATATATTTAATTGCCAATAATAAATACTGTGTGAAGTCTTATTATTAAATATGAGCTGTGCAAATAATGGTGGGTTTTTAAAGTTTCTTGGAACGACTGATGTAAAATTTTATTACTGTAGGATTTTCTGTGGTAGAAATAAAGCATAAGTAGACTATGGTGTCAGACATTTCTTTTGCAATATACACTTAATAGGTTTCGGCAATTACAAGTTATTGTTATTGTGATCATTAAATTATTAAAAATTAAAAATTAAATTATTATTATATTGATCATTGTAATAGTAATAGTAATAATAATAATAATAATAATATATATATATATATATATATATATATATATATATATATATATAGGAAATTAGCGAGATTAACAAAACCGGTTATAAAGAACCGACAATTTGAAATGATTTGTTTAAACATTATTTTGGATCGATACTCGTATTAAATAGATATTCTGTTTAAAATCAAACAGTATTATATATTTATTTCTACCGGCCTGATTATATACGATAAAGTTTTGTTACGAGAATGTGTGCCATTCGGCAGGATCTGAACCTGCCACCCCTATCCACATAGGGAAGCCTCTAAGTGATCTGGCGCGTCTTAGATCTCTCGACTACTGATCAGTTTAGTTTAGATAAGTTTAGACTGATCTTGACGATCAGTCTAAACTTATATTATAGGCTTAATTTGATTTCGTTTAGACTGATCGTCATTCCTGGTCGAGAGATCTAAGACGCGCCAGATCACTTGGCGGCTTTCCCTATGTGGATAGGGATCGCAGGTTGGAAACCTGCCGAATGACACATATTTTCGTAACAAAATTTTATCGTATATAATCAGGCCGATAGAAATAAATATATAATACTGTTTGATTATAAAAAAATATCCTTAAATACTAGAATCGATCAAAAATATTGTTCAAACAAATCCTTTCATATATATATATATATATATATATATATATATATATATATATATATATCTGTGTGTGTGTGTGTGTTTGGAATTCAACCGATTCGTAACCTTAGTTTCATCCTCTCAGTAAATTTAGAGAGGAGAGCGAAGAGAAAGAGGAATAGGTTACAAGGAGTATTGGAGAAAATATAAGCGAAAGGTGAGTATACTAGTGGGAGGAGAGTTAGGTGAGAGCAGAGCAAAAATGGGAAAAAGATACAGGGAATGTCAGCGAAAGAATAAGAAAAAATGGGTGCCAAGGGAGATAACAGATGGTAATTGACGTTGCATTTAAACTGTTAGAGATTTTTAGCTCTCAGAGCATATATATATATATATATATATATATATATATATATATATATATATCCGAATGAATCAGGAACGAAGAAAAAACATTTTTTTACAACGTCCAAAACATTAATTTAAAACACATCTCAATATATAAAAATATAGAGCTGTGTATATTTATTCTAAATTATATTTTACAACATGTACAATTTTTTATATATATATCTACTACAAATCGTACATTTGTTTGGACATTGTATTTGTTTCGACACAACCTGATGAGACATTGTAGTTTCACTGTCAAAACAAATGTACGATTTGTAGTGATTAGATATAAAAAAAATTGTATATGTTCTAAAATATAATTTCGAATATATATATATATATATATATATATATATATATATATATATATAATTGGTCAACCTGTAAACAACCATATGCTTTGGATAATAGAAGATCAGGCATTGTATGGAAATTCGAAATTCGAACAGGCCACACTACAGAAGATAAATTATCTCAACTGACCATTCTAGTTAAAAAATTGTTCACATTATTTAAGCTAAGCAGTAATTAAAAGACATCATATATAAAAAGGTAAATACTTCCAAAACAATAGGATTGAACAAGAATTCGTAAGTAAACATGAGACACGATATTAAAATTAGGAATAATCAAGAATCTCTACTAGCAGGAAACCGTCTATATACGATCATTAACGAAATCCGCAGAAATACAAAGAGAGAAAAAACTTGAAGCAACTAATATGAGGTTCTACAGGAGGAGGATGCAGATATCATGGATCGAGCATGTAGACAATGATGAGGTTTTGGAAAGGATGGAAAAGAAAAAGAAATTAATACTGAGCATCAGGAAAAGACAGCAAATGTTCCTGTGACATTCATTGAGGAAGGAGGGCTTGGAACACTTGATACTGAGAGGGAATGAGAACAGGGGACAACAGCGTGTAACGTACTTGACTGGCCTGAGCAGGTGGATGGCAGAACGGGAATTGTGTGGTGCAATAGAGTTACTGGGGATAGAGAGGCGTGGAAGGCCATAATCGCCTACGTCTTGAAATAGCAAGGCACATAGAAGAAGAAGAAGAAGAAGAAGAAGAAGAAGAAGAAGAATATGACATCGTTTTATAAAACATTGCAAACACTTTTCAATTTAAACAGACTTTAACGAGATATTGTCATTAAAACTATGAATGATCAGCGAAATTAATTTAAAATCGTTACTAAAACAGGAAGCTATTCATATTAAGATAATGAAACTAGAATCCGTAATATCTACTCTCAAAGTTGACAGGCATAAACTTGTCTTCATAAGTAAAAACAAAATAAACTATCAATTCTAAGAGACGTTAAGAAGCCGTCCGAATCAAAGCAGGCATCACTAGCAAAACAAAAATAAAACTTAAAATATATCGTAAATGAATATCGGAAAAACTATTATATCTATGCTAAATTAGCCATCGTATGTAAGAACAAGAGACGACAAGAAACCAGAAAAAGATATCGTGAATTAAAAACGACCGTTATATTATTGTAAATAAAATCAGGAAAAAACACTCTCCAGCCCCTGAAACTCCACAGTAAAAATGTGTCACATCGTCGGAACAAAGATACTGTTATTACACAGAGTACAGAAAGAAACCGGGGAGCCGAGTTCGAATTCCAGTTGAATCCATTGTATTCACTTACGCGCAAATACCCTTGGGAAAGGTATTAATCCGTCTCTTCCTTCCAATGATGGGTTAAATAGCAGGACAGATTGCGTTCTATAGCCTTGGCTGGCAACCAGTCTACCGCAGAAAGCAATGGCAACCTACTGCGGGATAATCTTCTGCCCAGTCAGTCATGTCTGTTTCGAGATATGATCGCCCAAGCGTGTATCACGTATGGCACTTAACTGACTGAGAGAAACGCAAGAAAACTGCTTCTTTCCGCAAATCCCGATCGTCTGGAATATATTTCCAGAGGATAATTCCCTGGTTACATCTCATGATGTTCATGTCAGAAATTAACCTTTATCTTCAACTCGTATCTATAATCGACCATTACCGGAAATCTTTCTTTGGCAGAACCCGAGCCATGTGCAGAGTAAACTTTATGGTAAAAAACAAGAAAAAATAAACAAAACGTCTATCCAAATTATGAGTCATTATAATATTTCAGGTCACAATATCAAAAGAAACAGACCTAAATTACACATCTTAAACAATACAAACTAAGAGGCATCAAAATAAAAACAGGACATCTTATCTAAACGACGAAATCCGAATTACACGTCATAGATTAACAAAGGAAACACTATCCAAGCTACGAGGCATCATAATACAAACAGGACACATTATCGCAGCAAAGAGTCCCTAATTGAGATTGTAAATAAACAAAACTCTAGAAACATTGTCCACGCTAAGAGACACCATAATAAAAATGTGTCTCACTATCAAAACAAAATGACTCTAATTACACGTTTTCAATAACTACGGAAAACAATAACAAATAGATATAATAATAAAGTTGAAACACACTATCTAAACAAACAGACCCTAATTACATAACGTAAACTAACTCCGGAAACACTATCCAAGATAAAGGACTTTGATAAGACACGGAATATATATGCGGTCCACTCAGTCCTAAATAAACAACATTAATTAAACATCGAGATTGAAACCATGTCACTTTATCCAAGCTGATTAATTGTCAATTCGTTCTGTTTACATATAAAATACTTTAAAATAACATAAAATAATCTGACCACATATATTAGTCCTGATGGCATAGGAACAACCTCACAAAAAAAAAATACCTCACTTAGAATTTCATATTTTATAAGGCAAATTACACGGATGTATTTATTTGGATTTGTAGGAGACATGTTGATAATTATCTTTTTGAAATAAACTATAAAATATTCGCTAGAATGATATTGGGCGTATCACCATAAAATCAAACTGATTGCTTTAAGAGTATGATAAAAATTTATTATTAATATAACCGCCCATAGTATTAATAACGAAACAAAAATATCGAAAAATGTCTCTTTTGATAATGGCAGAACGAGAGCAACCTATTGAAAGAGATTTCTGCAAGGCAATATATTAATAGAAGCCAAGAAATCTTTGATGTTGAATAGGCATGCTAAAAAGGCCAAATATGTTGAAGTTTATTTCACGAAAATTCGAAGCCAAACCAGGAGTTCAAAATTAGCTACTTCTTGTCAAAGACACGAAACTACTTTCAGAAAACGCGCTCGAGTATATTCTTCTTCTATGTGCCTTATACTTTCAGGACGTAGGCGATTATGTCCTTGTCCATCTCCCTATTTCTAGTGGCTTTTAGCACGCTTTATCCTGTTACCCTACACATACCTTGCTCTACCATCCATTTGCTCAAGCCAATCAAGTCACTCTTTCCCTCTATCTGGCCTGTGAGTATCAAACTCTCCAAACCATTACTCCTCTTTAAATATCCAAGGAACTTCAGTTAAGTATTAGTTTTCTTTTCGTTTGCTCCCTCTACAAAACCTCATCGTTTCTCACGTGTCAGGACTATAGTATCCTAACATCATTCTGTAAAACCACATGTCTGTTGATTCAAGTCACTCCTTCATATTTGAGAGTATTATTCAGTACCATTGGGAAATGTATTAATCCATCTCTTTCCTCAAGTTATGGGCTAAATAACAGGACAGTTTATGTTTTAGCCCTGGCTGGCAACCAGTCTATTGCAGAAAGTAATGGCAAAATCTTCTGCCCAGTCAGTCATGTCTCTTTCGAGACATGATCATCCAAACATGTACTCGTATAAGATTTGACTGTCTAGCATTCATTGTCATATTGAAGAACAGGCATTAAATGGCAGTTCTGTAATTTCTTCTTTGTTTCTAGTGAAATTTTTTTGTGTCTCGGTACTCTATTAAATTTCTGGAATACATCCTTGACCAGTTGGCCAATTAGCCTTCGTGTATATCTTCTTCTTTTTCTTCTTCTTCTATGTGCCCTGTCCCTTCCGGACATAGGCGATCATGGTTCTCCACGTCTCCCTATCCCTTGTGGCTCTTAGTATGTTTGCTCCTGTTACACCTCGCAACCCCCGTTCCGTCATCAGGCCCTGCAAATATGTTATCCACTACCTTCCTCTGTCTCTTTTTCCTTCTACCTGGCCTGTCAGTATCAGGTTCTCCAAACTCTCCTTCCTTATTGCTTGTCCCAGGAACTTCAGTTGTCCCTTCCTGATGCTCAGTATTAATTTCCTTTTTGTTGCCATTCTTTCCAACACCTCATCGTTGCTTGCATGCTCAGTCCACGATATCCGCAGCATCCTTCTGTAGAACCACATTTCCGCTGCTTCAAGTTTTGTCCTCATTTTCGATGACACTGTCCAGCATTCACTGCCGTATTGAAGAACTGACATCACATAGCAATACAGCACTCTTTTCTTTATTTCTTGTGAAATTGTCCTGAGTGTTAGTACTTTACTCAGCTTCTTTCCATCTCGTGTTAGAACACTTCCTAGATCATTAAATCTTAATAGACACCATTATACATTGTTCTAACAATCAGTCAGTCAGTTGAGTGCCATACATGATACACGCTTGGGCGATCATGTCTCAAAAGAGACATGACTGACTGGGCAGAAGATTATCCCGTAGTAGGTTACCATTGCTTTCTGCGGTAGACTGGTTGCCAGCCGAGGCTATAGACCCCAATCTGTCCTATTATTTAACCCATAACTGGAGGGAAGAGACAGATTAATAGCTTTCCCAAGGGTATTTGTGCGTAAGTAAATGCAAGGAATTCAACTGGAATTCGAACTCGGCTCCCCGATTTCTTGTTCCGAGTCGATATCCACTGCACCACAAAAATACTGTTACCCAAATATACCGAATCTAAATCTAGCTAAAAGTCATGTCCTTCGATTTAGCCAGCAAATATATAATAGTAGATACTTTTATGATCATCTGTCTTTGTCACAACATTTTGATAGTATAGATCGCAACAAACTGTTCTAGTCGTATTTCATAAGAATCCGGATGATAAACTTAATCATGTGACTCGATATCCTGATAGTCTCAAGAAGATCTCGTTTGTTTGCGCTGTGCATCTTGAGCAGTGCTATGAAAATTGATCTATTTGGCTCATCAAAGTGGATGAAGTGCGCATTCGATTGAACCTGGTTTCTTAAGCAGAGCAATGAAAATTGATTTGCCTAAGTCAGTCTGGTATTACACCACTGTTGTAGATTTCATTTATTATTTCCGTAATTTTTTCTATGCCAAAATTTTCTAAGGCTGTCAATATCTCTATTACAGTGCCATCTGGTCCAGCTGATTTTTCTTACTCAATTTGGCCATTGCAGATTTCAATTCGGATTTTTATCATTCCGGCCCGTCAGGATCTTTTTTAGTATCGGCTGCTCTCTCTTGACGCGGAAGAGATCTTTTCTATGTTCTTCCATGCACTGGAATATTTCCTCTTTTTCTAAAATGATTGTTCCATCCTTGGATTTTATACATCCTGTTGAGGAACATGTACTTTGTCCTGTCGGTTCCCTTATTTCTTTATGCATTTCTACTTTATTAATCTTGTTCAATCTCTTAAGTTCCGTACATTTGTTGTTGAGACATTCCTCTTAACCTGTCTGCATTTGTTTCTTATTGTCTTTGTACAGTTTCCTTATTCCGTTCCGTGTCTTGGCATAGTTTTCTAATTCCTTTGCATCATGTCAAGAATCTCTTCAGTCATCCACTTGTTTTATTCTGCGTACGATCCTACCTTAAACTTTAATATTTCAGATACTTTCACATCGTAGATTATACTAGCATCATAGCCCGACGTTGCCCGTGCAAATCAGAACATTGTAGTAGTAGGAGAAGATGCCAATGAGGGGAGTAGATGGAAATCATTTACAGACAGTTGATTGCCTGCATGAAATATTTAGCGAAAAAAAAGCTTTATTTTTTAAAATTTTATTTTCTGAATTATGAAATATTAAAACTGAAAAAAAAAAACTTAAATAATTAAATTAACCATTGGCACTTTTTTTTTCACATTTTGTTTTTGTTTGAAAAAACACTTTTTTAAAAAATATTTCTTTTGTTTCAAAATTACGGGGAAAATATTCACATTTTTTGTTGACTAAATGAATTTTTAAAAATTCGAAAAATGACTGAACTTAAAACTCAAACTATGTGTCAACCTGGCTTCTATGTAGATATATGTCCCTAGAAAGTTTGAATGGCCTAGATTAAAAAATGTAGGCCTGCATAGGGAACAGTCACACACAGATTGCCTTTTATATATATAGATAATTAGAAGACGTGGGTTGGAATTATAATTGCATGCAAATGTAACCAAACACATTACCGAACAAGATGTCTGTATATAAACACCCCGTTGTTAATATTAAAATATTTACATTTACTGATTGTGGCTCCCAGCTTTGTGTAAATCTTAGAGAGGATTTTCGGCGACTTTGAAGCCATATCAATCAAGCTTAAAGTGGGTAGAGCTCGGTTTGGAAAGAAGTTATGCACGTAGATTTTGGGCTCGACGCGAAGAACTGGTGGTGATTGTGGAGGTTCCCACCTTACGGAAACGGGTCAAAGTATTAAAACATTGGAATAATTGGTTAGAAGAGAATCTTAAAACTCCATGCCATATCGATCCTCTCTTATGGAAGGGAATTCTGGCCCAATTGCTTACACAAGTCAAACAGACTGGAAGAGACAAAGTTGTGGTTCTATAGAATTATTCTTGTAATACCATGAATAATCAGTCAGTTAAGTGCCACAATACTTTACTCAACTTCTTGAATGCTTTCTTCGCCATGTCAATTCGCCTTTGGATCTCTGTGTCACACTCCGTCTTCTGTTATAACACTTCCCAGTCGAAGTTGGTCTTTGTGTGTGGGGAATAACGGCGGTAATTCGTCTTGTCACATTAGCTCGGTGTGGCAATTAATCTCTCTGCCTTGGCTCATTTTCGGCTCTTGGTATTTCTTAACATCCTCAACCAGGACTCTATTAGAGGCGCATTCAGTCAATTAAGTGCCATACGTGAAAAACGCTTGGGCGATCATGTCTCGAAAGAGACATGACTGACTGGGCAGAAGATTATCCCGGAGTAGTTTGCCATTGCCTTTTGCGGTAGGCTGGTTGCCAGCCAAGGGTATAGAACCCAATCTGTCATGTTATTTAACTTATAACTGGAGGGAAGAGACGCATTAATACCTTTCCCAAGGGTATTTGTGCGTAAGTGAATGCAAGGAATTCAACTGGAATTTGAAGTCGGCTCCCCGATTTCTGGTTCCGAGCTGATATTCACTGTCCCACAACGCACGTCCTACCATGAATAGAATAAGGGCGAAACGAAACAGTTATGAAATAATCGAGAGCTAGATAGGTACTCAAAGTATAAATCTTTTCATGCCAACTATTCTGACCGATGTTTTTTACCCCCTGGTGCCCCAACCATATGAATTTAAGCAAGTGACTTGATTGGTATCTAGGTTCCACCCATTTAATGGTGAAATAGTTACATATGACCGCCTTTTTCTCATTTGATAATTTCTTTTCTCGCATTTGGAACTTCTTTTCCATTTACTTGCTTCACTGATAACTAGAATCTCCAAACTCTTACGTCAATTGCCGTCTTCTATCTCCTTGTATCACATCCATCTTTTATCCTTTCACACCCTCTTACACACTCCTTTCACTCACTGTAACCCCCTGGGCACTAGTGGCAGTCCCAACTTGCTTGGAGTGAAATTATCAATTGAAATTTTTAGAAAAACATTATAAGAGAAAACGGCTTGGAGAATTTAGTACTCACAGGTAGAGAGTAACATTAACAGTCTACATAATGAAGCAGTGTGAATGGATGGCAAAGCAGCGAAATTAAAAATGGCAAAGATTTAAATGTTGCTTAATGTTAAATTAACGAGGAGTTTTCGAGAGTCATGGTCATCGACGCCCTGAACAGACATTGCATATAATTGATGACCTTAACTGTAGCAGATTATATTTCCATTGCGTATCCTAAGTTATGATTAGTAAGCATGTTTTTGCTTTCAGGTAAAATAATTGTTAACGTCGTATATTGCTGTGGACGATACTCAAATAGGCACAAAACTAAATATGGATAACCATATCTATTGGTGATTTTAACATCATATGCTGCATAAGGCTTAAATGGTACAATATATGAAAACTAGTCTTCGCTGCTCTGTCGATTTAAGTTCCAATACACGATGCAACGATAACTTACTGTTCCCAGAGATATTTTATTTTTACTGTTCATTCACAGCACAATCACCATGATGTTTCTAAGAAATTTTAACCACTCCAATAACTGCATTATCTTTTTTTTAGTGTCAATCAGTTAGTTAAGTGGCATACGTGATACACGCATTAGGCAATCATATATCTATAGATCAAAAACCGTTGAGAAAGGTATTAATCCGTCTCTTTCCTCCAGTTATAACTTAAATAACAGGACAGATTGGGTTCTATACCCTTGGTTGGTAACTAGCCTATCACGGAAAACAATGGCAAACTACAGCGGGATAATCTTCTGCCCAGTCAGTTATGTCTCGGAAGAGACATGATCGCCCAAGCGTGTATCACATTTGGCACTTAACTGCCTGACTGAATAATAAAAAAGAAAAAGACAGCACTCCATAATATTTATTATGAACGCGACCACAACATGTTGACCATAATTTAAAAACGAAGAACTATGAACTATGAAAAGTCTACCCATTCAATTACAAATTTTAAATATCAGTCATTGATAATTAATAATTAAATAGCCGAAAACATACAGTTATATAGAATATTTGGCTAACTTTACAAACTATATCCCCACCCAAATAAAAACACTTATAGGAAAACAATAAAAAGTTTACTCGTAATATTTTGTCATTCTTGTATATATATATATGTTTGCTCTACTTTCGTTTTGAGCGCTTTAGTGTTGGGGTTTTCGTCTTGGGTGTTTTTTTATTCTTACGATTGCTTGAGTTTTTGTTCATGTACTTCGTTTGTTTCTTTTTTTACTTCCCCTTCTTTTCCCTCCGAGTTCGTTTTCGGTGGGTTGTACAAGACGATTTAAATTATAGCTTAATTAATACTAGTTTCGGCAGAGTTAGTCCTGTTACTATTGGTATTATTGATATTATATATATATGTATATGAATGTGTGTGTCTATGATCGTGTGTTTTACACAAAAGTAATCCTATTTTTATCTATTCAAAACCATCCTGTTGTGACTTTTTGGACAGATAATTATGTATCTATAAAGGCAACGTCTCTCTATTTCTTTCTCCCTCGCTCTCTCTGCCCCTCTCACACACGCACAAACACACAGGCATACACACACACACACACACACACACACATATATATATATATATATATTTATATATATATATATAATGCATGTGTGTGTGTGTGTGTGTGAAAAAATGACACCTAAATAGGTTTTTATAATATTTTGTATTTTCGTTTAAAGTTTCTAACGTTGTTTTATCTGTTGAAATATAATCATATCGTTATATCTGAATAAGTTTTCTTTTGGTAAAACATTTCAGAGATATGACGTCAAACATTTTTTCTGGTAGTGAAAGAAAATTTTTTTTAAAAACATTGAGGAAAGGAGAATAAAAGGAGATGGATTTTCTTATCGATAATTGAAAAAAAATCGCCCAGAAATATCACTCAAAAATAAATAAATCGTTATTTTATTTAATTTTTTCTTTTGAGTGAAATTTCTTGGCTAAAGAAAGATAAAAAGGGTGGACTGACATAAATTTCGAGAAATAAAGAATGAGATATACGGTAAAGGAAACAAAGACAATAAAGGAATGATACAACTCGGAAAAATAGGGTTAAAAAACGTAAAATTCAAAAATGAAAAATAGATCAGAAGAAAATAATAAATAAATAAAAAAAAACACGAAAGAATGACTATTATGCCAGAAAACTAAAGAAATAAATATAGAGAAAGAGAAAGATTTGCTATTATAAAGAAATCACTGAAATAGAAAGAAAGAATAAAAAAAGAAAAAGTTTAGAAAGAAAGGGAGCAGAAGGTTCGAGAAATGGAAGCGAGAAAGAACGGGATTATAAAAAAGAAGAAATAATTTATAAACATACTTACAAAATGTTGGAAGCAAGGGAAAAAAAAAGTAAAGATGAAAATGGGAAAGAAAAAAAAAAGAATATCCAAGGCAAAAAAAACAAAATCAAACAGAAAGAAAGAATGAATGAAAGAAAGAAAGAAAGAAAGAAACCCTTCCTTAAAAATAATCAAAGAAAACAACAGTTATAAAACGCACAAGAAAATGAGTCAGTGGATAATGAAGAAGGGACTAAGAACGAATTAGCAAAGAAATAAACTTGAAGAATATGATAAAATAGGGTTAGGTTTTCAGCTTTAACATTATCCGCCTACATCCATACACATTCTATTACATTATAAATAATAAACCTTATTTCCGTGTTCATTGGGAGCGTCACAGCTCTGAAATGGAGAGACGGTGTTCCAGATAAGACAATCTAGATATTATTTCTGAAATAGCACGAAATTTGGCGATCGGTTCACGAATGAATTTTTCAATGCCGGAGGGAAGCGGGTGAATGGATTCTTTTGTTCATATGCCCTTATCACTGCGTCTGAATAATCGTCCGAATGCTCAGTGAAGTGCATCGATAAGTTTCTACTTTTAATGCGTCTATATGATCGAATAGCGTTTATCAAATTGATTTTTGTCTTTTCCGGTTGTGCAGTTAAGAGACTTTTTCGGAGAATTCTACTTGTTGAACAGTTTAGTAAGCTGATGGATTGCAGCGTCATTCCGAAACCAGTCTTCACATTTAATTCCTAGATGCCAGTTTTAGGCAAAGTGCAACCTGCGGGTCATATACGTCCCGCGTGGGCATCCCGACGTGGTGCAATGGTTAGCAAGCTTCTCTCGCTAGAACCTGTTACACTTGAATAGTGAATTCGATCCTCACTGGGTACCCCATACTTTCGGTATTGTGCTACATCTAAACGGTGCTTAGAAAATCAACATATACGTTCTGTTTGCTTTCATTCGAATGACGTACCTAATTTAATGAGAAAAAATAAGATTAATTAAAATGTTAATTGGTTTGTTTTGTTTTCATTTGCTAGCATTCACATGCACAAACATCTATTAAAATGATTTATTTTAATGTTTATTGAATTTTGAAACCATTCTTTTATTATCATTTCACACCAAGCAAGACATGACTGCCACTGGTGCGCAGGGGGTTACAAAGGGAGAAAAACAAGGTACAGGGGATGTCGAAGAAAGGATAAAAATAAAGCAAACACTAGGGAGTTCCACAAACGGGAAGTGCAAGAAAAGATTAGAAAAGACGGTTATGTTTAACTATGTTGTAAAAGATGTGTTTATTGTAGTACCCGTAAATACATGTGGTCGGAGAAACCGGGAAAAATCTCCTCACAGCAGTTGCCATAAAAGCATTGGAGAAAAGCCACATCACATTGATGAGAAAGATTTAAAATATTTGGACTATTGTCCTCATCTTTGTTGCTATTTGTACGATTTTTCGGCCGTTGTACGCTTCGGCCTTCTTCAGGTTCTAGGAATTTCGAACTGAACCCTTTTTTACACTCACTTTGGTAAATCATCTTGCAGAAGGCTGGAGCCTACAACGGCCAAAACGTCGTGCAAAAGACAACAAATATGAAGACAATAGTCCGAATAATATAAATACTGTTTTGTTTTTGTTGTTGTGGTTTTTGCTAAAGTTAATGTTTTTTCTTTTAAACTCTTTTTTCTTTAATACCTTCTGAAATAGTTCCTGTAGTTTCCTTTTTGTGTCTGTCATCTATACTGTAACATTGTTAAGACTATCAGTCAGTTAAGTACCATATGTGTAACACGCTTGGGCGATCATGTCTCGAAAGAGATATGACTGACTAGGAAGAAGATTATCCCGCAGCAGGTTGCCATTGCTGCCAGCCAAGGCTATAGAACCCAATCTGTCCTGTTATTTAACTCATAACTGGAGGGAAGAGACGGATTAATACCTTTCCCAAGGGTATTTGCGTGCAAGTGAATGCAATGAGTTCAACTGGAATTTGAACTCGGCTCTCCGATTTCTCTTTCTGAGCCGATATCTACTGCACCAAAACGCACATCCGTTAAGACTGTGTCTGTCAATATTGAATCCTGGTAGGTAATCTAATTATTCTGGGTTATTTTAAGCTAAAGGTTAAATATATCCAGTAGTGGACACATTTTTGTCTTACCGCCATTGTACTGAGAAAATTTATCATTATAGAAAATATTGTTAATTTAGTGTACATTAACAAGTTGAATGTTCAACAAACATCAGCAAGAAAGATTATCTACTTCAATAAATTTACAAACAGTCCTCAATATAAACAAAATAAAAGAAATTTCTAACTTAACACGCTTAATTATAAACTCGTTTCAATGAGCAATGCGGTTAAAATTAAACCGACCTAAAAGTGTTGCTTAACATAGGTACATTAAGAATTATTTACGATCTATAATAGATTTAATAGAGTTAATTTCTGAAACTATTTGTGTCTACTATAGAGTAGAGCTAATGCTAGGCGACAAGAGAGCAACACACTGCGCTTTCTTGGACTCACATTTTCAACTGACTTGAAGTAGAGCAACGACATCGAATCATAGATGCATCTATTGCAAGGATAGTTGGGCCACTGTGACGTGCAGTTGTACGTTCCGACTTCTTTCAGGCGATTAAAATTTCCTGATGAACATTTTATTTTATTAACTTTGGTAAATTATTCTAATTCCATAATTCATGCGTCTTCTAGATGCTTAGTATAAGTTATCTCTCTTTAATTTACCTTTTTAAGTTTTTTTCACCACTGCTGTAGCAGATATTGAACTCACAACTTTTTTGGGTCACTTCACTGAATTCGAGCAAGGCTTTTATCATTTGAGTCATGAGTCATAGAGATAACTGATACAGGGCTCAGTTTGAAATTCCATTCACCTGAAGAAGGTCGGAGCGTATAACGGCTGAAACGTCGTGAATATGGCAACAAAGATAAGCGCAACAGTCCGAACAATATAAATTGAGTAAATAAGATGGCAAGTTTTTGCATTTTAGAAAAAAAAAACTTATTTTTTAATGAAAATCTTCATTTATCATTTCTAAGTCAGATGATTACGCGTATGGTCTTCCGTAAGTAAAATCGCTGAAGTACCTTCAACGAAAATTAACATGTAACTTTTAGTAGTGAGACACGCTTTATGATTAGCCCTTTATCAGCCATCCCCCTGCTCACGAAATTTACCCTTGTCTGATACAAGTAGCAGAAACTAAATGGAAATTTCTAGGACTTCTATAGAAGGTATTAAAATAAAGCGAGAAAAAACCGACTAAACAGCAGATTTAAGCAAAAAATGGGTAAATTCGAATAAATGATTTTCAAATAGATATGTTCCATAATTCAATTTGTAGAGGCAGTTGATCCCAATAAATATTAAATAAAGAAACTGAAGCACACTTCCATCAACAAAAAGTTCGATTGATTGGTAGGGTATTGTAATTCAAAAGTTAAAATTCTGTAAATTAAAAACAACTCTAAAATATTTCTTCTAAGCAATTTTTACCCCTCTTCATATAGCCTCTTTTTCCGTTGCCTGTTTTCTTAACATAGTATACACATTAGGCTCTTCGACAAGGTGCCTTGCTAGCACAATTAAAATTGAGTAGTGAGTTCTATCCTCACTAGTAGCCCAATACTTTTGGCCTCGTAACTTATCTGAGCGATGCTTAGAAAATAATACAATATAGATAAAATCTATTACAATAACCTATTAATGATAAATTAAATCTAATGATCATGTCTGCTGGAATATAATTACTTACCCATATACGTTTAATATACCAGGAAAATATAATTGGGTTAGGAATGAGAGAATGATGAGAAGATTTCAGTCTTTCTTTGAAAAAATGTTTGAGACTTGTTTTTAAATTACAAAATTTTGTTTTTTTGAATAACACTAGTGTCAAATACGTAGACATGTTTTCAGTCTCAACAAGAAATAACAATATAGATCAGACTAATATTAGAGTCAAAGAAATATGCAGTTCTAGTTTATACGAGTCGTGAAGGTAGGCATTGTTAATTTTTTTAATCATTACCCCAGAAGTAAGGCAGTTTTACTGCCACTGTTGCGTAGCAGGTTTCATAGAGGGAAGGTGATGAGAAAGAGGGGCAGGTTATAGGGAGCGTCAAGAAAAGGACAATAGAAGGATGACAATACTGGTGTGATGTGGGTGGAATGGATCGATATAAGAGCTTGAGAGAAAGGAGGCGAGTAAGTGAGATAGGAAATGACTATTGACCTTACATTAAAATTCTTGGAGATTGTAACTATCGGTTTCACTGTAAAAGGGTGGGACCTAGTTGCTAGTCTACTAGCTCGAGTAAATTCATACATAGGTGACACCAGTGAGCTAAGTTCATTAGAGCAGAAGCCGTCAAACTATTTGTAGAAGAGACACAGGGAAGCCACATCACGACGATGAGAGAGCGACTGCAACCGAGCACATTACAGATACTCCGTTGGATTTTGTCGAGAACCCCAAGGTGAATAGCAGGGGCATCTGACCAGATGTGGCAGCAGTATTCAGTACACTGAGCGGATGGCAGATTTATATATGTGCAAGATGGATTCAGACGGGAAAACCTTCTGGCCCTGCAGAGTGAACCAAACTTCTTAGAAGGGGGTTTAGCTATGGATTCGATAAAATCATTCCACTTGAGGTCAGCTGAAAAAGTTAGGCCAAGGAGGTGCAGTGTTTTGTTTTCAGGCAGGCTAGCCTGGTCCATTCTAATGATGGGGTAGGAGTGATTGTCTATGATGATTAACAGATAGCAACTTCGTTTGGAATTTGCAAGCCATTTCTTATCCCAGTTCACCAAAGTTTGTAGGTTCTTTTCAAGCTCGGTAGCGAGGTTCTCTTTGTCAGCCTCAGCAGATTTTTGATCGACGAGAGAGAAAAAGTTGGTGTCAACGTATATGTCTACTTGGGGACTTATTACATCGGGGAGATCGTTAATAAAAATCAGGAAAACGCAGGACCTAGACTAGAGCCTTGAGGGACATCCGCGTTCGTATGATAATATCGGGATGTATGTCCGATGAATACTACCCTCATTGTGCGATTTGAAAGGAATGATTGGATTAGGTCAAACATATGTCCACTTATAACATAGCTCCGCAGCTTGCATAGAAAGCCCACATGTCAGCCTCTGTCATAGGCTTTGGAAGTATCTAGGGCAACAGCTTGAGCTTCGCCATTCTTGTCAAGAGCCTGGTATATATACTCAGTGATTATCATTAGCATATCAGCAGTAGGCCTGGTGAAGTGAAAACCATACTATTTGTCATAGAAATTTCTGTGGGCTCTGAGATGCTACATTCAAGTAAAATATTAGATATACAATTTAACTTAGAATTAAGAAAAAATCTAAAATACTTTTTGACAGTCAAAGCAGCTTTTGTTAGAATGTCACACCCACTTTCTAAGATTTTTCGACTCAAAAGATGAATTCCAAATAATATTCATATATTTTTGAAAATATTTTTCCATATTAGTGCATAGACATTTTCAGAGATTATTTTTAAAGCTTATGAATTTCATTGCAATATGAGATGTGGGATATTTAAACTTGAATGTTTAATAATTTGATTTAATTCATTTGTTTTTAAAATCATTTCGACCCAAGCAATGCAGAATCGCTGATGGTGCACAGGGAATTTGAGGGAGAGATAGAACAATGTTGCTAGGGGTGTCGAAGAAAGAATTAAAGATGGATAGGTTTCAAAGATATAGAAGGTGGCAATTGACGTTGCATTTAAACTTTTGCAGGTTTCAGCTATCAGGGACGCACGTAAATGGAAGGGAGTTCCATAGACAGGAAGTACGAGAAAAGAATCTGTTAAATGACAAGAGCATGGTTAGATTTAATTATTTCAACGGTAAAAGAGCGGGACCTTGATTCCAATAATTATTAATTAAAGAAACTGAAGCACACTTCCATCAACAAAAAGTTCGATTGAATGGTAGGGTATTGTAATTCAAAAAACAAAATTCTGTAAATCAAAGATAAGTCTAAAAAATTATTCAAAGCAATTTTTCACCCCTCCTCATATGGCCTCTTTTTCCGTTACTTGTTTTTTTAACATAGTATACACATTAGGTTCTTCGATATGGTGTCTCGCTAGGACAACTAAGTAGTGAGTTCGATCCTCACTGGTAGCCCAATACTTTCGGCCTTGTAACATATCTGAGCGACGCTTAGTAAAACAATACTATATACGTAAAATCTATTACAATGAACTATCAATGATAAATTAAATCTAATGATCATGTCTGCTGGAATATAAATACTTACCCATATACGTTTGATATACCAGGATAATACAATTGGGTAAGGAATTAAAATATTGATTTACTGACGTAATATGAGGAATCAGAAATAAATAAATATATAGCAAGTTCTGTTGATTAATTGCGTGATTTATGTTTACGGCTTATCAACCTTGTGCAGATTATTTCAAGTCAGAACTCTGTTTTTGATTGTATGATTTTCAAGTAATAATAAATAATGATTTACTAATGTCAGTCTTACTAAATAACTGAAAGATTGGGAAAGAAGTTGATGATTCAATATTTTACAATAATCGTGGTTCTATATTATATCATACATTCAAAACAATTTTTATCTATTTTCTTTAACAATTTCCTTCATACAAATATGGGTTTCGCCAAGGGTCCATCATTGGCCCTACTTTTTGTTTGATTTTCATTATTGGCCTTCCTGATGGCATCAGCTCTGAACTTGGTATCTACGCTGAAGACACGACCATTTACTCCTGCATTGGGGGGACGTCTGATCAGTCTAATACCATTAAATGGCATTTGGTATCTAAAACGACATTTAATCTGTTGTTAACTGGGTAAAAACTAGTTTTTTTATTATTTTAACGCATCTATAACAAAACTAATCCCCTATTAATCATCTGAGAGTTCCTTCTCTGCCTTCTACTACCTGATGCCTACCCCAAGAACAGTCACTGGTTGCACCTTCTCTGGTTAACGTCCTGGTTTCATGTGAAATGGAAAGACGATATTGAATTCATTGTTAGGTCAGCTGCTAGAAAGGTTTGTTCACAGTGTGATGTTAGACAATTTTTCTTTCCACAGTCTATATATATATATATATATATATATATATATATATTCTATTTGTAAACGAGTTATTACGCAACCTAGGTTTCCAACATGAGTGGTGTTTTCATGCGATATTTAATAACTTATTTTGCCGTTTACCGTTTTTCTTTTTAAGGATGTGCAATTTAGCATTTAAAATTAAAACGAATTATGGCGTTTTTATCTATGGTTGTATGAACCTAAGAGTATGGATGAAAACGCTATAATTTGTTTTAATTTTAAAAATTGCTCGGTCAAAAATTTCCTGCTACGTGAGCGTTCAAAAATAAAAAAAAAACCGTTACGTGAACGTTCTTGTGCAAAAAAAAATTAAGCGGTAAAATCAGTTATTAAATATCGCCTGAAGTCACCACAATTGATAGAAACCTAATAACTCGTTTACAAATAGAAAATCTTCAAAAGTTCTAAAATATAATTCTATTGAAAACTTTTTAATACATATGTGCACTGGTTTAACACAATTATGAATAAAAACTAACTATTAAACAATCAATCAATCAATCAATCAATATATATATATATATATATATATATATATATATATGTATGTATTTATATACATATATCTTTTGAGCTCTTTTAGAGAATTATCCTACGACTGTATGTACAGGATACTCCGTTGGATTCTTCTATACCCACACCGCATGCTGATATATATAGTCTGTCTATCATTCGTCTATGCTTATAATATTGCTGTCACATATAGTACAATACTCCTGTTATTTATCTAGATATTGATATAATCATCCATACTCTTGGACGTGATCTGGTGTCTCGTTTCTCTCACTATCCTACAACCGTAAGGTTACCTCTTTTTCCTTTTCTATAAAAACTTTATCGATAATTATGCGAAGGATCTCGCTCTGGTACCTAGACACTTTGAAGTTAATTGCAACACTAGACTGGCGACGACATCTCACTAATTTACAGTTCAGCTCTTCAGATGTGACGATAAGGTCTATGCTAGTAATTTTTTCTCACTGTTTTTGCTTGTGAAACACCCTCTGGTTCCATGCTTTCCAGCAAACTTTAATCTTCCAAAGTTTAAATGCAATGCCAATTGCTATCTCCTGTACTCATGGTTACTCTTCTTGTGTTCTCGCTCCTATGTCATGTTTCTGTTTCTATCTATTACACTCCTAGTAACCCCTTTTGTCTAAGTTGCTTTTCTGCCTTGTAAGTTGTGAACGTATTTAAAAAAAACACTTACTTTATATCCTGAATACACAATATTATGTTATTGTAACAAAAGCAAATTAAACAATTTTCTCTATTGAAACGATATCTCGTACAATTCGTCTTTATTTAGCGTTACAATTTTAACGAAAACAAATATTTCCTAGCGTTTCTAAAACTAAAGAAATGTGTTTATTACTGTCTGTTTGATCAAATGTTGTGTTTTCATTTGTAAATATTTACAAAATATAGTTTCACAAAGGAAACGCAACAGTCAAAAACAAAAACAAACTATTTCACTCATATGAATCCATCTTGATTATTAATATATCTATCAATCGTCCGTCCATTGGATATTCCTGCCATGCATAGTCTGGTGTTCCTGTTACATATATGGGCAAATTTTAAAGAAAGGTCTGTCATGTTATCGGTCTTGACCTGTCATCTCAGCTTCAGTCACTTATTCAAACCCATGGCGCATGATCCCTTTGTCGTTTTTGTAGATAGTTTCATGATAGTTGTTCTTATTTGTTATCAATGCAGGCTTGACTGCATGAGTTTAAGCGTACTAGTAGTTTCTCTACTATATCCACTATTTTGATGTTGAAATAGTAACGTAAAGCAGTAACGTCTATTGATCAGTTTCTTTTCCCGAACTGTGGAATATTCTTCTGAATTATTCCTTCCTTCTTACCTACATATTTGAAAAAGTTAAATTCAACGTCAATACCTGTTATTTTATTGTCCTTTCTTACTATCTTTTCTCTTGCTTATTAGTGACAATTTCGTCTTGCCTGATTTAAATATGCATTTCATTAACGTATCATTGTCTATGAAGAGAATTTTAAGAGAATAAACACCAGAGAACCATTGTCTATTTTTTCCCAACAAGTCTATAATCCTACTAGAAATTGAGAGTTTTACAGAGGGTAAAAGACAATGAATAGTATTTCGTGTGGAGAAGTAAGAAAAAGAGAATATAATGAAACAGTGTTCAAGAAGAGAGAGGATGACGAGTGACATTGTATTTAACTTTTAGAATACAGTAGTTATCAGGGATTTCTACAGCTGAGAAGTAAAAAAAAGAAACAGTTGGATTAGAAGTCACTGTTGCATCAATCTAGTTCAACGGTAAAATAGTGGTACCTAGTTGCCAATCAAGTAACGTATTTTAACTCATGAAGTCGGGGCAACGGCGGGAAAAAGCACGTAAGAGCATTTTCAATAGAAATATCCGTTAAAAAATGAAAAACAGAGTGAAAGCACATCATGTCGCTGAGAAAGTGATTCAACCAGATCAAGATTAATTATATTGCAGAATAACCAAATAATTTACAAGAGAGATTTTGACGCAAAAGTTTTGTAGACACGATACACGGAATCATATTTTATAGCAGTAGACGTAAACGATCCCATAAAGCCAGCATGTCACTGGGAAACGGAAGACCATGAAGGAGTAGAGCGTTCCGCTCATGCTGGTGGCAGACAGAAACTTTTCACTGTGTTGGTTTAAATGATAGCAGTTTTGTTTTTGAGGGATTTAAAATTACAACCGATTGTTTCACCTTATTTGATCTTATACAACAGCGTATGCTATTTTCTTGATTTTTACTGAAAGAGGTGTGGACCCTACTCAAACTCCTTAATCTTGCGGACGAGATAGACTGGTTGCCAACCCAGGCAATCGAACTTGATCTGTTTCCATAGGGAGAAGAAATGAATTAATGACTTTCCCAAAGATATTTGCGCGTATGTGAATGTAGCGAATTCAACTGGAATTCTAACTCGGCTCTCCCGATTTCTCATTCCGAGATGATATCAACTCCACCACAACAGTCAGGCTATATGTTAACTTTATTCTTCATCTATGAAAATCATTTTTTTATATATTTTTCTATTGTTTTTTCTGAGCTGCGTATTATTGTTAAAAGTTTCTCTCTTTTTAATTTCTTCTTCCATTTTTCTTGAGATGAAAACAATATTGATAAAATTGTTTTTATCTCTCCTTTATTTCTTTCCTGCTTATCTATATATTTTTCTTTCTTTTCTCTTTTCTTTCTTTTTGTCAGCGATTTCATTTTCCTTTCTCTTTTGTCGCCTACTTTCGATTGGGTTGTTTGTATATTTTTTTCTCTTTTTCATTCCTCCTGCCACCGATATTTTTACATATCTCATTCTTTCTTTCTTTCTTTCTTTCTTTCTTTCTTTCTTTCTTCACATTTTGTTTCCTTTTTCTTTTATCTTGTCGGTGATTTCTTTTTCATGTCTCATTTTTCTTTATACTTCTCCATTTCTTTCTTTCTTTCCTTCAACGGTTCTTTTTTAATTTTTCCTTCTTTATTTTTAAATAATTTTTTGGCCATCAATCTTTCTTTCATGTCTCTTTTTCGTTCCCGAATTTGTTTCATATTACTTATGTTATTTTTTAATTATGTATAATTTCTTTCTTTCAATATTGTCATTCATTCTCTCTTTCAATATTGTCATTCTTTCTTTCTTTCAATATTGTCATTCTTTCTTTCTTTCTTTCTTTCAATATTGTCATTCTTTCTTTCTTTCTTTCTTTCAATATTTTCATTCTTTCTTTCTTTCTTTCTTTCAATATTGTCTTTCTTACTTTCTTTCAATATTGTCTTTCTTTCTTTCTTTCTTTCAATGTTATCTTTCTTTCTTTCTTTCTTTCAATGTTGTCTTTCTTTCTTTCTTTCTTTCTTTCTGTTGTTTTCTTTCCATGCTTTATTTTTTATTTTGATTTACCTTTATTCTTTTACATGTATTTCTTAAGACCTTTGCTTCTTTCTTTCTTTCTTTCTTTCTTTCTTTCTTTCTTTCTTTCTTTCTTTAAAACTTAATTTTCCATGAAGTAGTACTCCTTGTTAACGTTTTTCTCTAACTCTGATATTCGACCCATCCTTTCTTTATATTAAAGTCAATTTTCTTCTATTTCTTTCTTTTACAATACTAAACCAGATTCCGATTGCCGCCATATTGATTGATGCTCATTATCGTTCTGAAAAAAAATTACTAGCTGTATGGATGCAACAAGCCTAGAAAACTCAGCCTAATCTTGCAGTCAAGCGAAATTCCTCATTCACTAGAAAAAAGTAATGTTTTTCTTTTCCTAAGCTGTAAAATTCAAATCTTTATTTCACGTAAAGAGATAAACTTCGTTCAGCAGATTTCACTTCTCTAACAATATACTGCGTTGGTGCAGTGAATATCGGCTTGGAACGAGAAATCGGGAAGCCGAGTTCGAATTCCAGTGGAATTCTTTGCATTCACTTACGCGCAAATACACTTGGGAAAGGTATTAATCCGTCACTTTCCTCCAGTTATGGATTAAATAACAGGACAGATTGTGTTCTATAGCCTTGAATGGCAACCAGTCTACCGCAGAAAGCAATGGCAAACTACTGCGGGATAATCCTCTGCTCAGTCAGTCATGTCTCTTTCGAGACATGATCGCCCAAGCGTGTATCACGTATGGCACTTAATTGAACAATATACACCAACATTAAAAACAATATATATATATATATATAGTACTGTGCAAATGTATTAGGACATAAACTATTTTATCTTTTATGAGGCATATTGAAAGAAAAAAAAAGTATAAAATTAATTTTATTTTTTTTAATCAACAAATGCTTTAACAAGAAAAAATACTTGTTACAAAACAAAATTTAATATTTGGCATAATAGCCTTTTGCTTTGATTACAGTCTTCATTCTGTCAGGCATTGACATTACAAGCTTCTTCAATGTATCTAATGGTATTTCCTGACAAGCAGCTTGTATTTGATCCCAAACTGTATCTTACAAAGTAACATATCAATTTTTTAAATACAAAATATCCCATAGATATTCAATAGAGTAGTTTCAAAATAGCTTGCTTAATAATAGAAAATAGGAAAAATATATTTTACGCCTAATTTGAAATAACAATTATTAGCAATTTACTTGGCTTTTCACCCTGTATTTGAATTTCAGTGAGGTTTTTAGGAAAATCACCCATGTCCTAATACTTTGGCACACCACCGGTAATGTGCAAAAGTGTTGATTTTAAACTTTATTTTGATGCCTCATACAAAATAATTCTTCTCCTAATACTATTGCACGGCACTATATATATATATTATACTACGTTTTAAGCACGACTCGGAGTTCTATGCATACTTAATATGACAGATTGTGGTTATAAAATAGGCCAAAAGAAAATAAGCCATCTATTTTACATGGATGACTTAAAGTTATATGCTAAGAATGATAATGAGCTGGAAGGTCTTCTGCAAACTGTAAAATGCTTCAGCGAAGATATTGGAATGAAATTCAATTTGAATAAATGTGCTAAAGCTACAGTTTTACGTGGATCAATACAAGAAGCATCCTCAATTAGCTTAGACCCTGCTGTAACAATAAAAGAATTGAAACCAGAAGAAGCTTATAAATACCTAGGTGTAAATGAGAGTGAAAACATTCACCACAAAAAAATGAAAGAAATAGTGCGTAAAGAGTACTATAGAAGGCTACGAATGATATTAAAAACTGAATTGAATTCTCAGAACAGAGTTATGGCCATTAATAGCCTTGCAATCCCAGTTGTTCAATATAGCTTCAACATCTTAAACTGGACTCTAAACGACATCAGGCGAATGGATGCTAAAACAAGAAAGCTTCTTTCTAAGCATAAGATGCATCATCCAAAGGCTGATGTAGACCGTCTATACATACCCCGTAAAGAAGGTGGAAGAGGTCTTAGTCAGCTGGAATTGTCATACAAGACAACAACTATTCGCTTACTAACATACATAGAAACAACAAAGGATTGGATGATACAATTAGTAAGGAAACATGAAGAAAAAAATAAAAAAATATTCAATAATAAAAGAAGGCCATAAATACAAGCAAGATTTACAGTTAGTAGATTCTGTAGAAAAGAAAAACAGAAGCCAAGAACCAACTATTGCGGCAAAAAATATGAAAATGAAAGCCAAAGATAAAGCTCTTGAACAGATGAAACAGCGTTGGCAAGACAAACCTCTGCATGGCCAATATCCAGAACGTGCCAATAAATCCAATGTTGACAAAGTTAATACTCATCGATGGTTACGTGCATCTGGATTAAAGTCTGAAACTGAAGGTTTTATTCTTGCAGCACAAGACCAAATTCTTTTCACTAGAAACTTTCAGGCAAATATTATGCATAATAATATGGATCCAAAATGCAGGTTTTGTGATAAGCACCAAGAAACAATAGACCACCTAATCTCAGGCTGTTCTGTGCTTGCTCCAAATGAATATAAAAATCGCCAAGATAGAGTTGGGCAATATTTACATTGGCAATGTGCAAACATTATGGAAAATCTGTAAACAAACACTGGTATGAACATCACCCAGCACCGGTTACAGAAATAGAAGATGTAACCATTCTATGGGATTACACCATCTACACAGACAGAAAAATTGAAGCAAACAGGCCGGACATTATTGCTAAAAACCAGAAGGAGAAAACTTGTCTATTAATTGATATGGCTTGTCCAGCGGATTGTAACATAGCAATCAAGGAATTTGAAAAACTGTCAAAATATAAAGACCTGGAAATTGAAATAGAAAAAATGTGGAAATTGAGAACAAGAGTTGAGCCAGTGATAGTAGGTGCACTTGGAATGATAGAAAATGGAACAAAACAACACATTGAAAGAATCCCTGGAAACCCCAGCTTAAGAGATATACAAAAAATGTCTTATTAAGTACAGCCCACACACTAAGGAAAACTTTATCTATGTAATGCTAGGGATGATAGGGAAGATAGAAAAAACATGAAATGGAGTCATAACAACACGCCACGATCTGCCTTAGGTCTCCCCGCAGACTTGGTTGGTAGTGAGACCAAAGCAGAAATCGAAATATGATGAAAAATGACATAATAATAATATTTGTAATAAACATTTTATTTGAGAATTGAAAAGAATATATTTAGTCGCAGGATATATAAGGATCTTATTTTTAGTTTTTAGATTAACTTTACTTTTATTAATTAACTTAGATAATCTTGATTGAGTGAAAAGTTTTAATAATATTAACTTATAAAGTAATGTTAATTCAACTGTTTTAATTTTATAAACTTGGAATATCTTGGGTGATTAAAAGGCTTTAATGTTATTAACCTATTTAAAAAAACCTTGATCGATTGAGGAGTTTTAATATCGATTTATTTAGATAATCATATCTTACGAACGCAGGTGTTCCTCAAGGCTCTATTCTCGGTCCTATGTTTTTGCTTATATACATTAACGATCTCCCAGATGTAATAAGATCTCAAGTATGCATATACAATGACGACACTACAATTTAAATCTCGCATCGATCGAAAATCTGCTGAGGCTGACAAAGCAAACATCGCTGTCGAGCTTGAAAAGGACCTCCGATTTGTGACGAACTAGGGTAAGAAATGGCTCGTGAATTTTAATGCTTCCAAAACAAAGCCTCTGTCAGGTTAGTCTCCCTGAAAGCAAACCACTGCGCCTCCTCGGCTTAATTCTCACAACAGACCTCAAGTGGAATGACTCTATAGAATCCATAGCTAAATTCCGCTGCTAAGAAAGTTGGTTCTCGTGTAGGGTCAGGAAGCTTTTCCGCCTGAAAAAAATCCTTCACATATATAAATCTACCATCCACCCGTCCATTGAATACTGCTGGCATATCTGGTCGGGTGCTCCTGCTATCCACCTAGATGTCCCTGAAAAATTCCAATGGAGAATCTGTAATGTGATAGATCCCGACTTGGCAGCTCAGATACTGTCACTTTCTCACCGGCGCAATGGGCTTCCTCGTGATTCTTCTACAAATACTTTCACGGCCTTTGCTCGGATGAACTTAGCTCACTTTTGCCCCCTATATATAAATGTAATCGTGCCATAAGATTAGCAACTAGGTCACATCCTTTTACTGTGAAACCAATAAATTGTAAACGCAAATTCTACTCCAGCATGTTCTTTTCTTGCACTTCCCGCCTGTGGAATTCGCTTTCATTTGCTTGCTTCCCCGGCGGCTACAGTCTCCAGGAATTTAAGTGTAGAGTCAATAGTCATCTTCTAACTCACTAACCTGCTTCCTCTCTCTCGTGCTCCGTTCTCCGTCCACTCCACTGTTATCAGTATTCTCATTCTTCTCTTACCCACTTCCTGACACGCCCTCACTCTTTCTCGTTATTTTCCTCCTATGTAACCCCCTGCATATCAGTTGCAGTAAAATGCCTTCTTGGGGCGATATGATAATAAAAAAATCCGGATTGATTCAAGTGTTTTAATTTTATTAACATATTTAGATAATCCTGATTTATTCAGGGATTTCAATTTTATTAACTTATTCTTATAATCCTGACTCATTAAGGAGGTTTAATGTTACTAATACATTTAGATAATCTTGATTAATCATGGTGTTTTTATGTTTATTTTATCTTGATTAGCTTAAGTAATTTTACTCTTCCTATTGTATTTATCTTACATTGTTTAAATTATTTTCCCTCAAATACTTTCTAAAATTAAAATAAAATTGGTATAAATCTAAAGAGACCAAAAGAAAAGTCGAAAACTACGGTAGATTATTAGAATATTAGAGAAAAAAATGAATGCATAAACCGGTTATCGCTCCTCACTCGTCAGAACTCGAAGGGGGAAAACTTAAATTATTGTCCTTATCGACTATAAAAGAAAAATGTAAAAGTGAATGCATTTATCAACAATACATTAAGACGAATTTATTTTTATAATATACCACTTTTAAAAATTTTTTGATAATATATTACAAAGGATATGTTTTATTTTTAAATATCACATTCGATCTCAAAAAGGAATTCTTCTGAATACATAATGAAATTTATTCTGATTTAATCCAGTTGCTTTTAATGATTATTTGATGGTAAGTGAAATGTGAACCGCATTAAAACAGAGAACATATTTATTATTATTTTACACCAGACCTGATGACAATGTCATTAACATGCAAGGGGTTACTGGCAATGAACACAAATTAGAAAAATACACTGCTGAGAAAGAAGAGTAAAAGAATAAAATTCAAAAAGAGAAAATATGGTATGGTGGCTGATAGGTTTTCCCGTAAGGAATGTGTATACTTAAGATTTTGCTATACGATGTTTTGCTATTGCAGACCTGCATTTGGTGGTACTCGTTTGCTAATAATTAATGAATTATACTCCTCTCTAGATGATGGTCGGTCTATCATATGTACCCAGCTTCACACTTCAGATCTACGAAAACTCGTTTCAAATATAGGAAGACAATCTTCAAAATAGCTTAAGAAGTGAGAAGGCCTCTACTTGGCGGATCGACTCCAGCCACTTTCTCACCGGCCGGATGTGGCTTCCCTCTGTCTACTCTACAAATATTTTCAAGACTTCTGCTCAGACTAACTTAAGTCACTGGTGTTTCCGCCACAAGAATTTACTAGTACAACCAGACTGGCAACAAGATCAGTTAGATCAACCAAAAGTTTCTCCAACAGCTTCTTTTCTCGTACTTCGTCCTAATAAGATTTTCATTATCAATATAGTTTTTTTTTTCAGACTTATCACATAATCGGTATTTTTCTTTTATTTGATCTCCCACTAACTTCTTTCCATGTATTTGTATATATTATATATGAATGCAGAATTTATTTAATCATTTTACCCAATGTAAGGCAATAGATGTGCGTTGTAGTGTAGTGGATATTGACTCGGAACGACAAATCATGAAGGCGAGTTCTAATTCCATTTGAATTCTTTGCATTCACTTGCGCACAAATATTTTATTTTATTTCTTTCCAAGACCTAACGGTTGCTCACATGAGAAGCTCAGGGCATCTTTAGCATCCGTCAGTAGAACACGTTTTCTTTTGCCTCGAGTCTCTTTGAAGAGATTTCCCAGCATTTGATGTCATCCAGGCGGACAGATATCACATAATAGTTCAGAACTGTATCCTGTTTTCAACGAAATTTTTCTGTCTCTTAATACATTGCTTAGCTTTTGTAATGCACCTTTGGCCATCCCAGTACGTCTTCGGATCTCAGTGATGCACTCTTCGTCCTTTGTGAGAACACTTTCCAGATATTTATATTTCTGTACTTGCTGGATTTTATTATTCACATTTTGAGCTAATATTTTGATGATGACCATGCATTCTGTCTTTTTGCATTTCATGCTTAGTTCCTTCTCCTCGCATTCTTTCACTATATTCTGCAATTTCTTTTCTGTGTCGGCTATCAGCATCGAGTCATCTGCATATCCTATGTTGTTCAGCGTTTGGCCTCCAATAAATCCTGGCTAAAGTCCTCTCAAAATTGCCTGGTTGTATAGGTTGAATAAATCTAGTGAAAAGATACGTCCTTGTCTTACACGCTTTTTTGTTTTTGTACATCTGCAGAAGACATTTTCCTTTCGTGTGCAATTGATATGCTGTCAGTATAGATACTTGATTATTCTAATATATTTTCCGAATATGTCAAGGTTGTTGGATATCTCCAAAAGTTTTTATGACCTATTTGTCGAACGTTTTAGCATAGTCTATAAAACACAGGTACATATCATGATGAAACTGTTTTGCTTTTTCTGATATTATTCTTCTAATCAGTTAGTTAAGTGCCATACGTGATACACGCTTTGGACGATCATGTCTCGAAAGTGACATGACTGACTGGGCAGAAGATTATCCCTCAGTAGGTTGCCATTGCTTTCTGCGGTAGACTGGTTGCCAGACAGGCTGTAGTACCCAATATTTTCTATTATTTAGCTCATAACTGGAAGGAAGAGATGGATTAATACCTTTCCCTAGGGCATTTGTGCGTAAGTGAATGCAAGGAATTAAACCGGAATTCGAACTCGGCACCCTGATTTGTCGTTCTGAGTCGATATCCACTGCACTACGACGAAAGTCCTTGCGCACAAATACCCTTGAGAACGTTATTTATCCGCTTCTTTCCTTCAGTTATATGTTAAATAATAGAACAGAGTGGGTTCTGTAGCCTTAGTCGGCAACCATTCTAACGTAGACAGCAATGACAACCTACTACGGCATAATCTTATGCTCATTCAGTTATGTCTCTTTCAAGACGTGATCGCCCAAAGTGTGTATCACGTATGGCACTTAACTGACTGCTTCCTCTAATAAATATCGCGTTTTTGTTTTTATATTTTCAACGAACCCGCACTTTTTTTTCTCTTATCTCGGGCCTGATATTTCTGCGCGCTGTGTTCCTCAGAATTCGGTTGATGAGTTTTATGATAAGGGAAGAAATCCTAGCTACCGTTCTCTGAGGAAGTGGGATGTTCATTTTGACCGGGAGGGAGAATTTTTAAATCCGAATTCTACATCGTCGTTTTATAAATCCCCAGAATTCTATAGTTATATATTATTGATCCTTAATCCTAAAAGAATTTGTTGTACATAGACTTAGCTGGTTTAGATAAATTTATAATTCCTGGAATATGAACCTAGGTATATATCAGATGTTATACGGTTATGCTAAATTAAAATGAGTTTTTTTGAAAAAAATGATACGTGTTATGTATTTACTAACACTCAATCGATATTTTTTTTATGTCACTGTCTTTTCATGGCCCTGTATTTAGGGAAAATACAACAGTATGTTTTCTCGTTTGCACCTGAATTGATTTTAAATACGAACCTTCTTGTTTCTTAGAATGGTTGTCAAACAAAATTCGGTAGAAATGTCTATTTAACCCATAGATTAATGAAGAAGTGAAAGGTATTAATGCGTCCCTTCCATTCAGTTATGGGTTAAATAATAGAACAGATTGGGTTCTATAGCCTTGGCTGGCAACCAATCTAACGCAGAAAGCAATAGCAACCTACTCCGGGATAATCTTCTGCCCAGTTAATCATGACTTTTTCGAGACATGATCGCCCAAATCGTGTATAAAGGCTTCGACTGGGCATAAATTGAGGAATAGTTTTTCTATTGTTATGATGTAAGAGACTGATTCCCTTCTAAGTGCTACTAAATAATATAATACATATCTTCTCCCTCTAACTATGAGCCAAATAACAGGACAGATTGGGTTCTATAGCCTTGGCTGGCAACCAATCTACCGCAGAAGTAATGGCAACCTACTGCGGAATAATTTTCTGCCCAGTCAATCATGACTCTTTCGAGACATGATCACCCAAATCGTGTATCACGTATGTCAATTAACTGACTGACTAGATACATTTCTTTCCAAACTGTTATATTTTTTTTAAATGCATTAAGGAACCTTTTTCCAGTATGACATACTAAACTAGAGTTGTGTCTAATGAATACCTGTTTCATTCAGTCAGTATATACTTTTTCTCCTTAACTATGAATTTATTACTAAAACTTGTATCCCTAAAACTATTATTATCTCAAAAAATTATTATAATCTAAAAACAAATATTTTCTGGCTTTAAATAACCTGCATTGTTGATAGTACATAAAAAACGAATCAGTCAATCAAAGCATTCAAATACCGTATTTTAACATAATAAATATTAAATATTTCTGTTTCAAATTTTACGTGTTGCTTTAATAAAACTTAATTACGTAATTATTTTAATCTATTTTATTTCTAAAATTTTGGTATGAATTTTAGTGTTGTCAATTATATAAGGTTTTGCATGGTTAGGGTAGTTTCACTATATACAAAGACATACGGGACATCTCGATATGATGTAATGTTTAGCAAACTTGTCTTGGTTGAGCTACAGTTGAGTAGTGAGTTTGATCCTCACTGGGTGTACATTACTTTCGGCCTTGTGTTACATGTAAGCTACGCTTAGAAAATCAGCATACAAAAACTTATGTAATCAGGATTCACTAGTTGTTTTATCAGTGTAACTAGATTAAAATGAAGGAAAAGTAATAAAAATCTTAAATCAGTTGAATGTCTATGATGGATGTCAGTGATGGGTCAAGTAACAAAACAACTTAAGCGCATTTTTCAGTATCACTGAAGATACCAGCAAAGTTTTAGTCTGAACAGTGTCAGTACATTCTTGAATTCGCAATACTCTTACTCTTGATTCTGGTATATTTAGGGTGATTTAAGTGGTTATATTTTGAGCAAGAATATTCCTGACTGAATAGAAATGGTGAGACTTAGTGAATTTGGCAAATGATTTAGATTTGAACATAAGAACAAATAGAATACGCACAAAGCTAAAGACGTCATAGGGGTTTAAACATTTGTTATTGGCATTGCAACCAGTGCTGGATCTATCTATACGCTTAGCAGACTGAAGCCTTATGTCCTCAACATATATTGGGCCTCCAGCCATATTTTTGACACTGTAATAAGCCTTTCTTAATAACGCATTGCAGACACCAAACGACCTTCCAGTAACTCTAAACACAGGTCACCATAGTCTGCTTTACTTAAATTACTTAATTTAAGACTCTTCCATTTTCCGCTACTCGTGAAAATGGGGTAAAGTGTTTGAAGCGGCACCACAAGGAGACTTGCCTTGGGCCTCTCTTCATTTAAATCCGGCCGCGATTGCAACTAATAACATCCCGAAAAACTGGAGCTGTCGTAAAGAATTCAAATTTTTGCTGTGTTTTTAAACCCGTTTTCACTACAATTTTATTGCCATTCTATCGAGATGTTTGTTTAATCTTTATGAAACAGTGACATTTAATCTCCATCAACGCAGTTTGCTTATTTTTACATAAGATATGAAATCTCTGTTCGGCTATTTTTACTGTTGTAGATGTGAATCTTAAAGTTATCACCTTGTATTTTTTTCTTATCATCATGTACGCTGAGTGAATGTGTAAGCCCACAAAACCGTAATCTAAACAGAGTAATGTTTATTTTTCATTGACAAAGTATGAGTGTTTATGCATTTAAATGTATCTGCAGTTGAAAGCCTGCCTTGAAGGGCGTAAGTAATGGTTAAGTTTGGCGTAGGATTACTTTAAAGTAAGCACCAATTATGCGGTTGGCACACGAATATATTTAAATATATGGGTGTACCTTTGTACGGGGAGCTATTAAAAATAAACAAAAATAGAAATAAAAAGAAACTTAATCGTCTTTATGGCGTAAATCTGGCAGTAGAAGTGTGGCAAACATTTACCTCAGGTTGCACTTTAATGTCAAGGTAATAAGCATTGAAAATTTGAATTCCCCAGATAGTCTGCACCGTTTATATCGGTTTTTTTACCCTTAAGGGTTAGGATTCGTGTCGGTTAAAAATCTCAGCAGTACAAACAAATAAGCATTAACTAATTGCTCTTTTTTTTTACGTTTTAATATGAAAATTAACACATTATTTACATTATTCTGATTATTGTTCTCATCAGTGTTGCCATTTGTACGGTGCTTCGGCCATTGTACGCTCAGTCCTTCTTCAGGTGCTAGGAATTTCTTGAGAGTGTTCAAAGGAAGAAACGTTAAGTCTTTCAACAGGCGGAACCATGATAACTTCTCACTATTGCTATGACAAACGAGCTAACAAGTTACATGCCTTAGTGCAACTAGCTGTGGACTTAGCAGTGACACCCTTGTGCAATTTAATTGAAACGACCGTTTTATTTCCTTTCGTTCATCATACCGGCAATTTTAGACCCACAAGAGTGACAGAATGTAATCGATTTTTTTTTTCGGATTAGCTTATTTGCAGTGGTCTGCACCAGTATAAATATATTTTCGGAGGGTATGATGAAATGCGTTTAGATTTGAAAGATATTGCCTTATCCGTGATGGTATCAGATTTATATCATGCCCAGACACTATTTTCTTGCCTGTTGATTGGTTGTGTTATTGCCATTGTCAGCGATGGGCGTTACTCCAAGTAAGCGTACAAAAAGTGTAACGCTGCCTGAACACAATGGTTAACCTTACAGGAACATCGCAGATATTGTTGGTGTCAACTTTTCAACTGTCTTTCGTGGTAGCAAGGCGAAGAATCAAAATGGATTCATCAGTCCAAAACTTAAAAGAACACCCGGTAGGAAGAAAAAACAAAAAAAAAAACCGCCAAAATACGACGTATACATGATAGGAAAAGTGTGAAAGATCTTAGGAAGATATTATTCGTTTTGTTTCAATTAATTTGCACAAAGGTGTATGATACATCATGCCATGTCCACGGTGGCAAATCACGCGTTTTTTTTTAATGAAGAAATATTCATTTAAAAAGCATTTTACTCAAAACAGTTACGTTGTAGAATATATTCCCGCGTGGGTGCTTACCTAATCGTCAGTAACTTATCCCCTACAACATTAAAGTCTTCCTTTATCTATCGTACATATCGGCATAATAATCACTTCCTGTTTTCCTATACCACTTTACGTGTAAGAATCCAACTCAGTTACCTTCTACCTTCATTGGCTATTGATTGGACCTTGAGGTTAAAGTAAAAATTAAATAAGGATTCCGTTGCTGCAAGGTTTACAAAATGTGAAGTCCAGGTAAAGAATTATAAGCGATTGGCCGGTGTGCCTCTGACTGTGATGTCTTGGTTTTTAATATAGTTCAAAGCAGTTCAAATTCAACAGAGGGCCGCAAAATCTTTTAGTCATCAATACGACTAGAATACTCAAATTAGAGACTGGTTAAGACGACCCTGGGAGGGATGGTGAGCCAACGTGTGACATGAACTCATGGGAGTTATTTTGCTTGTCTATCCTAATCTGCCATACAATTCCCCTAATAAAACGAATAAGAAAAATAAATCGTCCTTTTCGTTGATATAAATTTATCTAGTTGCGTGGGGATTCAGAAACGACAGAGAACGCGACTCATTACTTATCTTCTTTGAGTAGTCTTACCAAATGAGTTTCTAAAATTCTGTCAGCGTCTTTAATCTTGGCGACAGAGACATTTTGGCTCCACTCTGGAAGCGTTAATTAAACGAATGTTTACACTGACCGGGACGATAAAAGCGTGACCAAAGAGTTTAATAATATAATTTTAGGTCATTTTAAGTAACTTGTGAACCTTCAATTGCATACTTTTGGGTTGTAAAAGTTTGGTTGGATTTTTCCATATTTAAAGGGACACGTTTCATTGTGAGATTTTTAATCGACCGACCGCGGACGTGTAAAGTAGCAAACTTTAATCGCCCAATTAAGTTTTTAATTTTAATCAGGCGAGTGAAATCTCAAAGACGTTCTCTCTCTCTCTCTCTCTCTCTCTATATATATATATATATATATATATGAACAAATGTTTTAATATACAAAATTTGCATACTATTTTGAAGTAAGGAATTTATTGTTAGTCTCAAAGGCCCTTTCGTCTAACGTCCTATCAAGAAAAAATCTTTGGAAAATGAATAAAATGAAATAAAGAGTATCGACGAAAATGAAGAGCAAAAAAGAGGGAAACGCGATAAAATAAATATACATATAAATATACATACTTATAATGAGGAGAGGTGAATCCACGTGTAATTAATTAGCGAGGGACAAATCCCCCAACAAATTCAGAGATTCTACGAAATAATTCCGCTGGCAGAGAGAAGGTTTCCGTAACGATATCGAAACTGATTCCAAAATCTTTAAATGATTATTGGAACCAGCTGTATGCAAAAATTAGAACCACAATATATTTACACGATATCTTGGCCACCAGGAAAACAAACAGATCTTGATATGTAAAGTCCCATGAAGAGAGAGTCAACTTTAAACTCGAAAGACGTGAAGCGAGATAAATACCATTAAGGACACTTAATGGATAATGCAAAACGGAAATAATGTTAATTACAAAAACATTAATAAATTTACATTTTTCTTGCACTTTTCTCTTCTATATCAATACCAATTTCTTTCTTTCGTTGGAACAACACCTATTTCGAGTGAAACCGCGGTCGACTGTTGGCTCACTTTTCGATTTAGTTCGTGTTTTGCTCTACTTTCGTACCTTCGTACTTTCGTGTTGAGCTCTTTGTTGTTAAGCTTTTCGTCTTGGGTTTTTTTTTCTTTCGAACACAGCTTAAGCTTTGTTTTTTTTTTATTCCCATCTACCCATTTGGTAGTACCTTTTGGGTTTGACGACTAACTTTACCGTTTTGTTAGCAGTAGGTTTTCTGATTTCGGTCCTGATTAGTGCTACTGTTTTTTTGGTACGTTTTACAATATATATATATATATAGGTGAGACAATGGCAGACTGGGTTGTTCTTGAAGGGTTGCTCAAACATCCCATGACTCAGCAACAGGCTAACATTTAATTTATAAGCCGGACTTTGCCAAGATATATGCGAAAGCTGTTTCTTCAAACCATCTGCGTGTACTTGAAACAACTTATATAAAGTTGCACCAACCGTGTCTGTACAAAGAAAAACAGAATTTCATTCGTTCCCATTGTATAATACATTGTGCATACTCATTTTTCTTTTTCATATTTGGTTGGTGAGTTTATTGTTATTTCATTTGTAACTTTTTTACTCATATTTTTTTAATCGTGTTCCAAACTATATTTCTTTGAAAATTAAACTTCTTGTTTCGTCAAAAATTTTGCCAACAATTTCTTCTGATAAGGTGATTGTAGGTAAGTATTTCTTAAGTTTGAGAGAGAAAAAATGATTTCGTGCCTATTCAAACAGGTATTTATGCTCTGTTGTATTAAGTTTTTTGTTCATACACGCCTGATCAAAAATTTAAGACCACTTAAAAATCTTTAAAAATAATTTTTTTTTATGGATTGATTTTAAACTCCTCCCACTTAAGGTTACCAATACAACTTTGCAACATTCTAAAGAACATTGAGAATTATGGAAAAGCAAAATCCTCTCGTAGGCCCCAAAAAATTCTCCTGCATTGAGTAGGAAAATAAAACCAGTTGTTATGAAAGACGGGGGAGTTTTTTCTAGTCAAATTAAGGCAGTCACAGATGCTGATTGCAATCCCGTAACCATCAGACGACACTTAAGACAAAAAGGCATGGTAAATAAAAAGCATAAACAAATTCCTCGGCTGCTTCCACCTCACAAGATGGACCGCTTAAAGTTTGGTCGTGAATACCAAACATGGGACGTTGAGAAGTGGAAGAAAGTCCTGTTTTCTGATGAGAAAAAATTCAATCTCGATGGTCCTGATGGCTTCCAACGATATTGTTATAACAAAAACATGCCTCATGAACTTTTCTCCACACGTCATAGTGGTGGAGGGTCCCTAATGGTATAGGGTGCCTTTTCTTACAGAGGGACGATGGAGCTCCAGGAGATGCAGGGTCGTCAGAGAGCGGCTGGTTGTGTAAACATGCTACAAAAAGCATCTTTGATGACGGGGGGGGGGCTTCGTTTGTGTGGGGATTATTTCAACAGGATAATGCTGCAATCCATGCTGCAAGATGGACCTTGACCTTTCTACAAGAAAATGGGGTCCATTTCTTGGGACATCCTGCATGCTCACCGAACTTGAACCCAATTGAATATGTTTGGGGATGGATGACAAGAGATGTTTATCGAAATGGCAAACAAAAATGAACTTTGTGAAGCCACCTTCAGAAGCTGGAGCAACATCCCCCGCACCTTAATGGTAACGCTTATTTCTAGCATGCCCGACAGAATTTTTGAAGTCATCAAAAGCAGCGGAGGTAGACTTCATTATTAAATTTGGTTGTTAAATATTTTCATACACTTTTTGTACAATTTCATAGAATCTTTGTCTCTGATCTTATAATTTTGATCATGTGTAAATCGCCTTATTTTATAAAAATGTAAATTTCTAAATAAAATGTTTGGAATGTAGCTTTTTGTTTCCATAACCTTTAGATTGTAGTATTGGTAATCTTAAGTGGGAGGAGTTTAAAATCTATCTGTAAAAAAAAAATTCTTTTTAAAGATTTTTAAGTGGTCTTAAATATTTGATCGGGAGTGTATATACATACATCCATATATATACACGCATCGTTCATTCAGCAATGAATTAGAACACTTTCAGGTATGCGGCCTGTATAATGATAATATACACGCTAATAAGTCTGCTTCCTTCTACGGAGTGCCCGTAGCTCAGAGCTAGAATCACCGACTGAAGCCAATTCTTTCGGGTTACAATCCTGGGTAAAAAAGCAATCGGCCATATAACCGTACTGATGAGCTGTGATACAGCAAAACAGATCTGTCTGCGGGTGACTATATATATATTGGATTTATTAATCATGTACATAGGCTCCATTGTTTTCACAATCGTTTCCCATAGTATTGTAGCATATTTCTTAGAAACTTCCTATTTTTTGCTGGAAGAAGGATGTGAAGTAGTGTTTATAAATTAGTAATCTGAACTCGATTTTGAGGTCGTACTCACGGCCCCTGGAATAGCGGCGCCATTTTCCGTCGTTGGCTTTCGTAGTCTGTGTACATTCCCAGCTCTTTTCGCCGATGTCAAACGTTTTTCACATCCTCCACGTGGTACTACCGGCGAAGTTACGCGGCGAAGACATACCAAATCTCTGGTTGATAGTTAGATCCCTATTGCAGCGCTGCAAAGTGTGTTTCTCAACATACTGTCTTCCGTTGTCGCGTTGGAAAACAAAACCTTATCGATTCACTAAAATCGGTTGAATTTTCTTTAATTGTCGTATTGATATTGGTGAGCTGGGCTCCATATTTCTTTGTGGTTATTTCTTTGTGGTTATTTTTTGGCCATATGGAAAAAGCTTCACGGGAATTGTCTCTGTGCAATATCACCAAACGGTCAGTAACATCTACATTTGGTGAAACTCCACGTTAGCCATGGGATCTGCACAGTTCTTTTCAAGACAGGCACTTTTTCGGGGCATAACAACAAAGAAATGACCGCAGAAAAATTTTATTTTCTTCGAAAATGTGGCAGTAAATATCGAGTTTGGAACGAATTCAAGGTGCTTTGAATGGCAAAAGACAGTTGAGATGTCGATTTTCAAACGCTTAGTTGTCTCTTTCGTCGGGGTATTCGATTTATTCTCCACAATAATAAACAGAGCATCTTTATCGACATTGGACGGTAACCAAGAACGTGGTTGGCCGCTTAGATTAAAATCAGCTATTCCTTGAGCTTCCGAACATCTGGAGCACCAGTCAAATAAAAGATCAGAATTATTTTTGTCGTAGTTCTGACTATTAATTTCCGAAATTCATAGACTATAATATGGAGAATGCGAAATTCTTCATCGTCTATTTTGAAGGCTTTCACCTGTTAAAGAAAAAAAATCCTGACTCTTTACCAGTCCAAAATCGGCACCAAAGCTATACCACTGACAAGTTCTAGTCCTTTTACAAAAACGTAAATATTTTGTACTAACCTGACTATATATATATATATATATATATATATATATACGTGTGTGGGTGTGGGTGTCAGTCCATCTTTATTTCAACAGCTTTCTTTGAATACGACCCGCAAGAAAGTGTTCCCTCAAAATATTATGATGCATGAAAAACTGAATAAAAAATAATTTAAATATTTGTTAAATTTATATATATAATATAAATATAAATTTATGTATATATTTATGTATATAATTTATGTATTTATGTCATAAATTATGGGGGTGTCAGAGAATGAGTAAGAAAATGATGAGAATAGAGGTGTGAAAAGGGTTGCATGAGAGTAGAGTGGAAAGGAAACGTGCTATTTCTTATCCTAGTCAACCACATATTGGAGGTCCTTTTCAAGATTAGCTGCTAAGTTTGCTTTATCAGACTTGCATATTTCTTTTTGAGGCAGGAGTAAATAGTTGTGTCATCAGCATAAATGCCTACTTGGGATTTGATTATATCAGAGAGATGGTTGATAATGATCGGGAAAAAAGCGTAGGAATTAGAATAGAGTTTTGATGGCCACCCGCGTTCTTATAGTATCTGGAAGCATTCCCATCATGCGTTCATAAGTTCATCATGCGATTTGAAAGGAAAGCCTTGATTATTTCAAACAAACGTCCGGTTATACAATAGAAGGCTAGCATACTAGACTCTGTCAAATGCTTTGGAGACATCCAGTGCAACAGCTCGAGCTTCGCCTTTCCTATCGAGAGCCTTTTTTTTTTAATCATCTCACCCCAAGCAAGGCATTCCACTGCCACAATTGCGCATGGGGCTACATAGGGGAAGGTAAAGAGAAGGAGTGATTTGACATAGGGAATGTCAGGAGGAAGGTGACAGATGAGTAAGGATAGCGAGGATGAGGGTTGGGAAGAGTGCTTGATAGAATGGGAGCAGGTTAGTGTGTTAGGAGGTGTCTATTGACCTTACATTTAAACTCCTGGAGATTTAGCCGTCGGGGAAGCAATCGTTTGGAAGAGAATTCCACAGTCGGGAAGTGCGAGGAAAAAAACTGTTGGAGTAGAAGTTACGGCTGCATTTTATCGGTTTCACTGTAAAAAGGTGGGATCTAGTTGCTAATCTAGTATCTCGTTCAAATTCGTATTTAGGGGGCACTAGTGATCTAAGTTCATCGGAGCAGAAGCCGTAAAAGTATTTATAGAAGCCTGGTATATATACTCTGTGATGGCCGTTAAAATATCACCACTAGAACTAGTAAAGCAGATACCATACTGTTTATCCAAGAAGTGGTCGTGGGCCGTGACATATTGTACCACTTCAGCAATAATAATAGCCTCGAGCACGTTGCCAAAAATCAGTAGGATACTTGTAGATCGATAATTAGAGTGATCTGACGGTTCTACAGTGTTCTTAAATTCAGGAATCACAGGGAAGACTTTCAGCAGACAGGGAAGCAAAAGGCAGAGAGGCAGTAGTTGTAGAGTTTGGAGAAAACAGGATAGTTCAGGGGCATATTTTTTAGGACAATGATCGGGGTTTCTTCACATCTGCTTGCCTTATGGGAGTCAAGCTCTGAAATTATGTTGGAGACCAGCGAGAAAATAATGTGAACATCACTCGCTTGGGCCTCAGTTCTAGGTGAGAAGTTGGGTGCTGATACACCAGAGAAATCAAATGTGGATTTAGTGGAGAATCTGCGCTGGCTATCCAATTAGAACTCTTTAGTCAATCTAGGAAAAATATCACCAAGATACTCTTGGACTCAAATAATATTGTGGGCCCAACTTGTTAGAACTGATACACAAAACTATTTCCGAATAACTGTCCACCTACTTTTGAACCTATCTCTCTCGTTCTCTCTCTCTCTCTATATATATATATATATATATGTGTGTGTGTGTGTGTGTGTGTGTGTGTGTGTGTGTGTGTGTGTGTGTGTTATTGTGCCGTGGACATCTCCTCCGAACGACAAAACGGGGAGCCGAGTATAAATTACAGTTGAATGCCCTACATTCACTTACGTGCTAATACCCCTGGGGAAGGTATTAATACGTCACTTCGCTCCAGTTATGTGTTAAGTAATATGACAGATTGTGTTCTATAGCCTTGGCTGGCAACCAGTTTACCGCAGCTGGTAGTGGCAACCTGTTGTGGGATAATTAAAAGCCTATGGTCTATTGAACTGTGTATGTCTGAGTGTCTGTTTCTGAGTAACTTTAATTGAACGGGTTTATATCCATTCGTAAATATGAAAATAAAAATGAACGCACAAATATAATATACATACATATATATGTATATATAAATTAAAAATGAAGACGTTAAATCCAACAATCATTAAAATCAAATATGAACACGTCTACAATGTGCTGAGTGTGTTTCCCTCAGCGTACATATATACCTAAAATATATTTAAAATATTCAGTTAAAAATAAAAAATTCTAGATAATGCCTAGTAGAATGACCGAAAGCGCTCACATATATAGAACATTCAGACAGTTTTTACACACTATTCATCCAGAAATAAAAATACTTATCCGAACACAAGTATATCATCAACAAAATCTTAATTGCAGCATTTTTGTCAGTCGTCTTTGACAAAATTTATGTATATAAATATGTGTATGCGTGTTTATTTGTGCTCTTACCATCCATATATATATATATATATATATATATATATATATATATGTATATATATTGTGTGTGTGTGTGTGTGTGTTCGAAGTAGTTATTACTATATGTGTGTTTTTTATATGAGAAAGATTGTTTTGGATATTAGATGCAATAAAAGAAACACTGTCAACAATAATAATCCAAACAATAACGAATACATCATACTAACAACCAACTTCATTGAATCTAATATAAAAAAAAAATCTCATATATAAAAACACACACATAGTAACAACTACTTCGAAAACTATTCTGGACATTATCAGATCTAAATATATATATGTGTTTGTGTGTGTGTGTATATATATATATGCCTCTATTATTAACGGTATAAAGGGCAAAGGACAAAGTGCTTTGTCCATAGACTAAATTTCACCAATTGCCCTTTCCTCTCTACTTCATCAAACTTCCTTGACTGATTGCGAAGACAAACAGCGCGTAATTTCTTTTCACTTTGATTAGTTTACAAGTAATTTGCTTTTATCGACGAGCATTAGCTGAATGGTATGCAGGTAAAAAATTCCGGACAGTGGAGAGCAGAGTGCACAATGAAGAACGATTAGACGCTATTCAGTCATACATTAGTGAAATATGAGTTCTTTTTGTCTTTCCTTGACGGTGACTAGGCCAGTAAAAATCAGTTAGTTTCTAATTATACTATAAATGCATTATTTCAAGAATTACTGTCTGCATTTTCTGCGGTCTTCTAATGTCTTAGAGGTGACACAAAATGCTAAAGAGGCACGTTTATATTATAATGATATAGCGATATAACATCAATATAAATAGTGTGAATATATATATATATATATATATATATATATATATATATTCACCGGCGTGATGTGGCTTCCCTGTGACTCTTCTACAAGTACTTTCATGGCTTCTGCTCCGATGCTTAGATCTCTGGTGCCGCCTAAGCATGAATTTACACGAGATACTAGATTAGCAACTAGGTCCCACCCTTTTACAGTTAAACAAATAAGATGCAACCGTAAATTCTACTCCAACAGTTCCTTTCCTCGCGCTTCCCGCCTGTGGAACTCCCTTCCACAAGTATGCTTTCCCGACAGCTACAATCTCCAGGTGTTTAAATGTAGGGTCAATAGACACCTCCTATCACACTAATTCCCAATTATTCTCAGAACACTCTCATCTACCCAACCCTCATTCTCTGTATCCTTACCCGCCTATCACCCACCCTCTAACATTTCCTATATTTAATCATCCTTTCTCCACTCTATGTAGCCCCCTGCGCAGTAGTGGCAGTGACATGCCTTGCTCGGGGTGAAAAGCATATATATATATATATATATATATATATATATATATATATATATATAAACCGGCCTGCCAAAATATATTTTATCAGTAAAACCACTGAAAAAAAACAAATTTATTTCTAAATATTATCCCTTTTATACACTGTGTATGTGTAAACATTTCAGATACAGTGTATCTGTACAAGAACAATATGATTTCCCTCTTAGCTTTCATAGAAGCACCTAGGTTTTAGTCTGTTCCAGAAAGTTGGGAAGAAAATGTCTGAAGAGAAATTTTTCTTTCATAAAGAACACGGAGTCGTAGGAAGCCATGAACATTCACGTTCCAACTGTACACGGTATATAGGAGAAGGAAATATAAAATAACCCGTTGATAGATAAAATGATTTGTCGGGCAATATTTATCAAAATTTTTTGTCTGGTGGTAAATAGATAAATTTGTCGAAATCGTAAATGAAATCTCCTCATGTATTAAATGACTCTCGGGCACATTCTGGTGTTGTTGCGCAGAAATTAAAAACATCATCAAGAGAAGGAAGGAAAGAATCAAAATAATTTCGGGGAAGAAAAGGTTGAAAGAAAGTAATAAAAACAATAAAATATTTTCAGTGGGAAGATAGAATGTTGAGCGAAGTTGTAGAAGATGGTATGAAAGAGAAGCAAAGACACATTTCATTTATCAATGTTAAGAAACTAACACTCAACAAAATTTATTACGAGTATAGCAGCTATCTATTGAAATATATATAACAAACATTAAATGCCATTTTGCATGTCTACTAATTTGCAGTCAGCTCCCTTATATTGAAAAGCTTGAAAAGATTCCATAACTACAACAGATAAATTAAAATTTCAAAATAACCATAACATGACTCGTTCGATGTTTTATTTTCCTTTTTTTATTATTATCAGCATCAAAACGAATGTAGATTTTATCGCAGGTTTATCTTTGTAATTTACTACTGAAGAGAAGCTTGGAAAAGATCGAAACTACTAAGATTACAATATATAAATAAAACAGTGCCTGCATTTCATCTTAAGATTAAGGAAATGATTAGAGAATTGAAAAGGTCCACTATAAAAAGATCTGGACACAATATATGTATATTATTCAATGACGCACACTCACACAAAACAAGCACACACACACCCGCACACACAGACAGACACACAGACATACACACACACACGCACATACACATACTCATATATATATATATATATATATATATATATAGGGTGTCCCAGAAGTCGCGCTTTATCCAGATTTTTATAAAATTACCTATGATTATCAACTTTATCGATCATAATCGTAACATATGCTCAAATTGTTCACCCTCTGCATTAACATATGCATCAATTCTCTTTCTGTGTTTTAAGAATACGATGTACTGATGATTTGCTAATCATTAGCTCCTGGTTTATTTTCCTTACTTATTTTACGGGGCTTCTAGCAATTCGCCAGAAACATGGTGGATGTTTCTTCATCAGTTGTAATCTTTTGTCGACCATATCTCTCACGGTCAGCAACCGATCCCTTTTCTTGAAAGTGTTTGATCAAACAACAAACAGTAGTATGGCTCAATGTTTTTATTAGCTCAGGTTGATTGAGGTTGACTTTTTGAGCTACAGATCGGTATGTTGCCCCATCTCTTCAAAAAAAAAAAAAAAGAAAGCAATTTAACTCTTTCTTGTACTGTTAGTTTATTACCAATATCAGATCAAATCTGAAACATACAAAAAATAAAAATTAGTATATGGTGAGTTCTGGGACAACCTGTATAAATAAAAAGTAGAAATAAAACATTAAGAATGTAAATAAAAAGTAGAAATAAAACATTAAGAATGTTAAAGAAATTAAATAAAATTTATAAAAACTTTGCTAGGAAACGACACATGGAAACATTGAAAAATGCCGAGAAATTATCAATCATTGGAAAAAAAAATGATGACCATATATTTCAGTTATTTTTGAACTTGCATTTTTTTTTAAAGAATGCATTGGTCAGAAGAATTCTCATGTGCTTTACTGGAGCTTTCCTCTAATATTAAAGAGCCTGATTATGTCAGAGGAATCGTCTCCAGGGAAATCAAATTCTGGTCAGGGCTAGTAGCCTCACTCTATAATTTCCAAAGAATTCCTGACATTATCATTATGGGTTTTTCCAGCATTTCCTTTTCAGCCTTTGCAAGCAGACAATTGAAATATGTCCATTGAATATAAATTTCGCAGTGCACATTCCTAAATAATCCGTGTCGTGGATTTCATCAACTCGTTGTGATTTATCGAATAATCTGCCTCAGCTTTTCTTTTACGACTTTTCAATTTAGCTAAATATTGCAAGCGATCGATTCAGATATTAAAATCTGATCGAATACTAACCTTCTTTGATCTGAAAGAGGAAAAAAATAAGAGAATAGTAAAAAAAAGTAATATGACGGTCGGGAATTTGATTCTGTTGAAAATACTTATATCTGTATTGTTGAGTTCGATATATCGAAAAAAGTTCGGAAAGAAAAAAACGGTAACGCATTTGCTTCTTTGTTAACAGCTTTTTACGTCAATAAAAAAAAACTTTGGTTGCTAGAAGCTTAGCATATGAACAGAGGAAAATATAACTGGTTCTCATTCTGGTGAATGGACAAGTTTTTCGGGTGCTGAATAACAAAACAGACACTGTCATATCGATTGTTATGTTTTGATTTATCACTTGATGGCTTGGATCTTCAGACCAGATTAAAGTTGTATCTGATTCCGGCAATCGGGATTCTAGGGGAAAGTTATTGGGATAAAGTGATTAAAGATAACAGTTTGTTGTGCCAATAAAATCTGCGTTGAAGACCATTTATTTTGCTTTCCTGAATAGAACAGATCAGCTGATGAAAAATTTGCGAGTCAACGAAACTGTAAGTATATTCATGCACCACCATCATCAACCCATTACTTGACCCTAATATAATTTGTTATCAACCGCCTTCTAGATAGTCAAGGGCCAGTATCAATAGTTGTTTATACAGATTTAGATCGCTGTTTTGAATTATCCTGCTAGAATTGTTACCAGATACGGCTAGAGAGAGGAGTATGCACTATATATCTGGAAGGAGTGGGATAGATTCATAGTTTTCTTAAAGAGATTTTGAGGAAAAAATGTAAGAGACTAAATCGATCCTGTGTTGCCAATTTCTTATCTTTTTGCCTCTAGATAAAGAGATGTGCTTTAGAGTGCGTCGTCAATCAAGTAATGTTGAATAGTGCCTTATAAAGGCAAATCTTTCTCAAACTCTTGAAACATTTATAACTGCTCTGTGTTGTATTGTACAAAGCGATTTCTAGAATTAATGCATTCTTTGTTTATTTTTTTAAATCATTTCACCCCGAGCAAGGCAGAAATGTCACTGATGACCTGTTGGCTACATAACTGTAAAAAGATTAATTAGAAAAGAGCGAGGAGTACAAACTAGTTAGAAAGGAGCAATAGAAACCTGAGAATGCAGGTGCGATGACAGACACATAGGTGGAGAGAAAGGGAAGGATATACGGGGGTGGGGAGAGAGCTAGAGTCCAGTGGTTAATAGATGAGTATTGACATTGCATTTAAATTTCTGGAGGTTGTAGCCATCAGGAAAGCAAGAATATGGGAGCGAGTTCCACAGGCGGGAAGTGCGAGAGAAGTAGAATTGTCGTCTGCATTTGGCTAACCTGACTGTGAATGGGTGGGACCCAATTGCCAGTCTGGGTGCATGAGGAGGCACCAGTGACTTAAGTTCGTCCGAGCAGAAGCCATAAAAGTATTTATAGAACAGACGAAGGGAGGCCACATTTCGTCGGTGGAGAAGTGGCTGTAGTCGAGCCGCCAGATCAGTACCTATCACATTACAGACTCTCCTTTGGAGCCTGTCGAGAACACCGAGGAGAAGGGCAGGGGCGCCTCACCATAAATGGCAGCAGTACTCCATGCACGGCCGGATGGTTGACTTGTATATATGCAGGATGTATTCAGGCGGAAAAAATATTCTGGATCGGCATAGTGACCCAACCTTCTTAGCAGTAGATCTAGCTATGGAACCAATTTAGTGGTTCCATTTGAGGTCTGAGGAGAGGGTAAGGCCGAGGAGCTATTGCTCTCAGGGAGAATCGCTTGGTCCATGCTTATGGGAGGCAGGAGAGGTTGCCTGTGATGGTTGACAGACAACAGCTTGGTCTTAGACGCATTGAAGTTGACAAGCCACTTCTTGCTCCAATTCACCACAGAGTGTAGATCCCGTTCAAGGTCAGCAGCGAGATAATGTCTGTCCGCCACGACAGGTTTCTTACTGGTGCGGGAGTATATTGTGGTGTCGTCTGCGTAGATGCCTACTTGGGAACTGATCTCCTGGGAGGTCGTTGATGAAAATAAGGAATAGAGCCCTGTGGGACACCAGCATTCGTGCTGTAGGATGAAGAGGCATGCCCATTCAAAACAACCTTCATTTTGCGGTTATTTAAAAAAGATTGGATTAGGTCAAGCAGGCGACCGTTAATACCGTAACCCCGTAGCTTGCATAGGAGGACAGAGTGCCAAACCCTGTCAAAAGCCGTGGAAATGTCCAGAGCAACCGCACGAGCCTCGTCAGACTCATCAAGGGCCTGGAGCATGTACTGCGTTACGGTTGTTAGCAAATCGGCCGTGGACCTGGCAAAGCGGAAGCCAGGTCCACGGCCGATTTGCTAACAACCTCTCAGAGAAGAGTTTGTGGGTACTAAAATTTTGAACTGTTTCAGCATTGATTATGGCTTCGAATACTTTCCCGAATATAGATAGAAGCCTGATAGGACGATAGTTGGATGGCTCCGAGGGTTCACCACAATTCTTAAATACAGGAACGATTGAAGAGAACTTCCGGCATGCAGGAAAGCAGGAAGCAGAAAAGCAGTATTTAAACAGTTTAGAAAGGACAGGGGAAAGTTCAGGAGCACACCTCTTAAGGACTATCATCGTCTCCACTCACCTTATGGGGGTCGAGTTTTGAGATTAGTCGGGATACTGCTGTCGGGGTAATATATACATTGTGCAGTTTGGCCTCAGTTCTAATAGGGAAGTCAGGTGGGTGTACTGCAGATGAGTCAAATGTGGAGTTGGATGAGAATCTCATGGCAAAGCAGTCAGCTTTGTCCGCACATGACGTGAGAACCTCAAATTCATGGATTAAAGTAGGGATTGAGGATTTGCTATTGTTCAGCACTCGTTTGAAAATCCGCCAATAGTCCTTAGAGCCGAACTTGCGGTCTGCTATGTGCTGTGGCATTCTCAATTTGATATATTTTATTGATTAAAAGGCATTTTAATTGAGAGCTACATTTGAGTAGACGATCCGTCTATTTCTTAAAATAATAGTTTATTTAATTTCGTTTACCGACCAGAACATTTAAGTAAATTTTATTACAGAAAATATGTGCTCTTCGGCATAATATAAGGCACTTCTTGATTGTTTATGCACCCTGTTAACAAAATGGCCAAAAGCACGTCGAATCTACGACAGTTTCTCCTGTCAAAAGGGGTCGCACCTTCCTATCCTACCGGAGTGCAAATAAATACACGTAATAACTCAGATATAAAATTTTCTAGGTTTATTTTAATAAAGAAAAGGAGGGCAGTGTGTCCCTTCTAGAAGCAGAAGAATTCAAATTAGTATCAGGGTAACCACGAGGAAACGGCGGGTTGAGTTGGTGGTAAATATTTCTCCTCGGAACCTTTTCCCAAAATCAGGATTTCAATGTCCGAACATCAGAATAATGTGTTATCGGAAAAATAAAAACTTTAATTATTTCAGGACCTCATCTTAAACACAATTTGATACCAATTAAAATCTGCTAAAGGATGTCGGCGACTATTGCTCTCAAGAACGTTCTTTCACTTGTAGTTCTATGGAATATCTAATATCTAATATCGTTATCTCTGGCCTTCCTTATCATTACTTCTAAACGTAGCTTAGTCGATATTTCCATTTGTTTCTGTTGTCTTCAGTATGACTCCAATTATTTAATCCTGTTTTTGTTAATAGTTGTCCCGGAAATTTCAACTGTCTCCTTCTGATTGTAATTATAAGTGTTCTTTTTACAACTTCCTTTTTGCTCACATATTTACTTCAGTATGTTTTCGGTATGAGATTTACATGAAAGACATACAATTATCAATAAAGCGGATAGACCTGTAATTATTTGGTGCTGATAGCCATTCCGGCCCAGAGACTGATAAGGATGTTTTATATCATTGCGAATGGTAGTAATCAGTTAATTTATGGCTTCAGTGTTGTCATTTTAATAAGAAGCATTTAACTAACCACCATGGTAAGATAGTCTATAGAAAATGTATCCCTATCTCAGTTGAACTGTTGTTTTATATTCTTTTGCCCGTGCACAACTTTCAATTGATAACGCTCCATTTGTGACTGAGGAATTAGTTTGAGTCTCGAAGAATGTTTCTAAAGATATAATATCGTGGAAAAATGTTTTTGTCTTATTCTAAAGTTATTTGCGATTGCAGTAAATATTCCTTTTTTTTTTCGTAACTGTTGGTATCAACATAATTTTGTTGACTTGAGGATTTTTGTAATTTAATAATAAAAAATACTTATCGTCTGACTTAAACTTTGTGGTACAGGTGAATTTTGAGCACAGATATTTCAAAGTAAATTCAGCAGGAATTCTTTGAATTGTAAATGCAACTATTGTGCTTAATCATTTTGTTTATTTTCATTTCAAGCATTTATGTTTGATGATATTCCAGACCTCAATGAACATGTAATATTAAAGAGAATTGGTAAGAAAAGAATCTTGCAAAATCTAGTTTTACGCGCGGTTTAAGGCATTATTTGACGTTCTAGAGAATCTTAAATTTGGTGAGCAACAAAACAAAAACCAAAAACAACCAAATCAAAATTTCCCAACCCTATCTTTCACAATTCCCAAATAACCTGCGTAGAAAACGGTTAATAATTCACTGAGGACGTCGAACGATACTGGTTAAAATGACTACGGATAAAATACAAAAAACACAAACTTTTGAAATGATTTTGTAGTCATTTGATTGGTGAAAAGATTTTCGTGAAGAGTAATGGTATATTCTCTTTTGCAGTATCTTACATTGTGAGAACAGTCCGGAAAGCCGGTGGCTTTCCGGAATGTCGTCTGTAAACATGTTCAACTATTCCCTCTGTATCAAATTTATCTATGACACGAGAAATAGTGACCCGCACCCGCGGGGTGGGGAGAATTTGTTTGAAATTCCTTTCAAATTGCCTAGTTACACTATAGCTACGTTCTTACACTTACGATTGAACTTTTAAAATGATATTCTATTTTCAAATATTTAGTCAGTTCTGGATGAAGAGACACTGTATATTCTCACACACACACGCACACACACACACACACATACACACACACACAAAAACACACACAAACACAAACAAACAAACAAACAAAACAAAACACACACACAAACACACACACAAAAAACACACACACACACACAAAAACACACACATACACAATAAACGCACACACACAAACACAAAAACACATACACAATAAACGCACACACACAAAAGCAAAAACACAAACACAAAAACAAACACACACACAAAAACAAACACACAAAAACAAAAACACAAACACACACACAAACACACCCACAAAAATAACGCACACACAAACACACACACAAAACACACAGACAAAAACACACACATAAAAACACACACATGCACAAACACACACAAAAACAAACACACACAAACACACACAAAAACAAACACACACAAACACACAAAAAACCCACACACAAACACATACTCAAAAAGACACACACACAAAAACACACACTAACACACATACACAAACACACAAAAACACACACAAAAAAACACAGACACGCAAACACACATACACAAACACACACACACAAAACACACACACAAACACAAACACAAACACACAAACACACACAAAGCATACACAGAGGCTATGAATTTTCAAATTTTTAAGAAAAAATAAGATTTCATGAAAATATTTCTAACATTTCTCTGGTTAGGATGTGGAAGGAAATGTGTATACAACAGTAACTTAAGGAAGTAAGGAATAATAATAATAATAATAATAATAATAATAATAATAATAATAATAATAATAATAATAATAATAAAATACATGTTTTGCAAAAAGGCAAAACAAAAGTATCGACCATAGTATAGGATAACGCTTTTAAGTAACAGTAGTCTTGAAAATCTTAAATATTAAAAAAAAGAACCATTAATATTAATGAAACAAAATAATTAATGTTCTTAATATTGAATATTTTTTAATGTATTTAATATAGAGTTTGCAGCAAAAATAATGCCCATGTTGATTGATTGACTTTTTGAAGACACATTTAAAAGGAATGAAAAATTCAATTTACAATTCTCAGCATCTACACTCCTTCGTACATATGTGTAATCGCATCAATATAAACATCAATTTATCCATTAAAGTCCTAAAAATTTTCTATTCAGACTATGATATCATTTTAATTTATGTTTATAAAAGCAATTAAAAGTTTATCCAAATAAAAAATGGCATAGTTTTATTGCATTTTTGTTTTCGCAATTCGGAGCAGATTTTCTAAAAATGAGCAGGTTTTGAAGAAAAAAAGACAGTTGATTACCATTCCCCAATGACTTCTGAATTGAATTAAAATTATCTATATGTTGAGACCTAGTCGCATTTTTTGACATTTCTGGAATTTTTTTACTATAATATTATTGACGGTTATTCGGATCAACAAGTACCTGAAGAAGACTGGAGATCATAACTGTCGAAACGTAATGATGAAGACAACAAAGATAAGGACAACTGTCCAACTGTAAATAATGCAAAAAATATATGATTATGTTTTGTTGAAGTCAACTGACAAATTCCGTTTAATTTTCTTGAATTTTTCTTTTCCAATTTTTGAATAAAATGTCGTACATCTGAATAAGAAATGTGGATAAACTGCAAATTTTGTGATTTCTACTGTTTTCGTTTAAGTATTTTTTTACTGCCTCAGTTATTATCAAAAACTGGATGTTGTCAGTCTGAGAGACAAAAAAGTATTGGCTACTTTCTCCATTTTTTGGAATGTTAGAATTCGAACAGACATGTCTCGCTATAAGTAACCTCATGCCTCCCACAGCTTGACTGCATGCTAAAAGAAAGAATCAAATGTGGCATACATATTAATATTGTTATTATGATTATTATTGGTAGTAGTAGTAGTAGTAGTAGTAGTAGTGCCATTATTATTATTATTATAATTACTATTATTATTGATAGTATTATTATTATTATTATTATTATTATTATTATTTGTAATAGGGGTATCATTATTATTATTATTATTGGTAGTAGTATCATTATTATTAGTAGTAGTATCATCATTGTTATCATTATTGGTAGTATCATGATCATCATCATTATTATTATTATTTGTAATAGAGGTATCATTATTATTATTGTTGGTAGTAGTAGTATCATTATAATAATAATAATAATAATAATAATTATTATTATTATTATTGGTATTAGTAGTATCATAATTATTATTATCATTATAACTATTATTATTTTTGGTAGTATCATCATCATTATTATTATTTGTAATAGGAGTATCATTATTATCATTGTTGGTAGTAGTAGTAGTAGTATGATTATTATTAGTAGTAGTATCATCTTTCAGTCAGTTAAGTGCCATGCGCGATACACGCTTTGGGCGATCATGTCTCGAAAGAGACATGGCTGACTGGGCAGAAGATTATCCCGCAGTAGGTTGCCATTGCTTTCTGCGGTAGACTGGTTGCCGACCAAGGCTATAGAACCCAATCTGTCCTATTATTTAACCAATAACTGGAGAAAAGAGACGGATTAATACCTTTCCCAAGGGTATTTACGCGTAATTGAATGCAAGGAATTCAACTGGAATTCGAACTCTGTTCCCCGATTTCTCGTTCCGAGTCGATATCTTGAAAATCTTAAATATTAAAAAAAAACGAACCATTAATATTAATGAAACAAAAGAATTAATGTTCTTAATATTGAATATTTTTTAATGTATTTAATATAGAGTTTGCAGCAAAAATAATGCCCATGTTGATTGATTGACTTTTTGAAGACACATTTAAAAGGAATGAAAAATTCAATTTACAATCCTCAGCATCTATACCCCTTCGTACATATGTGTAATCGCATCAATATAAACATCAATTTATCCATTTAAGTCCTAAAGGATCAAGTAAATTACACGAAACCTTTTTACACTTTGTCATCAATTTTTTTTCTAAAATTGTTCCTGACATATTATAAAAATTACATATGGTTTTCAGAATTACGCTATTTATACTGTTCGGATCGTTGTCCCCATTACAATTTCTCATCTCAGAAATATAGACAAATATCGTTTTTACATCTATCTATCTATCTATCTATCTATCTATCTATCTATCTATAAGAATGATAGACTTTGAAAAATAGTAGCTACTCTAGCATCTACGCATCATTCATTCACCAATGAATTAGAACACTCTCAGCTATTGGGAGTGTATCATGATAATATACACACTAAAATGTCTGCCCCCTTCTACCGAGCGCCCATAGCTCAGAGGTAGAATCGCCGAATGAAGCCAATTCGATCGGGTTTCAATACTGGGTTAAAAAACAAACGGAGTCTAACGATACTGATGAGCTGTGATAGAGCGAAACAGATCAGTCTGCGGATGACTATCTATCTATCTATCTATCTATCTATCTATCTATCTATATATATATATATAGAGAGAGAGAGAGAGAGAGAGAAAGAGAGAAAGAAAGAAAGAAAGAAAGAAAGAGAGTGCTTGATAGATACATAGACACAAATATATATAGAGAAGTCACTCTAACGACTTGCTAAAAATGATCATGCATGCGGAAAAATGTGCGAAATTTTATAGAGCAAATTTTTTTAATCAAAATCATTGTTATTAAGAAAAAAAAATTCCTTATCAAATTCTATTTTTAATCCTTTTTAGTACCTTCAAAATGCTATGGAATATTTGAACATCATTTTTTCGTTGGAAAAACCATTGATTTGGAAATTCTTGAAAAATTCAGATTATTGCCGGATTTTAATGAATTTCTTTTTACATTCGTTATCTCTGACGTACTTAACTTTTATGACATTTTGCAAAATTTACTACGGTAGATGACTAAAGATTAATTAAATTTTTGTATTCGTTCGGAAATTAATGTCGTACTGAGAATGATAAGACGACATGAAACTATTAAGTGACGATCACCATAAAAAACTTTACCAAACAATTTTGCTGTTGGGTGTCTTGAATGATATTGTTCACAGGCTCAAACCAAAAACAATTCCTCAATTAAAACAAGCAAGTTTTGATACATTTTCTGAAATTCATACAGCGATATGTCAAATGATTTTTAGGAGTGTTGTGGATATGGCTCAAAGTTTTATTGAACCTTAATAAGATCATTTTGAATATGTTAAAGAGTTGATTAACCATACTAAATCAAGGTGATTTAATGTGTCTATGGTTATATAAGTATAAAACCAAGTACCAGTCAACAGACCTACCTAGGTTTCACCTGACGGCTCGTCAGGGCAAGTCGGCTCTGTTGTCTCTTACTTAGATTTATTCTTGTTCGTTGCTCGACTATTGTATTGAGCGCTTTAGTGTTAGGGTTCTCGTCTCGGTTTTTTTTTCTTTTCAGCGAGTATTTTGACGTATGTTCAAATACTTAGTTTGTTTCTTTTTTTATTTCCCCTTTTTTCCCTTTTTTCAACCTCTGCGTTTATTCTCAGTGGGTTTTTCGAGACGGACTGAAATATATTATAGCAATTATTAGTATTAGCATTATTATTATTATTATTGTCATTATATATATGTATATATATATATATATGTATGTATATATACCATTTATACATATATGTATGTATATATACCATTTTTATTAGCTTACGACTATATACATATATATGTATATATATTTTACTTTATTTAAGAATCAATGGTTCTTTCAAACATATTTTATCAAAATTACAGACATTTTGCTTTTATTGTTTTATTTATCTTCTTCACCAAGGCGTTAAAGAGGAAGATGAAAATTTTTCATATTGAAAGTAGGAACTACCATTTTTTGCAAAAGATAATTCTTATTTTTAAAATGATGAGTAAAATCAATAAACAAGTAATAGATGCATTTTTAATAAGACACAGGTACACGCACACACACACACACACACACACACACACACACACACACACACACACACACACACACACACACACACGCACAGACACACACAGACACACACACACACACGCGCGCGCGGACACACACACACACACAAAGACGCGGGCGCGCGCACACACACACATACACACACACACACGCACGCACACACACACACACACACAGGGTACGTTGGATGGATTGTCGTCTAATTTACGCAAGAATTACAATAACACTGACATATCACTGTAACAGATATACTTACATAAATTTCACAAAATAATCTTGAAATCAAAAAAGTGTATATTTATTCAATTGGCTTCAACCACGGCCTCCAGACGACTTCGGTATTTTTTGAAACAATGTCTTTATTCAAGTTAGTAAATGCTTCCATAATTCTCGTCTCAGTTTATCTCTGGTATTAAAAGCGCCTCTGACAATTGTGTAGGTGGTTGCAAATGATATCCGCAGCATCCTTCTGTAGAATTAAATTTCAGCTGCTTCAAGTTTTTCCTTCGTCTTTGATGATATTATCTAGCATTCCATGCCATATGGAAGAACTGACATCACATAGCAATCCATTACTCTTTTTTTTGGTTTCCAGCGAAATTTTTCTGTTTTTAATACTCTACTCAGCGTCTAGAACGCGTCATTCGCCATGCTAATTCGTCTTCAGATTTCTGTGTCGCATTTTCCGTTTTCTGTTAGAACACTTTCCAGGTATTTAGATTTTTGTACCTGCTTGATTTAGAGTGTCCCCCACTTGCAGTTGGCATTTTGGGCTGCTCCTTTTACTGATGACCATGAATTTGGTTTTCTGAACACTAAGCGGCGATAATCTATTTCATGTTTGAAAGCAATCTTCAGGATATGAAATGAGTTGTGTTTTGCATTGACTTTTTATATATGCTGAAAAATATTGCATTATGGCTGGTATTACATAATCCTAACACTTATTGGATACGAGGTAATAGTTGTGTTTAAATTTTTTCTAGAGGCATAGATATAATTGTCGATCCGAATGCTGTTATTTGTAGCCAAATTTTATCGTGTCGATAGTTATTAATTATTAAATACTTAATTACTTGTTTTGTTATTATAATCTTTACTTGTGTTCATGCGTGAATTCGTAGTTTGTTAATTTTTTATCATTTAATTTTTGAGATTTTTTAAAATTGTTTTTTGATTGGTTGCTTATCTTATGTCCTTAGTTAAAACTATTATGTAAAATAGTTGACAATAACTTTGCCGTATATAGTGCATATATTAATATTTTCATGGGTGCATTTTACGAGGTATTCATTTTTTCGTTTCAATTTATAAGTCAGTCACTTAAGTGCCAGTTAACTGAGTGGGTAGAATTTTCTCCGCAATAGATTGCAAACTTTCTGCAGTAGACTAGCTTCAAACCAATATATATATATTGGCTGGCTCTTGATAGTCGATAGAGCACGATAAGGAGAAGTCAGTCAGTTAAATGCCATACGTGAAACACGCTTGGGCGATCATGTCTCGAAAGAGACATGACTGACTAGGCAGAAGATTATCCCGCAATAGGTTGCCATTGCTTTCTGCTGTAGACTGGTTGCCAGCCAAGGCAATAGAATCCAATCTGTCTTGTTATTTAACCCATAACTGGAAGGAAGAGACGGATTAATACCTTTCCCAAGGGTATTTGCGCCTAAGTGAATGTAATGAATTCAACTGGAATTCGAACTCAGCTCCCCGATTTCTCGTTCCAAGCCGACATCCACTGCACCACAACGCACATGGAGAAGTAGATTTCATAAAAACAGTAACTACTTTCGGTTTAACGCTACATTTTATGGTTAATGAATTGAACGCTCTTAGGTTCGGCTATGAAATTGAACGCTCTCAGTTATTGGCTGTAAGTTTACATTATGTGATTAAATTGCTATGAAAGCCGCTGTTCTTTGGCCTACGCTGATAGTGCAGTGGAAAGATATCTGTCTGATGATAGATCAGTCGGATTTTGATCCTGGCTTAAAGCAAACAGTTTATTCAACTGTACTTAAGATTTGCGATACATCGAACCAGGCTTGTCTGCAGAAGATTATATATATATGAATATGTGTGTGTGATGACGATATATAATTTTTTATGTACTAAGAAAGATTTATGGGAAATAAGTATGAAAATTAAGAATTTGTGCGACACGTTTCATGCTTTAGAACTTCCTTTAGAAGTGACTATATATTTCTACGACAAAGTTACAAAATACAAAGTTTAAAATCATTTTCAACTCTAGTTTATGGCACTTTATAAGATCTAGTTCATGGCACAGTCACCATCATTGGCTGTTAATTTTAACCAGTAAGAACTATCAGCCTTGTTAAAACATTCGAAATTATCGACACCAGCAGATTTGATCTGTCAACATTTTTTGAAGATTTTGATCAACATGCTTTTCCTTTCATCCTCTCTAACAGGCAGAAATCTGGGCACATCTAAAACTGGTCAATACTTTACATATTCATTTTTATAAAGAATAGCTATAATAAAAAAAACAAAACACTAATAATTCTAAAGTGTTCATGTAATAATTTGCATTATACGTATAAATTAAGAGAACCATTGCTAAAAAATAGACCATGCCTCCCGGATAGTCTGATGCCTCTAACATGAACGTCTACTTTTGATGACGTCAAAGATGCCATATAAATTTTATTGCAACATAAAATATGGCCAACTCTACTGACACCAAGAATGACTGTAGTAAAGGTCTGTTAGACAGCGCAGCAAGTCTCCGAAGAGATATAGTTTCCATTAAAAATTGTGGAACATCACAAATGAATAAATAAGCATTTATTTTACGTAAATATAATAATTATATTTACATATAGCCTATTTCCTAGTCGGTGTATATAATACTATGTTGGAGTAAATGCATTTCGTTGGCTTGGTTTGTGTATTTTTAGTATCTTTGCCTATCTCAGCCGTTAATCATCATCGTACGTTACTAGTTTCAATTGCAATACAAAAGTCACGAATTGCTCTTGATAAGTATACATCCTTCAAAATATATGCCTTAGAATTTACCATTTCCGTTTTTTTAAAAATAACATTTTATGTGTAAGGTTATCTATGATTTTATAATTTGTAGAGCGGGGTTGCTTGGTGCAACCGGAGAAAGCGTGCTAAGAGCCACCAAAGATCGGGAAATGTGGAAGGCAATGGTGGCCTACGACCTGAAAGGACAAAGCCCATAGAAAGAAGAAGAAGAAGAAGAAGAAGAAGAAGAAGAAGAAGAAGAAGAAGAAGAATGTTAAATAAATCCATGCATATTTTTCACAATAAAAATCAAACGAGATTACGTTAAAGAGATTTAATGCTTCTAATGCAATATATGATGTTTGCTCCGTCTTGTCAAACGAGTTATATCTCCTCATTCCCATTCTCCGTTTGCAAATCTTGGTCCTGCGACATCCAGATGGATGCCCAAGGTTCAAGGAATAGCGTTACAATGCTTTCTTTTTTAAGTGACAAAACTTTATAAAGCATTAAAACCACTCTCTCAGTACCAACTATTTTAAGAGCTACTGGGTACTAAAAGTGGAATTATATATGTATATACGCTCTACATTGAGCACTTTAAACCACGAATATAGCATGCCTTAAAACTATATTTTTATTTCATATATATATATAAAAATATTTGTTTGTGTGTGTGTGTGTGTGTGTGTGTGTGTGAGAGAGAGAGAGAGAGAGAGAGAAAGAAAGAAACAGTGGCAGACAGAGAGAGATTATATTGTATCAACTGCTAGGAAAGCTCACTGTTTCGTGTTATAAAATTTATACATACTTATAAGTCTATCACGATTCGTTCAGAATTTGATTATTGCGCTAACATCTGGTCTAGTGCTTCTGTTATATATTTAGATATTTTTGATGAAATTAATAGAAGTATTAGCAATATTGTTCCTCATCTGGATTTCAGGTCTATTTTATTTCACACTTATTTACTGTTAGATCATATAAAAATAAGTACGCTGTAAATGAGCAAGAATAAAAAAAAAAGAAACTAACGATTGATATTGCATTTAAATAATTGTACATAAAAACTGATTGGTAACTATGTAGGTGGGAATTATTTCCACGAGCCAGAAGTGCGATAGAAAAAAAGTACTGTTACATCTCGATATTTCAGTTGTAAAATGATGAAATATTGCCGCTAAGCTAGTATTACAACTAAATTCATAAATTGTACGTGTTGAAGAGGAAAGTTCATTAGAGCAACTACCATGGACATATTTATAGAAAAGGCACAGGGAAGCTACGTTATGGCATTGGGTCAATGACTGAAGACGAGTTGTTAGACCAGGACTAATAATATTGCAAATCTATTGCTATTTTCATTATAAATTTTCAAACGAATTTATTCCTTAGATCCATCACTTCAAAGCTTCCCAGGGAGCTATCACATTCATTTCTTTCTCATTCATCCTGCAAGCTAACTTCTAAGAAGATATTTTCTGATCCCTCCAAATTTAAAAATCTCAAGTTTTTAAACATATATATATATATATATATATATATATATATATATATATTTCTGCGATTTATCCGTGACTCTTCAACAATGAATTGAGTTCTTTCGGTGACTGGCGTGTGTATACACCACTTATATATAACAAGTTAAAATTTCCCTCCTCTCATTTCATGCGCTTATGGTTTAGGCAGTAGAGACTGCGACTGATATCAAATTGGTCGAGTTTCGATCTCGGCCAGAAGCAAATGCTTATCTAGTCACACTGATACAGCAAAACAGGCTTGTATGTGGATGACAAATATATATAAACCTAAAAGCATTGTCTAAGGGGTTAAGTAGTATATTATATTTTGACGAATAATTTTAGAGATGGGTACTAAAACCTTACACGTCGAAAGAAATTATAATCTATAACTGCTTTAAATGATTTGTTGATTTTTTAAACATATCATAAGGCTCTGTTTAATATCCATTCAGTTCTTTATAGAGACCTATCACTTTAATAATTTATATTAAATATACATCGTTTTGGATTATTCACTCCATTCACAGATTTAACACATATATATATATAATAAAATAAATTCCGATCTTCAAAACTGTTGAATGATCATTTCAACATAAAATCCCTAAGAGAGATTTCACATCTCATCGGCAACTACCACATTTCAAAATGAAATAAAAAAAGAAATAAAATAATGAAAGTTAAATATTAAAAACTTACGTCACAAAAAAAATCAACATCTATTTTTAGATTTTGGAGAATTTTACTTTTAGAAAGAGTTGTATGTGAAAAAATTGGAAAATTTGACTTTATCTAGCTTTACAAAAGAAAAGGGGTTAAAGGATGGAATAGGAAGTGGTGTTAAAATCTGTCCATTTCTTCATAACCCGATTTTTTCGATTTTCGATTTTCGATATTTATCGGAGGTACCTCGACACAAAACCTAGCTAAGAACATTCACAGACGCTTATAGTACAAATGTGTAAATTTTCAAGAAAATCGGTTAAGCCGTTTCGGAGTCTATAGGTAACGGATACACACACAGACACACACACACAGACAAAGTTTCATTTATAAATAAGTTTAGATTTGATGCACTCGTAGACAAAGACATAAGAAACGAAATTCAGAAGTTTCAAGGTTGCAGTCCTTACAATTGTGCAGAAAAATCGATAATATATATATATATATATATATATTATCGATTAAGGTAAGATGTTTGTGTGTGTGTCTGTTTATCTACCTGTATGTCTCTATTTTTCCGCACTTTTATTTGAGTTTTTGCTTCCGGTTTGGCTCTAAATAAGTGTATTTGTAGTTCTTAGTCTCATTCATGATACCATTTACTCTGAGGAGATTTTTAGCCTTCAAAATTCAGATTATGAAGAAAAAACATTTTTGATATCGATACCAGGAAATCAAAATTTGACTCACAGCCATTCATTTTTTCAGTCTACAGTTTCGCTTTAACTGGAAACAACTACTGCTTTTTAGTCTTTCGTGCCAACGTCCAAAGTGTCTGAGCTCCAGGACCAGGGATTAATTTTCAAGCTTTCATTACACACGAGCAACGCCGGGCTATACTGTTAGTATAATTATAACAAAGCAAAAATATATTTTTATTAAGATAGCCTCCTCACTAACGTCATTGTTTCATTACGATATCATAGAATTAACTTTGTACTTTCTTCTTAAATAACATTTTTCTATCCTCTATAAATTCCACATCAGGCGCAATGTTCATTTTGTTATATAAGCAACTGATGGACCGAAGCTCGTCTGATAAACACATTTTTAATTTCCCTCAGTATAACTTAAAACATGAATCTATTAATTTCACTCATATTTTCTGGATTAAGGAATTCAGCGTTCTGGCCTTTGTGCTCTCAGGAATAAATCAAGTGTATATCAAACGCGGATAACTTACAGGGGAATCCGAATTGATTCTTAATCTTAATCTACGTGGTAAGACTGCTCTCATTCATTGGTCATTTCTAGATGTCTCGTCTTGTTTTTATTTGAATTTAGTGACAGTAATTGTGGATGTGCGTTGGGTGCAGTGGATATCGGCACTGAACGAGAAATCAAGGAGTCAAGTTCGAATTCCAGTTGAAGTCTTTGTATTCACTTACGCGAATACAAGGTATTAATCCGTTTCTTCCCTTCAGTTATGGGTTAAATAACAAGACAGGTTGGGTTCTATAGCCTTGCCTGGCAACCATTCTACATCAGAAAGTAATGGCAAACTACCTCGGGATAATTATCTGCTTAGTCAGTCATTTCATTTTCGAGACATGGTCGCCCAAGCGTGTATCACGTATGCCTAGTCAGTTATGTCCCTTTCGAGCCATGGTCCCCCAAGCGTGTATAACGTATGCCTAGTCAGTCATTTCCCTTTCGAGACATGGTCACCCAAGCTTGTATCACCTATGACATTTAACTGAGTCTAACATTGTGTACTTGGATTCAGTGGAAACAGAATGAGCAATCACTGAACAGTACTAAAAAAGAACTTAACGAAATACCGCTAGACATGGAAAGCGAAATGAGAACACTTTATCCCCACAGAACCTTTTCTGCCTGTCATCATAATGGTTAATGCTGACCTCCATAAGGGCAACACTCTACGCCTTCTTGGCCTCACGTTTGCCACAAAGATGAATTAGAGCGACTATATCGAATCGATTTCTTCGTCTATTAAACAAAAAGCTGCTTTACTCTCATGTCAGAATTCTTTTCTTGAAACGATATTGCACATTTATCAATCTATCATTTATCTGTGCATTGAATACTGCTGAGAGATCTGGTCTGGTGCTTCTGATATGTATATTGAGATTCTTGACAAAATTAAAAAAAGAAACTGTACTGTACTCTATTTTAGTCACTTTCTCACCGACGTGACGGGGCTTCCCTCTGTCATTTTTACAAATATTTTCATGGCAACTGTTTTAATGATCTTTCTTTCTTTAATGAGCTGCATGAATTTCAGAGTCCTACTATATTGGCAATTAGGTCTCACCATGTTTCTATGTAACACAGTGCCATATCTATATATTGATGGACTCTTCCTCCGTAATAAATACTGGGAAGTCGACTAAATACTGCAGTCTGGAGGCAGTCGTGAGGCAGTCGAGACGCAGCGTAACTATACAGTTCGAACATAAACTTCTATCTGCTGACTAGTAACACTCTTACTTTGTATATATGTTCGTTTATTCTAATTCACTGGTTGAACCTACCTTCTTTTTTCCGTGTCTTTCGTCCTGGCCCAAATAATCCACAATACTGGAACTAAGTAGATGCAATCACCGCTTCTACATTAATTATTTATTTTCCAGTATTTTTAACCCTGAAAATCCCTTTCGATTTCTTGCTCACTTGATAACTTGAATGTTCAACAACTTATATGAAATATCAATCGCCATTCCTGTCTTCGTGAATTCTGCTTCTTTTCGTCTTTACGTGATTCCACTCCATTCTCAATCTTATCATCCTCTTTTCCTTTTACCCCCTGTAACTACCTTGCGTTCTAAAGACATTATAGCCTCTGTTTTAGGGCAATCAAAAATGTTGAACAAAGGGTTTAATTCAAAATTCCGTGCAGGTTTTCCGGCTCGATATACACCTGAAGAGGAAAACAGTAAATGTCAGTCAGTTAGTTAAGTGCCATACATGATACACGCTTGGGCGATCATGTCTCGAAAGAGACATGACTGACTGGGCAGAAGATTATCCCGCAGTAGTTTGCCATTGCAAACATCCGTGCCTTGTGGTACAGTGGATATCGGCCCGGAACGAGAAACAGGGGAGCCGAGTTCAAATTCCAGTTGAATCCATTGTATTCACTTACGCGCAAATACCCTTGGGAAAGGTATTAATCCATCTCTTCCTTCCAGTTATGGGTTAAATAACAGGACATATTGGGTTCTATAGCCTTGGTCGGCAACCAGCCTACCGCAGAAAGCAATGGCAATCTACTGCGGGATAATCTTTTGTCCAGTCAGTCATGTCTCTTTCGCGATATGATCGCCCAAACGTCTATCACGTATGGCACTTAACTAACTGACAGTAAATGCAAATAGTGCAAATAATACATCTTTTAAGTTAGAAAAACATATAACCCAACTTTATATTACATCTAGATATGAACTTATCCATTGAAAACTGATACAAAACAGCTCATAACAATTTATGATTAATAATAATTTACAGAAGTTAAGGAAACTCTTGTAAGCTATATAACTCGGATGACAAATCAAACAGAATCACTAAAAATCTGTTATCTGCGGAGAAAGAAACCAAAGCAAATAATGCCTATCAGATGATCGATCATCTGTTCTTGCTCTCACATCTCAATCTTGAAGGATCTGTATCGTGATATTTTCACTGCCAAAATCAAGCTAGTAATGTTTGATCATTAGCAAGAAATCATTAATTTCCTTTTTATCATGCTGAAAGATAGTATTCTTAATCAGATTTCATGACTTTAACGTCTATTAGGAATCAATCACACAGCAGACAGCTTGAACTATGATATACTCTCCATCGCTAAAGATCCCAGAAAAAAATTCGGTTGTTTTTGCCGCTCCAGAAAATACCTGTCACCTGAAATACTTCATTTTCAGCATCATTTTATTTTAAAAAATGCGGAAATAAGTAAGATTTTTCAGAAGTGACAGCATATCTTTTTTTATTTGTCGTATCTTTTCAGAACGTAAGCGATCATGGCTTTCCACCTCTTCCTGCCTCTTGTTTCTTGTAATATATTTTTTACTAATATTTCTCCCAAACCTTGTTCTGCCATCCATTTGTTTTAGTATCAACTACTACATGCGCTGTTTTCCCTTGTCTTTCTTCCCCTCTATCTGCACTGTGAGTATCAGATTCTCCATGCCCTCTTTTTTCATTATACCAGAAATTTCATCTTCTCTTCTTGATAATACGAATGCTTTCTTTTTGTTTCAATTCTCTCCAAAACTTCGATGTTGCTCACATTTTTGGTCCATTGTATGCTCAGCATCCTTCTGTAGAAACACATTTATGTTGCTTCGTGGCTTTTCTTTATTTTTGAGGTGATTGTTCAAGATTCACTGCTATACAAGAGGACAGCTATTACAAAACAGTCTAATTCTCTTGTCACTGTTTCCACGAATGTTTCTACCTCTCAATATTGTACTTAGCTTTTTAATGCGTCCTTCGCCAGGCCAATGCGTCTTCGGATCTCAGTGCCACACTTTCCTCCTGTGTTAGAACACTTCCCAAGTACTTAAACTTATGCACCCGCTTGATTTTAGTATTACCGACCTGTAATTGGTAATATGGGCTCCTGTTTTTATTCATGGCCATGCATTCACTTTTTATGTAGGTTTCGTTTTGCTTCTCTTTCGCTAGAAGATCTTGAAAATTCTTTTTCTTGACAACTATCAGTATTGTGTCATCTGCATATCCTATGTTGTTGGAACTGTGATCGGCAATGAAAAATCCTGGCAGAACTTGCTTCACTGTATACGTTAAATAAATCCGGTGATAAGACACGTCTTTGTCTTACATCACTTTCTATGTTCGTATATCTGCTGAAGTCACGCTATGAACAAACGAAATGTTAGAATAAACCGGCAATTATTTAGCTTCATTTGCCATGTGTTGTATATAAGTTACTCTTGAGATTTTGCGAGGAATTTTAGAGTTAAAAAATGTCCAAAGCGTTGAGCCTCATTGAGAGTGGAAACTGGGCTGCAGAAAATGTAACTCCTGATTGCTGATAAGCTAAAACTAACTTCCATGCAAATTACTATGGTTTCCTTTTCAACGAACAAATGTTGGATTTTTCTAATCATGATGAGCATTTGTATTGTCTAAGTGGCTCCTTGCTCTTAAAGAGAGTGGGAATTCGGCTCATTCTCGACCTCGAGTGAAAATTACAGATACTATCCCTCTCTAAAGATACCAGAAAAATGTTCTGTTCTGTGAGCCGATTTAGAACGTACCCAACTCTTGCCATACTTAATGTGTTCCTGAGTATGACGATAAACTGCATCCAGCAGCAAGGACTGTGTTTGGGAAATTGTGAAGAGCATGCAACCACCTTTTAATTTCTGTTGTTCCCAGGTTCACTCTGACACGGAGTCATAGCACCTGTTAGTGTCCCAGCTATGGAAAAATAGTTAACACCCAAACTGGGATAAAAAAAAACTATGAAAATATAAAAATAGATTTTTATAGAAATATATGCATAAAAATTGACTTTTGTCGAAAAATATATATTTTTGAAGGAAAAATATTACCAACAGTAAATTTTTGAAGGAAAAAAAATATTACCAAAACACTTTGTTGAAAGAAAAAAATTATTGCCATCGTACATTTTTAAAAGAAAAATTATTACCAGCAATACCTTTTTGAATACAAAACTAGAAGACATCTTCAGTTTTCTAAAATAAAAAATTAAAAAAAAATTAATCAAAATGTGACGTAATCAACCTTCTCGCTATAATCGAACATTAAAAAACATATTTTAAAACCCCCCTTTTTTGGCATTAAATAACCGACAGAGGTTGATATGCTGTTAAACAAAACACAAGCTCAAACAAAACCATACTTCATGAGACCAGAACACAGATGGTCTAGTTCTGTCATATTTGGGATAAATTTGCTCAGTCCTTAAAGTTAAAGAAGAGATGCAACTCATTAATAACTTTCTACTCTTTGACTCCTTTACAGCTGACATCTAATTTAATTATGTTTTAGTTATATCGCCGTTTTATTTTACGATTTAGAGCAGATGTTAGGTAACTTGGAGTCGTGTTTTAGAAAAAAAAGTATGATTTAAGTTCACCATTACATCCAACAAAAAGAAATTTCATGAAATAAAGTAAGTGGTGGGTAACATCACTTATTTTATTTTAAGAAACTTAAATAAAAAAAATTTCATGAAATTCAAATAAAATATTTTTACAAGATTTGATAAAAAATGTTTATAAATAATTTAATTCATTTGTGAATATGTCCTTAAAATCGATAATTATTTGAAAGAAATTCCAAATTAATGTTTTTCACTGAGAAAAGACGCTAAATTTTCCTATAGTAATTTACTAGCAGTATAGCCCGGCGTTGCTCGGGTGTAATGAAAGCTTTGAAACTAAGCCATGGTCCGGGAGCTCAGACTCCTTGGACGTTAGCACGAAAGACTAAAAAGCAATAGTTGTTTCCAGTTAAAGCGAAACCATAGACTGAAAGAAAAATGAATGGATGTAAGTCAAATTTTGATTTCCTGGTATCGATATCAAATAAGATTTTCGTCGTAAACTGAATTTTGAAGGCTAAATAAGTCCTCTGAGTAAATGGTATCATGGTTGAGACTAAGAACTACAATTATATTTACTTAGAGCAAAACCCGAAGCAAAAACTAAAATAAAAGGGCTGAAAAACTGATTCTGACCAGACCCAATAAGATATCGGGGTATAGATTTCCAATATTAGAGTCAAATAAGTCATCCAAGGATAGAACTGCAACCTTGAAACTTCTGAATATCGTTTCTTATCTCTCTGTCTGTGAGTGTATCAAATTTGATTAAAATTGGACCACTCCTCCTATAACCCCATTTTTTTTATTATTGATTTTCGATATTTATCGGGGGTACCTCTACACAAAACCTAGCTAAGAACACTCTCATACGCTTATAGTACAACTGTGCAAATTTTCAAGAAAATCGGTTCAGCTGTTTCGGAGTCTATAGGTAACGGACACACACGCAGACAAAGTTACATTTATAAATAAGTTTAGATTATCTCCGTTCTTCTTTATGTGTCGTGTTCTTTCCAGACCTAGCCGAGCATTAAAGATCCACTTATCCCCGTCCATTGTTGCTCTTAATACTTCTTCTCGTGTTATCTCTACCAAACCCAGCTCTGGCATCCACTTTCAAGAGCCATTCAAGTATGTCTTGCGTTGCTTTCCCCGGTGCATCTTTATCACTATCTATCTCGTGAGTATTTGATTTTCTAAACACTCCTTCCTCTTTATGTGTCTCAGAAACTCCAGCTGTCTCTTTCACTGTGATATAGAAGGACATACAACACATAGCAATTTAATACTCTTTAACTTGTGTCCAAAGAAATATTGCTGTCTCTCAATTTCCACTTAACTTTTGAAATGCGTCCTTGGCCATGCCAATCCACCTTCTGATTTCAGTGTCACACTTTGCAACCTTTTTAACAACACTTCACAGGTATTGAATTTTTTCACCTGGCTGATTTTAGTATTCCCAAACTGTAGTTGGCATTTTCTCTGATGCTAAAAAATATAAAATGTTGAAGGTTCTAAAAAGTATTAAAGTATGATTTAATAATAAAAAAAATATTTGGTCTTTTCTCTTAATAATAACATTACGTTTCGGACTATAAATCTTTATTTTTATAAATTTTGTTCGCTTTTTCATCAAATATGCTCATATCTTAACGATTTTTGGAGGTGCTAATTTAGACTATTAAACATAATTTTTAACGGCATATCAACTCCTGTGGTTTACTTAATGCCAAAAAGGTGGGGTTTTAAGGTATTTTTTAATGTTTGGTTATAGTGCGATTTTGACGAAAAATCATTTTACATTTTTCTTTATTTTTGAAAACTGAACATATCTTCTAGTTTTGTATTAAAAAATGTATGGCTGGTAATAATTTTATCCTTCAAAAATATGTTATGGGTATAATTTTTTTCCTTTCAAAAATGTATATTTTTCCTATAAAAGTCTATTTTTAGTTATATATGTCAATAAAAGTCTATTTATATACTTTCATGGTGTTTTGGGGTTAAATATTTACCCATAGTTAGCAGCTGTTAGGCTTCTAACACTTCGGGTCAGGGTGGACCTGGGACCAACAGCAATGTTGCTCACAATCTCCCAATCAGAGGCTTTGCTGTTTCCCGTCATACCCAGCACCAGGAAGAACTGGTAATCTAAAATATAATTCATGTTGGTGATTCAATAATATAACTGCAATTTGAAAGATTATTGCAAAGGTTGTAGTATATTTAAGGAGAAATTTTGTCGCTTGACAATAGACACTATTGGTGAGAACATTTAGATGATAATATAATAAACTAATTATCACCGCGTCCATTTTGTTCATTTTCGCTGTTAAAGAACAACGTACAAAAAGATTCAGATAAAAGCGTTGTGGTTCAGTGGATATCGGCTCGGAACGGGAAATCGGCGAGCCGAGTTCAAATTCCAGTTGAATTCATTGCATTCACTTACGCACAAATACCATTAGGAAAGGTATTAATCCGTCTATTCCTTCCAGTTATGGGGTAAATAACAGGACAGATTGGGTTCTATAGCCTTGGCTGGCAACCAGTCCACCGCAGAAAGCAATGGCAACCTACTGCGGGATAATCTTCTGCCTAGTCAGTCATGTCTCTTTCGAGACATGATCGCCCAAGCATCTTCCACGTATGGCACTTAACTGACGTACTTGTCAGATAACTAACTAGGTAGCGGTTACATCGAATGTTCCCCTCGGGATACGATCTGTCATCATACAGTGTGGATTGCAGCGACAGCCGCTTCGGACAATAATTTTTCTTCCAATTCAGTAACGTCTTTCTTTTTTTATACAATTTTTCTTCTTCATCTTTACAATAATTCTTTTTTGTTTTTTTTATTTTCTTGTTTCTTTAGGCTTTTCTTTTTATTTCAAGACGTGACTTTATGGATTATACTTTTGACCAGATGCCAATCACCAAAACGCGTTTCAGATTCACACAATTACAATGGTAAAAATCTTACTACAGGCAAAGTTATTCCTTTGTCAAGTTCATAAATATCGCCCCAAAATGTAGACTCGACGGCAGCGTCTTTATTTCCGATTCTTCAAATAACTTTATATATATATATATATATATATATATATATATATATATATATATACATAGATAGATAAATGTGAGTTTGTGACCCTAGGTTTCACGCTCTTGCGATCGTCAGAGAAATTGATTAATGTTTTAAAAAATTGGCTATATTTACGGCTGCGGAAAATTGGGAGGAAAATTTGTCGCCCTGACAGACGCAGACATATATACACATTTGTACACCAATTGACGTGCGCAAATACACACACATACGCGCGTCCGCCCACCGCTCATATGCCAGTTCTATCGCATTGAGAGCTTTCAAATAAGTACTGCGCATATATAATAAGTAAATAATATAATATATATAGCAAACTGCATATATATATTGATATTTATAATTATATACATACACTTTTTACACACACACGTACACACACACACACACACACACACACACACATATATATATATATATATATAGATAGATAGATAGATAGATAGATAGATAGATAGATAGATAGATGGTGTGTGTGTGTATGTGTATAACGATACAGTTAAAGTAAAACAGAAGCGTTCATACACTACCCAAATAGCATTTTATTCTTGATTACTTTGATCATTTTACTCCAAGAAAGGCAATAATTCTTCCAAGATGCAAGTGTTACTGACTAAGAACATTATGATGGTGAGAGAACAATAAGAGAACATAAATTAAAAAGACAGAAGATAACGCGCAGTTTCTTGTTCTTTGTTGTGTAGAATAATAAGTTTGCGAGGGGTGAGTAAATTTTGAAACAAACCGGATGAAAAATATTGGAATGTATGTTAATAGAATTCAGGGAAGATATACACACGGATACAGAAACACACTGACGCACATCTTCAGTTTTATTTATGTATATTAGCATTGTCAGTTCACGGCCAGAAAGATTTTCTGAAAGACAATCGTGATTCATCCCAGTTGCGTTGTTTTTTCAACGGAAGAGGAGTCTTTTGAACATAGTTTCAAAGCTCTTTTCCCTGACTGATTTTATGATATAAATATGTGTGTATCAGATGCTACACATGGTTTTATTAGATGCGCATGACTTGAAAGATCTCTTAGTATCAGTAAGCCATTGTCTGCATGCGTAAAATGAACTTGGAGTACGTATAGTGCAAATCCCATGAGACTGACCCTTTTTCCTTTAGTGCCGAGCACGAGATAGGACCCTGAACTTAGAACTCCGCGAATCAATGCACATGCCCCAGGCAGGATATCACACTCACTTCTTACCTCATCAACAATGTACGTTCAACAGTTCCTTCATATTTAAAGAGGTTACTGTAAGTGACATGCTGGCGTCACCCATTCAACGGAGTGAAATCTTCTATCTACTATATATATACTCCTCCCCAAGAGAGTCGCTCAGCGATAGACAGAGATAAACAGAGACAGAGTGAGATAGCCAACATTGCTACCGTAACTACCATTGCGAGTCCCAGTTAGATGACTGAATTATAGTATTACTACCTAACCCGTATTTATCGTTCTACTAACAGAGTTGCATGTATTTGTATTTTGCTGTGTTTAATGTATATATATATATATATATATATATATATATATGTCGTTATTTCCTATTTTGGTTATTGTTGTATTACTTCTTGCTTGACTCTTAGCCGGGTCCACGACAGTAAGAATATTCGATGTATTATCACTTTTTTCCTGAAACGATCACTGACTATTCTCCAAACTGAAATTCTGACATATAATAAATTTTATTTATTTATTCTCTTCTTTGTTCTATTCCTCAACTAATTCAATAATTGTGGCCTTTGATTATAAATACACGGCACCTTCTCACAGCTGTTGTAGATTTCGTTTACTATTTTTGTTAGTCTGTTTACGCCAAAGATTTCTAGAGACATCAACATCTCTATTACAATCCTGTCTGGTCCAGCTGCTTTGTTTTTCTTTAATTTGTCCATTACAAATGCCAAAAACACAAAAAATAAAACGGATTCTGCTTTTCTGTTTAAATTGAAACAAATCCCTTGTAAGTACCACGAATATCAATCGCATTTACGAAATGTGAATAACTTTTTTATATTTTAGAGGTTTTCATTTTAGCTGTTAGAATTGTTTTGAGATAAACTATTGTGGATTCCGGGTGAGGAACTGCAACAAATAATGAACAACAAAACAGTTAATTGAGATAGAAAAATAAGTTATATTAAACGAAAGATACAAACTTGGACGCAGTTTAGTAATCCAGGAATACGATTAGTAAAGAATATATATATATATATATATATATATATATATATATATATATATATATACAAGTCTTTGAAGTGAAACCGTGCTGGAATTAGTATGTCCGTGTAATATTATTCTGGCTGAGTGGAGCTCAGAGCTATTATAACTACTGACGCGGTAATCTCTGTGTAACTTCGGTATATCTCGGTAACTTACGGATCTCTCACGATGTCTCTAACGACGTCTTTAGTGTTCTGACTTATCACTCTATGGCAGGAGCATATGTATACCCAAGTCAAATCCATTATCATAGAAAAAGACAGATCCCATAACATAAACTAAATAAATTTTGATTTAATAATTTTCAAAAGATCAAAAGATTGTCAAAAATCCATAAAAAAATAAAAATCTAATTTAAAATTTATAATTTCTTTGAATGACTATTGATAATCATTTAAAACCAAACAAGGCAAGAGATCCACTGGTGCACGGAGGTTACAGTGAGAGATAAAAAAATAAAACAAGTTATAGAAGATAAGGATAAGAGAATGATGGTAATCACGGACATCCAAGAATGCAATTGAGGTTGCATTGAAACTTTTGGAGATTGCTGCTATCAGAAAAGAGTTCCACAAATGGGAAGTGTGGGAAAAAGAAACTGTAAATGTAGAAGAGCCCGGTAAATGTAACTATTTCTACGATAAAAAACTATTAACTATTTCTACAGAAAAAATAATAAATCGCTAAAGAAAAATGTTTAAATGCATGTTTCAAAGAAAAATCTTTAGCAGCCTAGAGGCACCACTGCAGTTAATAAACACATATTAACTGAGAGCGTAGATTCTTGACGTCACGTTCCCAAGCAAGATAAACATTGTTGTTTTAAAAGCAAATCGCAGAACACATTATCAATAATTATAGCAATGAAGACCATGAGAAACTTTAATAACAGCGACAACGGCCAATGATAATATCATTAAAAATAAATGAGTCATGAGGATGAAAATTTAGCTGTAATGAGAATAATTTAGCAAGCCTACTTTCATTTAGGAAGATAAAGAAAAGCGAGCAAAAAGTATAGAGTGTGATAGCAAGGAACTTTAATATGTCCCGCAATAATAACTACAACTAAAATATTATGGAAATGCTGGAGAGAGAACTAAAAAATATCGAAGGTGGACACGAGACATTTGTGGATTGGGAACTCCTCTTAAAACAGCTCACTGGGATTCTTCAGGCAATGAGGATCCACGGGTTCTGGCTCAAAAGATTATATACATCAAAGCCTATCTCGCCTGACAATTTCTCCAACCCTAACGAATGCCAGAAATCCATTAAATTTCTTTGTCGATTTTTATTACACATAAAAATTATCTAAATTTCAAGTAATGTGTTCGGAAAAAATTCCAACATTCTTAGGGCTATATATCAAAATTTTATATTCTTTTTAATTTCTGAAAAGCATAGATTTTACAAGCTAAAACTTAATACGCAGTGTAACAGATCTTTCATTAGTATTAAATAATATTATAGTCTTCTTTTTCAAGAGTAAATATTTGGCATTAAACCACAAATAACAATTTTCTTCCAAAGTTTTCTCGAATTGCTTAGATGTAGTCTCGCGCTATTGTCTTATTGGCCTATTCAAAGCGACAGGCTTATCCAGAAAGAGTGACTTAATCTTTAACATTTAGGAATCGTCTATTGGATTCCGTTTTAGCTGGTCAGCCTTTTGATCTCACATCTAAACCAATACTTTTCCTGCCAAATGTTTCAAAACTCGAGCAAAGTATTGATTGTCGGCTAGTAATTTATTAGCTTAAACAAACTATCGATCTCCATTGATATTGTGTTCTTCCAATCGCCCGTCCCATAAATTATTTGAAATGATCGATACTTGGATAATCTGGCATATGCATTGAATAGCAGACATTAAATCTGATCGATTTTTTATTTGCTTTGGAACTTGCAGCCCAGGTTTATAAAGCTAGGGAGCTGATTATTAATAATTGATCTTTGTCGAGTATTTTTTTATTGGTCTGAATAAGAAGTTTCAACTGATGACAACAGATAAGGAAGGTTAAAAGCGAGACATGGACGAATAAAGAAAAAAAAGAAGGTTTAAAGGAAAAGACTGTGAATGTGTGTCGATATATTTGGATGGAAAAATCTAAAGAAAGTCGCCGGTGTCGAAGACAGGAAATAGAACTAGACTTAATGGTGTAGAGAAAGAGGTGGGTGGAAATTATGGCTTTGAGAATATGCGATTATTACGAAGAACGAAAGGGGACTAAACTTTAGGTAACAAACAGAGCTGTAAACATGAGTAAAATAAAAGGAACGATTGATTTGATTGAATTCGTTTCCTAAAATTTATCAGACACTTTTCACGTTATTTAAAGGAACAGAATAGCTTTATATTGTAAAAAAATATTATTTTTAAGATAATAATAGTTTAGAGAAACAAGTCTTAATAATTAAATAATTTAACCATAGCTAGTGGAGGAAGATGTAGTTTCATACCCTTAACAAGGTTGTTTTTGTTTTGGGGCAAATCAACATCTATGGGTTATTTAATGCTAAAATTTAAATATATTTCGTAAAAATCTTATTTTTGAAGATAATAATGGTTTCATGATAAAAATCTTGCAAATTAACCAATAGGTGGGTAAAGAAGAAGTGGATTCATACCTTTCCAATGAATATCTGCGGTTAAGTTAATTTTAGAAATACAATTGGAATTCGATATCGACTCTCCGATTAACAATTCCAAACCATTACACCACTTCTTGCTTAAATCACTTGGTATTTTTAGCGGTCACCCATTTCGGCACAGACCTGGGACAAAATGGTTTAACTTCGATGATCGTACGAGAACCGGTGTTTTGGCATGACGTGGCCGCAAGTCATCCCACCCGCTCATCCAGGATTACAGAATCTGTTTTTTTCAAGCGGTCACACATCTAGGTTTTGACTAGGCTCGTTGCTAAACTTCAGTTATCGTACGTCAAGAGTTTATTTTTTATATGACATGTCCGTAAGCCGAGAAAGTACGCAATGCGGAACAAGGAATAGGCATAGACATGAGAAATCAAGGCAAATAACACTTGACATTCTTCTTCCATGTGACATGGGTCTTCAGGAAGAATGCGATCATGGCCTTTTACGTTTCCTTATCCCTGGTTGCTTTTAGCACACTTTCTTATGTTACCCAACCTGAACCTCTCTCTGGCATCCATCTGGTCAGGCTCTTCAAATATGTTATCCGCTGCTTTCCCCTGTCTCTTTCCTTCTACCTGACCTGTGAGTATCATATTTTCCAAAACATTCCTTCCTCATTAAATGTCTCAACACTTTAGCTGTCTTTTCCTGATGCTCGGTATTAATTTTTTTTTTGGTCTCCATGCTTTCTAAAGCCTCATCATTGCTCACACGCTCAATCCATGACATTCGCAGCATCCCTCTGTAGAACCATATTTCAGTTGCTTCATATTTCAGCTCCTTCATCTTTGATGATATTGTCCAGCATTCACTGCCATATTGAAAGACAGACATCAGATATCATACCAGTACCCTGTTTTTTGTTTGTTAGTGAAATTTTCCTGACTTCAATACTCTACTCAGCTTCTGGAATGCGTCCTTGGCTATTTCAATTCGCACTTCGGATCTCTGTGACACACGTTCTGTTTTCCTTTAGAACACTTCTCAAGTGCTTATATTTTTGTACTTAGAGAGAAGTGGATAGCCATGATCGCCTAAGTCCTGAAGGAACATGGCACATAGAAGAAGAAGTTTCAATCTTTCGGTAACTTCAGGCGAGTTATAACTCATTTACCGTTTTTCAAATGTACCAGCAGGGATTTTTTCGAGCGCTCGGCTGGAACTAAATGAAATAACAGAAATAATGTCCATATGTTATTACATCTATAAATATATATTAGGATCATACAAACATGGATGAAAGTGTTTTCACTCCTTAAATAATTCCTTCCTAATTTTGAAAATTTTCGGTTGTTTAAAAATTCCAGTCGAGTGTTCGTAAAAAATCTTTGTTTTTCCGTTTGAAAAACAGAAAATCAGTGCCATAAATCGCCTGAAGATAACAAAAGGTTGAAACCTAAGTTTCAGAAATCACTCATTAACTTCTATCTGGCCAGTCAGTATCAGGTTCTTCAAGCTCTTCTTCCTTATTGCGTGTCCCAGGAACTTCAGTTGTCTCTTCCTGATGCTCAGTATTAATTTCCTTTTTGTTGCCATTCTTTCCAACACCTCATTAATGCTTTGAGTCAAAAGCCAAATCCACTGCTTGGGTCACTATGTCGGGCCAGGAAGTTTTTTTTACGCCTGATTCCATATTGCACATATACAAATCAACCATCCATCCCTACATGAAATACTGCTGTTATGTATGTTCAGGCGCCCCAGCTGTTCATCTTAGTATCCTCGACAGGCTCCAAAGGAGCATCTATAACGTGATATGTCCCGACTTGGCAGCTCGACTCCAACCACTTTTCACCGGCGGAATGTGGCTTCCCTCTGTCTATTCTACAAATATTTTCATGGCTTCTGCTCCGACGAACTTAAGTCACTGGTGCCCACGCCACTAGAATTTACTCGTGCAACAAGATTGGCAACAAGGTTCTGCCCACTTACAGTTAGATCAATCAAATGCAGCCGTCAATTCTACTCCATCAGTTTCTTTTCTTGCACTTTCCGGCTATGGAATTCCTCTCCATATACTTATTTTCCTGGCGGCTACAATCTCCAGGTCGTTAAATGCAATGTCAATACCCATCTCTTATCCACTAGACGCCAGTTCTTTCTACATCACCCTGTATATCTTGTTCTATCTGCAGTTAAAGACTAAATTAACAAAAATATACCAAGATCAAAATAACACCCTGAAACATTTAAAAATAGGTTACTTTAAAACTTTTAGTGATGGAGAAAGCTAAAAAAAGCTATCCAAACGATTTGGTGTACAAGTCTCTACCGCAAAAAGAAGTTATTTATAAATTGAAGGTCTTTGGTATGATATCATTTATAAGAATTGTCCGTTCGCGAAAATTAACTGCAACAGTCAGCAGACATTTAGGAAACCCATGGATTGTGCTGTCACCTCTGTGGTTCGTCAAGGCTCCCTGACCAATGTTGCAATCAATGTGCATATGTCTACAGTGGGACGAAATCTGAATGACGCCGAAGATCATGGAGAATGCCTAGAATAAAGTCACTGTTTAAAAAAAGCACAAACAGGCTCGAATCAAATATTCCAAAGCTCATATTAATAATCTAGAAACGTCAAAACGTTTTAGCGTCGGTAAAGACCAAACAAGATCATTTGGGAAGCAACGATAGGTGGTATGTCTGACGAATTTTAAATACGGCGTTCGAAGTGAAGAATTTGGTGCCAACAGTTAAACATGGCAGTGGCAACATTATGATTTGTGGGTGCTAAGTTGCAACTGGGACAGAAAAAATAGTATGCATTGACGGCATTTTGGCATCTAAAAGAAACTTGAGTTTAGTAGGAACTGGAATAACTAACCGGACAGTGATCCGGAGCATTCAAGCAAATTTACAAGAAAATGGGTTCGAAAAAAAACTTCAAGTTTTGGAATGGCCTAATCAGTCCTTATTAACACCCAAAATCTGTGGTTAAAGTTAAAAAAGGCAGTAAATTCAAGAAACTGAGGTAATATCAAGATATTGTGTGAGTTTTGCCAAAAATAATATCAGTGATTGACGCTCACTACTGCCAAAAACTGCATAGAAATTATAGAATACGACTGATCGACGTCGTGAGTTCAAAAACAGGAATCACCAAATATTAAAGGCAAGGTTTAATCTACGTAAGATTTAATTAATACTAAAATTGAAGGTAGCTATAATTCGTTTAATAATATATTTTTTAATGAATAGATAGTTTAATTTAGATTTGTTGATTTTTAGTAAAAAAAAAGGAGATATTTTCATATAGTCTCTTAGGGGCTCACTTACTTTTGCTCAGCACTATATATAGGTTCAAAAAGTTTATCATTAAATAAAGCAGATTCATGCCGACTTCAACGTTTCGTGAGGACTCTCGTCAAGATGTTTGCATCAATCTGCTCTACTAAAGAGAGAAACTCTTTTAAATTATTAAGGTTTTATGTACAGTTCGATATCAAGCACTTTACAATAAAATACCTGTTACCAAAATACATTTTATCAGTAAAACCACTAAAAACAACAACCTTGGCCCTGAACATTATCGCAATTCAACAATGTGCGTGTGTGTGTGTGTGTGTATGTGCATGTGTGTGTGTGTGTGTGTGTGTGTTATATGGGTTGGTGATCAAGTGGTTCGTCTGGGTTCGAATCTCAGCATGGTAGATTTATCAGGAATGTGATTTCTTGATGTTATCGGCCTGGACGAGGTGATCCCAGCGTTTAGCACCTTTGCAAAATGCCTGAGAACCATAACACGGATTGACCCAAGCTTTGTGAGTAAATTAAAGTAGACGGCCGTATTTGAGGAGTTGTAATAGTTCGTAGCCACATGTCATCGTTACCGAGGGTCTAAACAGCCTGGACATGTTGACGTTTTTATTCTCAGATCGGATTGCATGCTCTCTCACGGAAACTGTAACTAAAGTCTGGTCAGCATAGTTGCAATATAACTCCCAGGTGGCGTGTGTGTGCTAAACACAGTATGCCTGAGCAACCGTCTACAATAGGAATTAGCTATGCATGAAGTCGTCTTATAAACACACACACATATATATATATATATATATATATATATATATATATATATATATTATTTGGAAATGAGTTGGATTTTGTGGTCCGCAACGACTCCTCCCCCACCGTTAGAAATTTGCAAAAAAACAATGTAGTCTATAAATTCAAATGCCCCTTTTGAAAATGTATCTCTAACAAACTAAACAATATCTACATTGGACATACTACGAACTCGCTCTCGAGGCTTACATTACGCTTAAATGACAATTCTAACATATTCCGACATTTAAAACACCACGGCTATCAACACACACTTCTTAGGAAAACGCTTGTTGAAAATACGCATATACTTAGACAAGAAAATGATAAACGAAAACTTAAAATTCTAGAAGCTATCTATATCAAACAGTTTAAATCTAGCTTAAATAAAAAAAATTTCGACATCTCTACTAACATACTCCAATGCCTATAATCGACGGGAGAGGTCATAGTTACTATGCTTACCCCCTCTACCCATACTATTGGAGTTCCCAGTCCAATCCCCTCATGCCACTATACACTCAAGTGACCAAGAACCCACCACCACGAGTTCGTCACCGCCTGGAGCCATCTGCCACGCTAAAAATGGACCTGTCTCCCCGGTTTAATTTTCTCTGTTTAATTCCACTCTGTTAATAATTTAAATGTTCTATGTTCACTATATATTAAATGTTCATTCTTTGATCATGGCTTATTTAAGCCGAAAGCTCAGACCCGATAAAAAAATCAACAATTATTGCGATTTATTGTCGTCTTTCCATGACAACCCTATCAAGCTAATCAGATCATGCGAAAGGATCTTACACAAAATAAATAGCCAGAACTTGTCTATATTATTCAATGAAACCTGTATTAATGAAAAAATGCTGCCAAAATACACACACAATATATATATATATATATATATATATATATATATATATATATATATATATTCCTGTCACCCCAAGCAGCGCATTTTACTGTCACTGTTGAGCAGGGGTTACATAGGAGGTATGTTATGAGAAAGAGTGATAGGGTACAGGGGGTGTCAAGAAGAGGGTAGGAGAAGAATCAGAATACTGATGAGAGTGAAGTGGACGAAACATGAGAGAGAGAGAGAAAGAGTTGAGTTAAATGGGGAAAATTAAGATATCCGGATGTGGCATGAGTCTTGGAACGAGAACTATCTACCCCAGTGAACGAAATTAAGGGTTCGGTTCAAAATTCCACTCACAGTCCATTCGGAGGGTACAACGGGCAAACGACATGGATGTGAGAATGAAGATGAGGACAACAGTCATAATTAAATAACCCACAGAAGTTGATATGCTACTATAAACCATCATGAAAACTTAAAGCCAAGAGAGCTCCGTCAACATTATTATTTAACCGATATATTGAGCTGGGGAGGAAAAATGAATCCACCTTCTTGCCAATGCCAATTGTAGGAATTTGAACTGGCCTTACTGATTTCTCTTTTCAAGCCGTTTACCGTTAAACTAATCGCACAGGTGTCTAATATTAATTAATGGCTAAAGTATGTGAACTTAAAACTATTTTTGATACCGACGTTGTGAATATAGCATCTCGAGGTGATGACGCTTGTCCGAGTGAATCAGTTAGTAGTAAATGAAATTTAACGAGAAAATGACTCCGATAAAATGTTTACTGAAAAGAATTCTAGGGTGTGACATAAACCAAAGAAAGACGAAAGAAAATACAAATCGAAAATCATCATTGTAAAAAAAAATTAAGCAAACAAACAAACAAAAACAAAACAAAAACAAAACGATAGATTTTGTAAACAAGTTTCTTTAAAATTTATCATGATAACAAATCGAATAGAAAGGAAGCATTTGCTTTCTATTTGATTAGTTACCATGAAAGAATGAAAGAACGAGCGAAAGTAAGAACGATCAAAAGAAAAAACAAAATAAATTAAGAACGAACAAAAGAAAGAAAGAAGGAACGTTCACTATCTATCTATCTAATATTAATTAATGGCTAAACCTCGATTATCTATCTATCTATCTATCTATCTATCTATCTATCTATCTATCTATCTATCTATCTATTTCGTTAAATTCCCTATCTATCTATCTATCTATCTATCTATCTATCTATCTATCTATCTATTTCGTTGAATTCACTATCTATCTATCTATCTATCTATCTATCTATCTATCTATCTATCTATCTATCTATCTATCTATTTTTTCAGTGCATTCATTGCCTGAATATTAGCTAGCTTTAACGACATACCTAACTACTGTCAGCTGCTTCTAACGGAAGCCACACAGGTAATTATATATAGTAAGAGAAAGAGTCCATTCCTCGAAGAAGGGCACCGTAACATATATGTATATATATATATGTTACGAGGAACGAGCAAAAGAAAGAACAAAAGTACGAATAAAATAAATACAGAAAGAATGAACGAAACATAAAATTGAAAAAAAAATGAAGAAAAAAAGAAAGTACATTTGGGATAATCAGTTTTCCTCATTAACAGATATATCCTAAATACATATATATGCGTTTGTATTCAGAGTTTATTAAAGCTTACATGGAAGCCAGTACGAATTAACTCTAGCAAATCAATTCCAAACCTAATTATATTTGATTTAAAAGAGAGAAAATCAAGAGAATTATATCAAAGCAGGCATGTTCCATTAACATTGAAAAAGAATCAGGCATACAAGGATGAAATA
>JBBBDQ010000665.1:2315000-2487500 GCA_037127315.1 Ascarosepion bandense | reverse complement strand
CAAATGAGTTTGTTCTCGTCTTAAACTGAATTTTGAAAGCTGAATAAGTCCTCTGAGTAAATGGTAACATGGCTGAGACAAAGAACTACAATTATACCTACTCAGAGCCAAACCCGAAGCAAAAACTAAAATAAAACTAAAAGGGCTGAAAAAAATACAGACATACAGGCAGATAAACAGACACACACATGAACATCTTGTTTTTCATATATATATAAATTATCGATTTTCTGCACTATTGTAAGAACTGCAACCTTGAAACTTCTGAATATCGTTTCTTATGTCTTGTCTTTCATAGTATAATTTGTATCAAATTTGATTAAAATCCTTCGATAACCCGATTTTTTTCGGTTATCGATTTTTGATATTTATCGGGAGTACCTCGACACAAAACCTAGCTAGGAACGCTCGTATACGCTTATAGTACGACTGTGTAAATCTTCCAGAAAATCGGTTCAGCCGTTTCGGAGTCTATAGTTAACGAACATACACACACACAGACAAAGTTCAATTTATAAATAAGTTTAGATAATGTGTCCTTGTTCTGAATATTACTGCAACAACAGGTTTTCTGCTCCTATGATTTATTTAAAAATTATTGATTAAACTCCAACAAAGAATCTGCTAGGTTTTCCAGCCTGACTTGATATCTCAGTTTCACTCGCCTTCTCACCTTCTCACCACAGGTTCTCTTCTCCTTTTCAAGAAATATTTCATGATAATTATTCTGGCAAAATCTTGCTATGGTACTCTTTAGCGCATTACCAGGTTGGCAAAAAGTCTCATCATTGTATCGTTCAAAACGGCTAGACGTGACTTTAATTTCGGTGTTAACAGTACCTTGCATCTTGCCTGCCAGTCAACATTGATCTTTAAAAATTGAAATGCAAAGTCAATCATTATATTCCGTCATCTGAATTGTTGTTCTTTTATTGTCTTCTCATTTTTTTTTTCACATTCTCTAACATTCAGTAACCCTTTGCGTTTTAGTTGCTTTTTTGACTTTGTGTCGGTTGAAATTACAATATACATTATTGTGTAGTAAATAAGACACTCCCGCTAACACAAATGAACTAGGCAAGATGCCTTAAATATGGAACTCAAATAGAGTTTATAGCAATAGTTTTATTCGGAATTCTAAACTCATCAGACTCTTCGTAAATTATCATAACCTCGTCTACTTTCTTTTCCAGCCGGAGGCAGTGTGTCTGACAAGTTTAGAGTTCCGAATCGAACTTTTGTTATTTATCTGCCTCCACATTGAAATGGAATACGGAACAACGCCATTTTATTGTGAGAATTCTGAGAAATTACCTGTAGAACTTGCGCAAGGCTGGATCGGCAGTTGTCTATTTTTTCCCAGGCGAGACTCTGTCCTTGGGCTAAGCCTCGTCTGGGCTCTTCTCCGCCCGGAAGCTTTACTCTCCCCTGAGAAGAATCAAACAGACCAGAAATGTTATATTTTCCTCAAATTTACATTGGTGATGACCAAACCTTTACTTTGAAATAATTAAAATATGTTTTAGATATTCTGACAATCTATACTTTTTAGTTCCAACAAATCAGGACTTTACTTCTAAAATTCGTTTTTCCATGTACTCAGGGGCGATTTTTCCTTGGTTTTTCTATATAGCTTGTGAGTTGGGGTGCGGTGGATGTTGTTTCAGAACGAGAAATTAGAGAGCCATGTTCAAATTGTAGTCGAATTCGTTGCATTCAATGTACGCGCAAATACAACGGCGAAAGGTATTAATCCGTCTCTTCTCCTACTAGCTACGGGTTAAATAACAGAATAAATTTGGGTTCTGTATCCTTGATTGGCAACCAGTCTGCCACAAAAAAGCAATAGCAACCTACTGTGGGAAAAAAACAAATTCTTCCCAGTAAGTTATGTCTCATTCAAGACATGATCGCACTTAACTAGCAGATCATTTTGATAATTAATTTGGTCATTTTGTTTTGCGTCTAACTAACGTTATGTGGGTTACGTAAAGCCGAAAACATACTTTTAATCATGTGAGTAATTATGAATATTACATTAACAATAATTATGAGAATGAAAATTATTATTCATATTGAAGTTCTACTATGTAGCCCATAGTGCGGAGAGGAGATATATTCATACTTTTCCTCTGTTATTCCGTATGGTATCAAATACTGGACAAAGATGAAGGAAATACTTGTTCTACAGAAGGATGTTGTGAATACCATGAACCGAATGACATGTTTTGGAGAGGATGGAAACGAAAAAGAAACCAGATAATTTACATCAGGAAATGACAGCTGAAGTTTCTAAGACATTTAATGAGAAAGGCGGGATTGGAGAATCTGGTACTCATAGGACAGATGGCGGGAAAGAGTGACAGGGGAAAGCAACGTGTGACATACTTGAGAGGCTTGAGGAAATGGATGGCAGAGCAGGGTTTGGCGGGGGACAAGAGAAAGGGTGTCAAGAGCTACAAATGATAGGGAGATATAGAAGGCCATGATCGCCTATGTCCAGAAAAAGAAGTTTTACGCGTAACGTAAGTGAATGTAACGAACCCAACTAGGAAAATTCACTATTATGACAGCTTCTTCCCGAGAACTGTTGCTTCATAGATCTTATCGAGAACTATTCTATTTCGAACCGCTTAGTTTGGTGTCACAAATCACAACAAAGCACGGTATCAAATAAAAGAAACCATATCGCTTGAGGAATTTCACTAGCAGCAACAACTGAAATAATAACACAAGGGGAAAATAATGACATAGTCAATATACTGATATTTCACACTACTTAAAACAAAACTCAGTACTGGAAAAGCGACCCCAGCATGGATTTCTTCATGTGCCGGGTTCCGTTAGAACGCCGGCGATCATGGTCTTACCCTTGGCGCTGTCTATTGTCGCTATCAATATTTTTCATCTTGATATCTCTCCTAAACTCCGCTGCGCCATGTATGTCTTGCGCTGATTCCCCCTGTTTCTTTTTCCTTCTATCGGCTCTGAGAGTATGAAATTCTCTACGCCCTCCTTCCTCATTATATATCACAGGATCTTCATTTGTGTCTTCCTGATATTATATTTGACTTTGCATCGTTTGCATTCTCTCCAGCACCTAAATTTGATCACGTGCTCAGTCCATGTTATCCTCAGCATCGTTCTGCAAATTCACATTTCTGCTGCCTCAAGCCTATGTGATCGTTCAACATTCACTTCCATGCAGAAGGACAGATCTAAACTTATTTATAAATGGAACTTTGTCTCTGTGTTTTTGTGTCTGTGTGTGTGTGTATGTGAGTGTGTGTCCGTTACCTATAGACTCCGAAACGGCTAAACCGATTTTCTTGAAAATTTACACAGTTGTACTATAAGCGTCTGCGAGTGTACTTAGCTAGGTTTTGTGTCGAGGTACCCCAGATAAATATCGAAAATCGATAATCGAAAAAATCGGTTTATAGAAGGAGTGGTCTGATTTTAATCAAATTTGATACACTCATAGACAAAGACATAAGAAACAATATTCAGAAGTTTCAAGGTTGCGGTTCTTACAATAGTCTTTCGTGCCAACGTCCAAAGAGTCTGAGCTCCAGGACCATGGATTAGTTTTAAAGATTTAATTACCCGAGCAACGACGGGATATACTGCTAGTATCCCATAGCAGTTCAGCACTCTGTTCTTTGTTTGTAATATGGTTTTCCTGTCTCTCAGTATTATGTTTAGCTTTTGAAATGCGTCCTTGGCTTTGACAATGGGTCTTTGGCTCTCAGTGTCACACTTTGCATCCTCTGTCAGAACGCTTTTCAGGTATTTAAATTTCTGTACTTATTTTATTTTAGTTTTTCCGGCCTTTATATGCAATTTGGGGTGTCTTCTTTTTTGGTGATGACCAAGCATCAAGTTTTATTGAAGTCTATGCTCAGTCCTTTCGTCTGGCTTTATTTTGCAAGAAGGTCTTGCATTTTTTATTCGTGGCTAACATAATTGAGAATATTCTGGGCATATATATAGCATTCCTCGTTCCCGTAACTTAAATAAAGCCACACTGTTCTTGTCCTATCTCTAGTCCGATTCTGCTGCGCGCTCTGTTCATCAGAATCGGGATGTGTGGCTCATTACGCTGATTGTTCTGTGGAGTTCATATTCCGTGCACTTGGCTTCTTAGGTAGTGCTATGAAAGTTAATCTGCTTTGGTTCTCCGGTATATAACCGCTTTTTAGATTTCGTTTATTATTTCTGTCACCTGTCTTCGCCAAAGCCGTCGAAGTACATCAGTCAGTTAAGTGCCATACGTGATACACGCCTGGGCGATCATGTCTCGAAAAAGACATAACTGACTCTGCAGAAGATTATCCCGCAGTAGGTTGCCAGTACTTTCTGCGGTAGACTGGTTGCCAACCAAGGCTATAGAACTCAATCTGGCCTGCTATTTAACCCATAAGGATTAATAATTTTCCCAAGGGTATTTGCGCGTAAATGAATGCAGAGAATTCAACCGGAATTCGAAGTACGTCAGCATCTGTATTAAAATCCCGTCCGGTCTTACTGCTTTGTTACTGTCCAAATTGGCCATTGCTGATTCCACTTCAGTTTTTAATATTTGTGATCCATCAATGGTTTTGTGTATTGTAGATTGTTTTTTCTTGTCATGGAAGAGATCCCCATTATACTCGTTCAACTCTCTAGTGTTCCGTCCTTTGCTTTTATACACCCTGTTGTTGAATAGGCCCTTCATCTTCTTAGTTCTTTTATTTTCATGCATATCATCAGTATTTGTTGTACTCAATCCTTCTATTTCGAAACATCTTTAGCTGAGCTATCTTTCTTTAGCGTGTCTGTATTTACTCCTTGTTTCCTTATGTAGTTTCCTGTATTGCATCCCCGATCTTGGCGTCGTTTTCTGTCTCTGTTGCATCAGGTTAAGAATCTCTTCATTGTTTCACTAGTTTTTCTTCCTCGTTGCTTTTTCTTTTGAATAATGTCGTTCGCTCATGTAACTAGATTTACTGTTAGTTTCCTATTTTGAGCTTCTGTTTCAGCCAACTCCGTATACATTTCCTGCAGCTACTGGACACTCACGCGGCTATTGCATTGCAGTCGTAGGGCTGTGTTAGACTTCTTTAATCTCCTCAGTTTTATTCTTAGTTTAGATACAATTGGTAAGTAGTCGCTTCCACAGTTAGCACTTATTCCTTCGCTTGCAGTGAAGGAATAAGTTTCTGAATTTCTTGTTGAATGTAATATATTTGGTTCTTCATTTCTCTTTCTTTAGATTACCGTGTCCATAGTCGTCTTGTTTACTCCTGGAACCAGGTTTTGGTTATTATCCGGTCATTAGCTATGCACCAATGGACCCATTTCTCACGATGGTCATTTCGATGTCCTTGTCCGAAATTGCCTACCGTTTCACTTTCTCTCCCTTGGCCAACTTTGGCATTCAGATATTGCAGAATAATTCTGATTTCTTGTGATTTACGCTGTTCCTTGGCATAATCTAGCATAAAATAGAAGGATTTGATTTCTTTTTCTGTATCTCGTGTTGTCGGTACATATTTCACTTTTACGATGTATTGAAAGGCTTTCCTTTTAGTTTCCTTACCAAAATTCTCCCAGATATTTGGGATTATCCAACAACGCTTTTTTTGTGTCTTTATCCAGTATAACGCCTACTCCTTTTTTATTGTTTTCACATCCTGCGTATATAATTCTGTGGTTGTCACTGATAAAATCTCCATTGTTTGACCATCTCGTTTCACATATGCCTAAAATGCTTATGTTCAATATAGTCATATCCTGCTTCGCGTTTTCCAGTTATCTACAGTTGTTCATGGTTCTGATGTTCCACGTCCCAAGAGTTATATTTTGTTTGTTTCGAACAACGGATAACGGCCCGGTGTCACTTATCACTCATGTCCGTTCGTTTTGGGTGAGGGATGAATTCTGAAGAAAATGTGTCCCCTTTACGACGTTAGGGAAATATTTAACATATTTTTAACAAAAGAAACATAACAATAAAAACTCTACTACTACTTCGTTAAAGAATGCCGAATATTTTCTAATAAAGAAACGACAAATATTACTAGTAGCATTTATAGACCCCACAAAATATATCAGGAAATATGGGAAAGATCTATTTGAACTGCCTAAAAAAGTTATATTTTTTTATTTAATCATTTTCCCTTAAGCAAGCGGGACCGCAACAAGTGCGCAGATGTTTGCAGTGACGTGGTTCCCCTTTGTCATTTCTGCAAATACGTTCATTGCAACTGCACCGACGAGCTTTTTTATCTGGTTCCCCGTACAAAAAAATTCAAACTTCCTACTAGATTGGAATTTATGTCCCACCTTTCTAACTGTTGATATATTTAAATGCAACCATTACTTCTACACGAACAGTTTCTTTTTCTTGCAATTCCTGCTTGTGTAACTCCCTTCCATTTACTTGCTTCTTTGATATCTTCAGTCTCTAAAGATGTAAATGCAACGTCTGTTGCTATCTTCTATCTTCTTGAATCACATTCATTTATTATACTTTCTTCAGTATTGACTGTATCTATTTTTTACTGTAATCTCTGCGCACTGGTTTTCTTTGTAATAATTTCACCCCAAGCAAGGCAGAAATGCCACTGATGCGCAGGGCATTAGAAAGAGAGAATAAAAATGTTAATAAAACGTCAAAGAAAAGATAAGAGCTGGATAGAAATGAATAGATAAAAGATGGCAATAGACGTTGCAGTTAAACTTTTAGAGATTGTAGCTACCAGGGAAGCAAACAAACGAAAGAGAGTTCTACAAACGAGAGTTGTGTGTCCCGTCTTTTCTGGGGTGAAATGATAAAATTTAAAAAAATATTCTCAATTCAGATAAGGCACATACTGATTAACATTACTGATTAAAGTGGTAGTTTCAGCATGACGTGAAAATACGCAAACGTTGATATTTAATGTTCTATAGCTGCTAAGGTTTCATGCTCGCTTACAACGATTCAATTTAACCATTAAACTTTTTTAGTTGCGTATTTGGTTCTAACACTGTCTACTTAATATAAAATAGATCAAGCGAACCCTTGATTTAATTGAATAGAATGTATAAACTCTATAATAAAAAGGTTTCTACGACCGACACAAATTAATCGAAAAGTTGGTTAAAAGACGTTGGCGCCTGTAACGAAAACATTTTTATTTAATTAATATATATTAAACGTATTAACTCAAATTTTGATAAAACTTATTAACATTCCAATTCTACAATCTTGTGAAGGGTTATTAACACATTGAGTATTGTTCGAGAGCCAAAATTACTTCTTTGTAAGGGCTCAGTTTTGGCTGGTCATTCCTTAGCCTTCAAAAAGTGTAATATCTGAAGGTAAAGCGAAGCTCGTTCCAGCACAAAATTCCTATCAGGCTCTGCAATGTGCTTATTTATATACTCACAAAGCGAGTCTGTTTCCATATTCTGGGTTATATTATACACGCAAGGGAATTAAGTTTTTTTTTCTGTTAAGGGAGAGAGTAAGAAGACTGAGACGTTGCATGAATCAGCTTGTCGTCACGTTCAACTAGTAGAGGGTGAAATTATTTCACCCCTCCGTTACTTTCTTTGCTTTGTAATCCTTCTAAAGTGGAGTTATTTTCTGGGTGTTAATAAGCTCTTCACCCCTGTCATTTTCACAAATAGGCTCTTTACTGTACAGTTTGTACTCAATATCACTTAAAAAAAAGCTCGGTTGCCACTCAAGATTGTGAATGGTTATGGCATTTATGGACTGATTCAGTCTTTTTTATAATTTCGCCACTCTTTAATTTTTTTATTTTCATAAATGCTCCTCAGGGCTTTAACCTTGTACCTACATTGTTTCTAATTTTCATAAATGATCTTCCTAGTGTCATTAATTCTCATCATGTATATGTTGAGGGCACAATTATTTATTCTCGTCTTACTGAGGATTTCGATTAGGTCAAATTGGCAGCTGACTTCGAAAAGGTCTTACAGATTTTTGTTAAATGGGACAAGGATTAGTTTGTTAATTTTAACGCATCAAAAACGAAACAGATCTCTTAATATTCAGACAGATCCTTTGTGACCATTGATTAGTATGGCTGATGCTAACCTCCAAAAAACCGACTCATTGAGCCTCATCAGACTAACTTTTTTTCGATGACATGACTTGGAAAAAAGTATATTGAATCAATTACTAAGTCCGAACATAAGAAAGCTGGTTCAATATCTCGTGTAAGTTACTTTTTCTCTACAGATTTTATTTTACATATTTATAAATCTATCATTCGTTCTCCCTTTGCATACTGCAACTACATTTGCTATATATTTAGAGATAATTGATATAATCTAAGGAGAAATCAACAATAATGGCCATGGGCTGTTATCACATCTTCAGTCACATTCCCACCGCCGTAAGGTAACTTCCTATTACCTTTTCTTATAAAAACATTCATGGTAATTGTTCTGATGAACTCTATTTAATAGCACAGTCTTTTCACCGGATCTATTCAACTTGTACAGCGAGACTATTCTGAGGACTCTAGATGTTATGCCAGGATTCGTCATCGGAAGCCACAATTTGAACTACATAAGGTACGCAGATGATACAGTGCTGATAGCAGACACAGAAAGGAAACTACAAAACCTCCTACAGAAGGTAGCTAAAGAGAATGACAAGAAAGGACTAAAAATAAACTGCTAGAAAAGCGAATGCATCAGCAAAAAGATCAATCAAAAATTTCAAATAAAGGTGGTTTATACTAAAATCAAGCAGATGCAAAAATTTAAATATCTAGGTTGTGTTCGTACAGAAGACTGATGTGCAACACAGAGAGCCAAATGTGAAATTACATGGCAAAGGACTCATTCCAAAAGCTGAGGAAAGTATTAAGAGTCAAGAAACGTTCACTAAAAATAAAGAAGAGAATACTAGATTACTATGTGATGTCAGTTCTTCAATATGGCAGTGAATTCTGGACAATATCATCAAATATAAAGGAAAAAGTTAAAGCAACTGAAATGTGGTTCTAAAGAAGGATGCTGCGGATATCATGGACAGAGCATGTGAGCAATGATGAGGTTTTGGATCGGGTCGAAACGAAAATGAAATTAATACTGAGTATCAGGAAGAGACAGTTAAAATTCCTGGTACACGCAATGAGAAGGAGGGTTTAGAGAACCTGATACTAACAGGCCTGATAGAAGGAAAAAGAGACAGGGGAAACAGGCGGATAACATATGTGAAGGGCCTGAGCAGGTGGATGACAGAACAGGGTTTGCGTGGTGTTTCAGGTGAAAGCGTGCTAGGAGCTACCAGAGATAGGGTGAGGTGGAAGGCCATGATCGACTACGTCCTGAAAAACTTGGAACATAAAAGAAGACTAGATTGTTGGAAAGGTCTCATCCTATTACAGTTGAAATGTCTAGATGTAATTTCTATATTATCTTCTACCACGCCCCTTTCATCTGAAACACTCTTCGGGTTGCTTACTTTTTCAATCAACTTTGATATTTAAAACTTCAAATGCAATGACGAACGTTATCTTTTATCTTATTTCTTGTTATTTTTCTTTTTTTCATCTCTCCTTAACAATAGATTGTCTCATTCTCTAAGACTCGTTCGTTTCTTGATTTCTATTAACTACTAGCAGTATAGCCCGGCGTTGCTCGGGTGTAATGAAAGCTTTAAAACTAATCCATGATCCTGGAGCTCAGACTCTTTGAACGTTGGCACGAAAGACTAAAAAGCAATAGTTGTTTCCAGTTAAGGCGAAACCGTATACTGAAAGAAAAATGAATATATGTAAGTCAAATTTTGATTTCCTGGTATCGATATCAAGCAAGTTCTTTTCGTCGTAAACTGAATTTCAAAGGCTAAATAAGTCATCAGAGTAAGGGGTATCATAGCTGAGACTATGAACTACAATTATACCTACTTAGAGCCAAACACGAAGCAAAAACTAAAATAAAGCTAAAAGGGCTGAAAAAATACAGACATACAGGCAGATAAACAGACACACACACACACACACACACACACAAACATCTTGCCTTTTATATATATATATATATATATATATATATATATATATATATATATATATTATCAATTTACTGCAATATTGTAAGAACTGCAACCTTGAAACTTCTGAATATCGTTTCGTATGTCTTTGTCTATGAGTGTATCAAATTTGGTTAAAATTGGACCACTCCTTTTATATCCGATTTTTTCGATTATCGATTTTCGATATTTATCTGGGGTACCTCGACACAAAACATACCTACACTCGCAGATGCTTATAGTACAACTGTGTAAATTTTCAAGAAAATCGGTTTCGTCGTTTCGGAGTCTATAGGTAATGGACACACACACAGACACACACAAATACACACACAGACACAAAGTTCCATTTATAAAAAAGTTTAGATATTGCTTTGTTTCGGGTGAAATGATTAAAAAGATTTTAATGCTGAATGCGGTTTGCCATATGAATAGAATCAAAATTAGTTTTAAGTGGAAATATGAATGGCTAATAAGGTTTTATTTGGACTGACTAAGATTGTATTGTTCAATTAATTATACACGTGAAAAACTGTTCCACAAAGAGTCGACCTTACATTTGGAAGGCATAGAAAATATGTTTAAATAAACACCGTGACATTATCCTGAGGTTTTCTACATTTGAAGACTGGGACAGAGATTTTCACAATTACGAGCCCGACAGCGGACGTTGGAACACTGAATATTTGTCCCAAATCTCTCCACTGTGACAGGTTGTAAAACAACGTCGGGTTTAACTTTGGATTCACACAGGCCAGGGGTAAAATTTACACAATCCCCGAATACACGAGATCAGATACTAAACTTGTCTGGTCCTGGCTATGACGGTAAACCTCATCCGGCAGCAAGTCCTTTGATTGAGAGGTTGTGAAGAGTCCTCTTAATTGCTGTCATTTCCAGGTTCACCCTGACCAGGAGAGGTTGCATCTGTTAGGATCCCAGCTATGGGCAAATAGTTAACCCCCAACCTGGGGTCAAAACAGACTGAAAGGATAAACATAGGCTTTTATAGAAATATACAGATAAAAATAGACTATTATAGAAAAATATACATTTGTGAAGGAAAATCATTACCAGAAAATTATTTTTGAATGAAAAAAATTATTGCCATAATAAATGTTTTAAAAGCCAAAATTATATCCAGCAATACATTTTAATACGAAACTAGAAGACAACTTTAGTTTTCTAAAATAAAATAAAAAAATATAAAATAATCAAATCTGATTAAATCAACTTTCTCAATATAACCAAACATTAAAACAATAGCTTAAAACACCACCTTTCTGACATTAAATAACACACAGAGGTTGATATGCTGTTAGACAAAACTCAAACTCAAACTTAGACTTGTCTATTTTTTCAGCCGAGTCTCAGTATATAAGAACTTGACAGCTAGACAGCGCAGACGAAACTCTGGATATTTAAACAAATTCTCTGCACTTACGTGGGATGCATTTTTAAGGTGAGGTTTTCAAGCGGGTACATTCGGTCAAAAAATTCCCCAACTCCCGCATACACGAGACCGAGTTTATATATTTTTTACAGAAAAATCTCTGTCTGTAAAAGTCGATTCCTGCCCAAATACAGAAAGCTTGACAGATGCTAGCTCTCTCGGAACCCGATGTATTTTTTCCAAAGTTTCTCCACTGAGATGGGACGTGACACAAGTTTTGTATTTACTTGAAGAATCCGAGCGAGTAAGTTTCAAAATTTGCCTAGCCCTTGCTTGATAGCTGGACTGACAATTATGAGCTCTCGCGGAACTGTGGGTATTTACCCAAGTCCTTCCATATAGGGAGCGGTGGTACACCTGGCCAAGATATATGTAAGGATCATGACCTGGTACAATCCAATTAAGGGTAAAACTTTGTTCAATCCGGCATACGCAGGATCTCTACCTGCAGACATATCTTGACAGAGTCGAAATCTACCCAAGAGAAAGAACGCAAGAACAAGCCCCGACGGAATCGTTTTCTCTCTGAATACAGAGAGCGTGACTGGAAGATTTGAGTTCTTGCTGTTTTCTGGGAATGTGCTCTAGTTATCCAGAGTGAGCTGGATGCGATACAAGGTCAGTTTTTCTGAGCGCCTACACAAGGCCAAATATACGCAAGCCTACGGAAACGCCTAAATTGGGTTAATCTATTTTTATCACTCAAGTCTATGCCTGTAAACATACCCACGACTGAGATGCTTTCTGCATGACAAGTGTGAGTACCTACCTCATGCTGAGTATTTACTCAAAGTTGCACGACTTAGACGAGACATGACACAAGGTTGGTAATGTCATAAGGTACATGAGCGAGTACGCTCAGGCCAAAGTTCAAAACTTTGGGTTTTTACCTAAACGGGATGCGAGTAGGACCATTTCAAAAGTGGAAATGACAATTTTGAACTTTGGAATGCTGAATGCATGCGCTCAGATAAAAATTCCTTGGACCCTGCATAAGTGGAATCGGGTTCATGACTGTTTTCTCCGGACGCGACACTGACCGTACGATCGTGTTAGTTTCAATCCACCGAAAGGAAGGGATCTCGACATTTTCGAAGTGCATCTGACACAAAGGTTGTCTTTTCTTCTCAGAATGACTCATTCTCTAGACTGTGCTCAGTCGTTCTCTATCTAAAGACAGAGAGCTCCACTGACACTTTCGAGTTTTACGTAGAGCTTTACGTGTGAAACTCGAACGTGAACTTTCGAGTCCAGCTTCGACTGAGTAGAAGTTATTGTAATGTCTGTCTTTCTAATTTGAGTCCGAGTCGTTCACTGCCCGAAGGGCTTAAGCGGCATTGGGTCTTGTCTACTTTACTTCAGACAAGAATCTACACTTTCAGCATTGCCTCATTGAACACGTAGGTTCCTCTCCGCCTAAAGGCAGTGAGTCCGAAAAGGTTGGCTTCGAGCGCAACTCTAGATATTTACCAGAAACCTAAGTAGTTAGGCCGAATATGACACAAGATCTCTTTCTAACGGGGATTCCGAGCCCTTAAGCTCTGGAAAGAATTTGTCGTAGATCTTGAATAAGGCATCTTGTTTAATATTCCCGAGCCAAAACTCTGCTCTTCGGCATAGTCACGTCTGAGTTTCTCTCTGATAATTCGAAATTCTGAGTTTCGAGTGGAACTCTTGCCCTGTACTCAATTTGAGCTCTTTACTTCAAGTGCCTTGCCTTGTTTATTTGTGTAACAGTTTCTTTTATTTTATATCCCGGCAACAAAATTCATTATTTTTTTGTTTGCAACGTTTTGCTCAACATGTTTCATAAATCTGTTAATCTTATAATATATCATTTTATTTTTTGCTTTCCTTTAGGTGATATGAACGTTCAAATTGAATGTTGTTTCAGGCAATTTCAGACTCTGTTCATAATGAAAGTATTTCGAACGTGAAATGGATATTCTGGGAGAAACTTTTGCACGAACTAAACATATCCCATGTATTTTGTTTTTTCTTTCAAATTCAATGTTTCGTCATCAGGTCTCTTATAATTTTTTTTACATGGAAGTAATTATATTTTCAGGGAGAACAATGCCAGCTTTGTTTATATCTAAATATTTAAAAAAGAACAAAAGATATTTTTCGTTTTTTTCACATTGCATAAAAATGGAATTACACTTAATAAGTCCATTCTGAAGGGCTTCAAAATTAACAGATGACTCAAGCAGAGTGAAATAGATTAGTATGCTGAAGTTACGATTAGGGCACAACTATATGCATTAAGCAGTATCTTTCGAGTACATACACACTGGCACACACACAATATATATATATATATACAGTACCGTACAAAAGTATTAGGAGAAGAACTCTTTTATCTTTTATGAGGCATCAAAATAAAGTTTAAAATCACCCCTGTCTTAACACTTTTGCACAGTATGCAAAAGTATTAAGACAGGGGAGATTTCTCTAAAAAACTCACTCAAATTCAAATGCAACATAAAAACCCAAACATTTGTAGAGAATTATTTATCTAAAAAGAAAGAGGAAGGAAGGCTTCGGAATTTGAATTGGCCCCCACAAAGCCAAGATCTCAATCCTATTGAACAGCTATGGTATATTTTGGACAAAAAAATTGATAAATCTAATTTTACTTTGCAACACACTTTGGGAACAAATACAAATTGTTTGATAGGAAAAACCGTTAGATATACTGAAAAGGTTGTGATGTCAAAGATCAGAGAGTATTCTCATTGATGTACCATCGTAATCACCATTAGACTCATCGAATTCTTTCTGAAATCTTTGCACTGTAAAACACTCTGTAATGTTTGAATGGGAGCTTCCGGCTCGAGTGCCATGCAGTACATCAGGCCGTTACCGAATATATTGTTGAATTTGTGTGTGCGTGTGAATATATATATATATATGGATGTGAATATATATATAATGCATGGCTGTGAATATATGCATATATATGTATATATATATATATCTTATATATTTGTGTGTGTTTGTGTGTTTCTGTGTATAGATTGTCAGAGAGATACAGATATTTATAGTGTTAAATATTAGACAGATATATATAGATAGGTATTAGGAGATATATATATATATATATATATATATATATATATATATATATATATAGTGAGAGAGGCAAAGACAGAGACTGATTTAGATAAATATACAAGTAGATACAGATATAGACAGAGATTGCGATGGATAAAGTGGAGTCTAGATTAGGAATAAAAGGACACTAACTCTGACGTCTCATGACGTCATGTGTAACGATTAAAGTGACCGTGTCCGTACAAAAATGATTTTTTTTTTATCTCATGTGCATATTACATATTTCAAACCAATTTTAATATACTCTCTTTTGAGATGAAAAATGAGACGGTATCATAAAGTGTGGGAACAAATATTTAAGGTGCATATAGGTTAAATTTAAAAATGAAAACGTATTCATTTTATGTGATCGGTCCATTTGTCTATCAGACTGTCTGTCTTAATCACTCTCTCGCTCTCTCTCTCCTTCTTTCAGCGTTCTTAAAAATACTAGCTAGAATCCAGGAGGCTAGGCATCTTTATATATATATATATTGTTACGTGAGTTAATAAATATATATATTAGGGTACACACATGTATAATATTATTATTCTGATGTTAATAAAACAGTGTCCAGTACGTCTCTCTATTTAGTCAAAATGATATATATATATATATATATATATATATATATATATATATATATATATAATCTGTTTTTTATGTTTGGATACACAACTTAGGAGAAATTCCGCTTGAAATCATGAAACTGACTTTGATTGAAATTTGCATTGTGGCTAAATGGTGAGTCGTACCGAGCTAAACGGTGGCTCGCTTCATCGTGATAGAAGCGGATTCGATTCCTGCATAAGAGAGCAATATTTGTCTCATCTTGGTTCTTATTTATTTTTTAAACTGATCGATAAACATTTTGCAAAACTCAGAACTAGACAAAATGTTCAATTGAAATACAATCAAACTGAATTATAGAAAATTTCATGAAGAAACAAACCGTCAGAAATTTAAATAGCACTGTACAAAACAAGATCATTAATAAAGAATGTACATGCATGGACAAAAATAAATGCTCACTTCAAGGACCTTGTAATACAAAAAAGTAATTTACAAAGCAAACTTACATGATTTAAATGGTCAAAAGAAAACATATTTTGACACTTTTAAGACTAGATGGTTTAATCACATATCTCTATTTAAAATAGAAAACTTAAACAAAATATACAAAATTACCTAGCCACGTGTGAAAAATGAAATTAAAATATGGAAAAGACCCAGACATAACGTGGAGTACAATGAAAACAACCAAGCCATACAACGGTGGCAAAATATGTACACTGAGTCAGAAAGAAGAGTTAGCTATTATGCTATTCCCAAACAAAAATGAATTACTGAATGAAAAAACAGAATTCATGACGAAGTGTAACATTACCATAAAAAAACTATTAAATCCCTACAACCATGGATACAAACGTTATAGTTTTAAAACTGCGCATTCAGAATTCCCCGATACGTGGGCGTTCTTAAAAAAAAAAACGGTAAAATCAGTTATTGTAAATCGCTTGAAGACACCACCTGTTAGAAACCTAGGTCGCGTAATAACCTGCTTACATATAAAGAATATATATATATATATATATATATATATATATATATATATATATATAACAGAAATAAATTCATGGGGAGATGGGTAAATAGTCCCAAAGGTTCCTAGTAATATTAGGTCAAATATTAAAACTAATTCAACAGAGACCTCAATGTAAATTTAATTTACAGAGCAAATATTATTTTTTCATATGTAAATTCAGATTTTACATTTGGGAATAGCTGTTTCAACATGTTTAATAGATTTATCTTTGTTAAAATGCATATCTCTAGTATACATGTTGAAAATAGCTATTCGATAAATGCAAAATCTGAATATATATATAGACATCCGAAGAAAGATTTGTTTCGCTGTATCATAGCTCATCATTACGGTTAGACAGCCGACTGCTGTCTAACCGTATATATATATGTTTAATTCAGGGGAATTAATGCATTTTCCAATGATATTTGTACAAAAGTGAGCGCAACAAAATAACCAAGAATTTGAACTTAGCTTGACGATTTTAAATTATTCACTGCTATCCCGCAAACTACCTGCATATCCTTAATATTATTATTATTAACTATCTGACATCATTTCAACTAATAAATTTTATTATTACTATCATTAGTACTATTTCTTTTACCAAATATATGTGGCTGTGATCGATCGTATCTGGCTGCGAATAGCGAATATTTATCCAAGTACTTAAAATAAAGAATAAACAATTGTAAGGGAGAATACGTAAGAATAAAAATGAAGTTTTTTATTCTTTTTTGGAAAATACTAAAGAAAAATGTAGCCATGTATTGCATGCCTTCTTCCATACACTGAAAAAGAAAACTAGTGAATTTTAAAACGCTCCTATTAGGATCGGCGCGTCATAATGTCAGACGTCGTTTTTTAGTCACGCGTAAGAAAGTCGTGTTTTCTTTGCAAGGAATCCCCCAAAAGCGTACGGACGGGGATCCACAGAGTGGCTGTAAAGAGTTTCATGAAAAGTTGAGAGTTGGAAAGTGGAAGGGAAGCTAAGATTTTTTGTGATGAAACATCTTTAATTAATATTTTTTAACATTGTTTTTCTACAATCATTATATAACACACGATGGTCTTATATAAAACTACTTATGTCGTTAGGATTTGCACCTTTGTGCAAATTAATTGAAACAAAACGATTCTCTTTTCCAACCGTATTTTCTTTTGCGTTTACAACTGAGATAGATAGATAGATAGATAGATAGATAGATAGATAGATATGAACAGACTGAGACAGATAGATAGATAGATAGATAGATAGATAGATAGATAGATAGATATGAACAGACTGAGATAGATAGATAGATAGAGAGATAGATAGATAGATAGATAGATAGATAGATAGATAGATAGATAGATAGATATGAACAGACTGAGATAGATAGATAGATAGATAGATAGATAGATAGATAGATAGATAGATAGATAGATAGATATTAAAAGACTGAGATAGATAGATAGATAGATAGATAGATAGATAGATAGATAGATATGAACAGACTGAGATAGATAGATAGATAGATAGATAGATAGATAGATAGATAGATAGATAGATAGATAGATATGAACAGACTAGATAGATAGATAGATAGATAGATAGATAGATAGATAGATAGATAGATAGATAGATATGAACAGACTGAGATAGATAGATAGATAGATAGATAGATAGATAGATAGATAGGTATGAACAGACTGAGATAGATAGATAGATAGATAGATAGATAGATAGATAGATAGATAGATAGATATGAACAGAGATACACCCATGTGGAAATTAACTGAAACTAAATGACTAATATCTTCTTAAGATCTTTCATATTTTTCTTGATCAGGTATGCGTTGTCTATTGTCATTGTTTTAATCTTCCGACCCCATTTTCCATTAGGTTTTAAACTTATGAATCCAAATTGAATCTTCGCCTTGGTAACACGACTGATAGGCTGACACTAACAATCTCTCTGTAAAGCTTGATAGTAAATTTGTGCAGCGTTACAAGTTTCGTACGCCTCTTAGACTAACGTCCATCACAGACAATGTATGTAAGACCACTAATCGACAGTTGAAACAATAGTGATTGGGCGTTATAAAAATTTGATGCAATCACAGATGACACAATATCTTTCAAAGCCAAATAAATTTCATCTACACCTAAAAAATAATACTAGCATGGAACAGGCTTGCCTCCCAGAGATTAAAACACTACGCCTGCTTGGCCTGACACTCTCAGCGGACCTCAAGTGGAATGACTACGTTGAATCCATTGCTAAATCCGCAGCTATGAAAGTCGGCTCTCTGTGCAGGGCCCGGAAATTCTTTCCGCCTGAATCTATCCTGCAATTATATAAATCCACCATCCGCCCGTGTATTGAGTACTGCTGTCACATCTGGTCCGGTGCCCCTTCTATTCTCCTCGGGGTTCTTGACAAAATACAGCGAAGAATCTGTAATGTGATTGATACCGACTTGGCTGACCGCCTGCAGTATCTCTCTCACCGGCGTGACGTGGCTTCCCTGTGCCTCTTCTATATATACTTTCATGGCTTCTGCTCTGACGAACTTAGATCACTGGTGTCCCCTAGATGTGAATTTGCACGAGATACTACATTGGCAACTAGGTCCCACCCTTTTACCGTGAAACCGATGAAATGTAACCGCAATTTCTACTCCAACAGCTTCTTTCCTCGCACTTCCCGCCTGTGGAATTCCATACCACATGCTTGCTTCCCCGACGGCTACAATCTCCAGGAGTTTAAATGTAAGGTAAATAGACACCTCCTAACACACTAACTCACACCCACTCTCTCCAACACTCTCCCTATGTACATCCTAAGTCGTCTATCACTCTCCTTCTGACATTTCCTATACCCAATTCCTCTATGTAACCCCCTGCACTCTAGTGGCAGTGGAATGCCTTGCTTGGGGTGACACGATTAAAAAAACATATATCACTTCAAATGATCTAATCTGAGGAAAAAATAGAAATCGATAACACTCTGCAACTACAGTGGATTTATAACTGACCATATGCTGAGAGAAAAAAAAAAATAAAGCAGTAGTTTCAATTAATTTGCACAAATGTGTATGTCCCCAAAATGGCAATATTCAGTGGTTCCAAGAATAGAATGCTTATAAACAAGACAACATTATCAAGTTAGCTAGAAGTTGTGTTATTATTTCTACTTTTTTATTATTACATAATACTGTGACGCCAAGTGTGAAATACCAATACCACCCGCACAACCACGCTGTCAATCAACACCCGAAAAGAACATATCAGCACAGCGAGTTTAATCTTTGCGAAAAGATAAGTAATATATAATTCAACACACTTTCTACTAGTACCGGCGATGGAAAGAAGGACACATCTGCCGTGACTGTAATGGCTACTTACCTCATCATAATCTGTATTTTTGTTTTTGTTTTCTTTGCAAAGACATCTGTCATATGAGTCAGTGAAGTTGCTTGCTAAACAACTTCAGTCAAAAAGCGCAGTTTGAAAAAATAAATAAATAAACAGACAACATAAGAAACAGCAGAATCATTTTTAGAAATCGGTTGTGTTAACAAAAAAGGGCTTTAAAGTGGGAAGATACATTCAGAAATACAAGCAGGAAACCAGAAAATATATTAGAATAGATGCTTCCACATATTTTCGATACCTAAATTTAAATTGGATTTAATTGAAAACCAGGAGATTAAATTTTAATTCCAGTAAGGAAAATAAACTGGTGTAATTTAAACCGAAATTATATTGATTTTAATATAAAGTTTTTCTGATTTAAAAATAAAAAAAATCTAAATTTACCAATATCTTTATTGATCGACATATTACATAAACAATAGCCAGATTTTTGTTTTAAAAATCTTGCAAAAATAAGATATATCTCGCTGACACGTAATTTAAGTCAATTTTTAAAATTGAAACTTACCTTTATCTGATTTCAATCAAGTAATAATTGCTTACTGCCAGAAATTTACAATAAAAAACAGAACTTTTTAACTACAGTAGCCCCCTTTTATCTGAGTTATTTGTGTGACAAGAGATTTATGACAACCGGAAGTTGTCAAGAATGCTGAGGTTGGGGATTAAACGTGCCAACATTTCAATTGGGTAAAAAAATAAAGTTTTCAAATTTTAATTTCTTTCTTTTTTTTTTGGTTTTTAACTAAATAGTAAAATTAAAAACATTAACTAAATAGTTCCAGCATTTATATGATATTTTCCAGTATTTTAGTTTAGATTTATAGCCAGACATTTGAATATGCTTTCTGAATAAATAAAAATTAAAAAATTAAATTTCTTTTAAAAAAATTTTAATTTAATAAGAAAGAATGAAATTAAAATAACCGAAATAATTTATGTTATGCTATTTATTAATATTTCTATTATGTATTTTTCATATTAATAAGTTAAAATTTCATATTAATAAGTTATCATTAAGTTTAAGGCATGGTAAAACTATCTAACTTAATTTTTATGGAACTAGTTATGACTCCTATGGAACGTCGTATTTAATCAAAATGAACATATTGACACACAAAAGTTTTTTTTAAATTATTTTAAAGATATTTCAGCAGAACGATTTTTATTAAAATTTTCAATTTTAGATAGGCTACATAATCATCAATTCCTAACAAAAAAGTCTACTCGCAATCAGTTCATTGAAGATATTTAAAACATTTTAAAACTTTATGTATTATTAAATTATTTAATAATAAAAAATGAAAACATATCCTCTAAAATTTTATTATCAATCAATTTTTTCTTTTTTTTTTTTAGAGTATAATGTCCTTAATAGTTATTATTTATTCTTGTAAATAAAAGCTTATCAAATTAAATTATTCCAGATTGAATTTTTTATTTTACATTTCGGAGAAGAGTTTCGGATAATGATTGCAAACTTAAAATAAAATAGACAGATGATTTATATTTCCTATGGAGTTCTGTTTTGAACTTATAAACAAAAGTTAGCAGCCAATTATAATTTATTAAATTTCATGGAGTTACGTAGAGGTGAGGTAACAGAGGTGAAAAATATTTTTACTAAGATTTTTAAAAAATAATAAATTAAAAGATAACGTAATGTATTTGTAAATGAGTACTGCAAGTTTCATTAAAATCCGACAATTATTTGATTTGCGAGAATTTCCAAATTAATGTGTTTGTCACTGAAAAAATGGGTGATGCAATCATTAAGTTTCCATTGTAAAACAGTTGTAACGTTTGTTTAACTCAAATCAAAACAAAATTTTCTGACAAAATTTCGAAAATGTTAGAAGGGATTAAAAAATTTTAAAAAATATATTGATCTTTTTTTTTTAATGATAATATAAACATTCTGATCAAAAAAGTTTGTTTTATTAAGTTTGTTTTTTTATTCATATTATACTGTTTTGTTATCGATTTGGTGGATGTACCTATTAGAAAGATAGAAAAAGTGAAAACGATAATCAAGAAGGTGATTTTTTTGTTTTTAGTCAAACGTGCGTAAATGAATGATTTGCTGCCAAATACACGCAATTTAGACCCACACACACAAACACATACACGTATAAATATGTACAAAATGTTTGTCTCTGTAGCTAAGGATATTCATGCCGACTTCAAAATTTCTAAGCACACCGTTATGATATACTTACTCGTCGGGACTGTTTGCAAACAAACTTTTTCTACTTATCAACGCTCTATCTTCAAATCGATATCAAGTTATATGGAATAAAAAACGTGCTTGACAAAATACATTTTACCAGTGAAACTACTAAAAAAGCAGCAACCTTGGCGCTAATCCTTGTCACAATTAAGCTGTCTGACTGTCTGACCGTTTGTCTCTGTCTCTGTCTGCCTTTCTGTCTCTCATATATATATATATATATATATATATATATATATATATATATATATATATAGGGTGGTAAGCATTTTACTATAATTATATTTATGATTACATTATTTAATCTGTTTTTATCCCATCACGTTTTAATATCCTATTCCGTTTTATAGTTCCACTGTTAACCTAACTTGATTATACTTTTAATAAATATAAAAATTATTAATAGATGCGATTTTACTCAAAAAGACCTTTAAGAAAGGAACGCTAACTGATTATTCAAATCGAAAGTAAGCCAGTATGATGTCTTAAATCACCCGAAGATTGCTAAAACATACGATACTATATATATATATATATATATATATATATATATGTGAGTTTATTTTTTATCCATACTCATATTTAAGTAGGTATTCTGTTTATAATCAAACTATATACATATTTATTTCTACTGGCCTGATTATTTACAATAAATTTTTATTACAATAATGTGTGTCATTCGGAAGGTTTCGAACCTGCAACCGCTATCAACATAGGAGAAGCTACTAATTGATCTGGCGCGACTTAGATCTCTCGACTACGAATGACCAAAAGTCTAAACGAACTCAAAACAAGTTTATATAACACAATTTTCGATTGACGCAAATAACGATATCTGCACTGAAATGTATCCTAATATCAACAATATATATAATTCCAGAAGTAGTAGGAGGATTTGAACAATTATTAAGTAAATCTTCGAGCGTTAAATTCGACCTCAAAGCACTGGACGGCCGTTTCGTCCTATATTTGGGACTCATCAGCAGTGCGCATTCACTACCAGGAATCAAACCCAGACAATCTTGGTTATTAAGCTGATGTTATACCAACTGTACCACGGGCCCTGGTGACGAAGAGGTAACGAATTAAGCCCTATGAAGTTCATCGCTTCTCACGAATTCCGTGGTGGAACTAATCCAAGCTCCTTAGCCCATAGGATAGTGCCTCCCAAAGCAATGACTTCCGCAACCAAGCCGCTACATCTATAGCGTGTTTCGTGGTTGAAGCACAGAGATATTATTCAAGAAGTAGTAGGGGGATTTGAACAATTATTAAGTAATAACATCAGCTTAATAATCAAGACTTTCTGGGTTCAATTCCTGGTAGTGGATGCGCACTGCTGATGAGTCCCAAATATAGGACGAAACGGCCGTCCAGTGCTTTCTGCATTCTGTTGAGGTCGAATATAAAGCTCCATGATTTACTTAATAATATATATATATATATATATATATATATATATATATATATATATATTGTAATTCTCTTATTACAATGGTTTATAAAAGCATAATAACACTATAAAATGTTTCAGAACAAACTGTTCATCTTCAGGTGATATGTTAAAATAAATGCTGAAATGTTTTGTTCTGAAACATGAAAATTTTTTGTAGTGATATAATGGTTATAATATAGTAATTCCATTTCTTGTATAGACAGCAGTTCTCACTTGTGAATTCGTTTAAAATATATTTTTGAAGAGTCAGAAAAATAACCGATTTTTATGTACCCATTAAACTCCTATTTCACTCTGCGCGATTTTCAAAATGTCAGGTTGTTCCTCGGTTTTAGAATTCTTTTTTCACATTTTTTAAAAGGAAAGCGGCAGCATAAAGACAATTAGAAATAATTTTAATATTGTCTGAATTTCTGATAAAGAGGATTTGTCATTATCTATACAATTTATATGCGGACTATTGTCTTCGCTTCAGTTAGTGTTATCACGTTTCGGTCGTTGTAACCTACAGAACACCTTGTATAATGGATGAGTATAGATTCTTCTCGACCCACTCACTATTTTTAAAGATACCAGGACTTACGGCCATATCACGTTGAATACACAGGTTCTCGCTCGATCACCGAAGTTAAGCAATGTTGAACCTGGTTAGTACTTAGATGGGTGACCGTTTGGCAATACCAGATGCTGTAAGCTTTTAGTGACGCATGTGCGTTGTGGTGCAGTGGATATCGGCTCGGAAAGAGAAATCAGTGAGCCGAGTTCGAGTTCCAGTTGAATACCCTGCATTCACTTAAGCACTGGTACTCTTGGGAAAGGTATTAATCCCCTCCAGTTATGGGTTAAATAACAGGGTTGGACTTGGGAACCCTGCCCTTGAAAACAAATCCCAATGAATCTTGGTACTCGAAAAGAAAAACGTATTACTAGACACAAAACTTATATAAAAACAACAATAAATTGTTGTAAAGGAAAACGTATTACCAGCAATAAATAAATACAATTTAGTTGGCAATAAATGACCCGCCGAGATTGATATGCTATAAAACAAAAACAGCCAACCAACCAAATAAAGATACCAAGTCTCGTTCTTTTTTTTTTTAGTACTGCTAAATTGTTTCTCCCACTGTTTCAACTGGCCACGCTCTGCACGCCTCACAATTACCAAGTAGTCGGATAGTTCTATGTGGAGAACTTAGAGTCTTAATCCAAACCCGTTTACTGATGACTGCTGTTACTGTTAAAGCATTTCTGTTTTGTTACAGCTGCTACTACTGTCGATGACTTACTGCCGTCTTCTTCTTCTTCTTCATGTATCGTGTCCTTTCAGGACCTAAGCGATCATGAAATTCCACTTGACTATATCTGTTGTCACTCTTAACATATTTCTTTTTGATATTTTTCGCAAAATCTGATATTTCATTCACTTCCTCAAGTTCATCACGTATGTCTTGCATTGATTTCCTCTGTCTCCCTTTACCTTTATCCGTTCTGTGATTTTTAGAATCTCCAAGCCTTCTTTTCTCATTAGGTATTTTAGAAACCTCAGACGTTTCTTTGTGTTGCTAAGTATGTTTTTTCGTTTACATTCTCTCTATAACCTTGTAGTTGTTCAGATGTTCAGTCGATTGTCTCCTCAACATCCTCCTGAAGATCTATTTTTCTGCTGCTTTAAATCTCTCATTAATCTTTAAAGAAATTGTCCAACATTCACTATAAAGAGCTTTATTGCCGAGCATATATATCTCACTTCAGAAGCTAACCAGAGTACTGAAAGACAGGAAAATCTCATTAGAAAAAAAAGAAAAATTGCAGGAGTGTTATGGCATATCTGTCTTTCTGTATGGATGTTGGACGATTTCATCAAGGATGAAGGAGAGGCTTGAGGTCGCAGAAATGTGGTTTTGAAGAAGAATGCTGAGGATTCCATGGACTGAGTACGTGTGCAACCATGAGGTGTTGCTAGTATTACTAAATCTAAGATATGAAACTGTTGTGGATCTGGGGTTATATCCAATGAATACACAACGCAGAGTAATACAGTAGAAAACGCAATATATTGAAGAAAAAATATGTACAGAGAAGGTATTAGAACGTCGTACAATACTGTTAGTTGACTACAAGAGAAATGCGAGATAATACGAAACGTGAGACTTGGCAATGTTACCCTCAGGACTAGATCACTGAAATACACTACTGTTATACCACAGTGCTACTACACTCTGTTATGCTCTCTGATATGCTGTATTCCACTAATGACTACTACTATATATAGTCTAAGGAAGACTCCATATTACTGTAAACAGTGAAAGTGACCCAACCCGAACTCTTGCGTAGCGTCTTGAGAGGCTGCTCTGATCAACAGTTGAATAATATCGGGGTTCCTGTAGTGCCATATCGCGCATGGACGGGCGTCCCTTCATGAACCTCCGGTGGGCAACCCAGAGGCCACATTATGCTGCAGGCTGCGCCAGTCTCCATTCCTCACATGATGCAAATAGTAACCAACTTATTCTGCCCTAGTCCTCTCTCCTCAACCAAAACACCATGAAAAAAAAAAATACCAAAATCAAACTAGCTACTCGGAAAACGCCCAAACCTCTCTGTGTCTCTTTTATTAACATACGCGGTTTCCGCACTAAGTTTTATAGCGTAGAAGCATTCCCCCAAACTAACTCACCTGATATCTTAGCCCTATGTGAAACTAACCTTGACCCGTTTATCCCCTCCTCTGAGTTCTATGTTCCTGGTTACCTTCCCCTCTTCAGGAAGGACTCCAACGTCTATATGCATGGGCTTGGTGTATATGTCAGTGAACACCTCCCCCTAGCTAAAGTAACACCTCTCGAATCAATGAACCAGTCTTTCATAAGCTTCCGTCACTCACTTTTAATCTCTGTTAGCTATCTCTTCTTCCTCTACCGCTCCCTCTCCTCCTCTGACTGTTCGGTACTTGACAGCATCTCTGACAATATTGACAAGGCCAATTCTTCGCACCCATCTGCCCATATTTTCGTGTTTCGCGACTTTAACGCCCACCATACTAAGTGGCTGGAAAACTCTGTAACCGACCCTGCTGGGGTCCACACCTTTAATTTTTCAATCTCCCAATCCCTTACGCAAGTGATGAACTTCTCCACGCGAGTCTCCAATAGCCCTAATGGAAGGGACTCGCTACTAGACATCTGGTTTACTTCCACCCCAAATTCTTGCTCCACCAGACAGCTCTGCCCTCTCGGGAGTTCTGACCACGCCGTAGTTTCTGTTAACATCTCGTGCCACTCCACCTCTACCCAAGAAACCCATACCAACAGAATATCCTACTGCTATCAAAGAGCAGACTGGGATTCGTTCCGTGACTTCCTCTGCGACGTCCCTCGGAACAATGTTTTTAGTCTTCCCATCGAAGACTGTGCATTAGAGCTTTCCTCCTGGGTTAAGGCTGGCATCGATGCATTCATCCCTGCCAGAAAATTTCAGTTTAAATCCCATTCGTTTCCCTGGTTCTCGCCCGCTTGCTCGGCCGCCATTACCCACTGGAATCACTTCTTCCGGTTTTATCGTAGCCACGCGTCGGACCAAAACAGGCGCCTTTTCACCTCAGCTCGTAATAAGTGTAAAAAGATACTTAACGAAGCTAAGATGCTGTTTGCTGCCAGGATGAAGCAGCGCATAGAATCTTCCAAGTTCGGTACCAAAAAATACTGGCGTCTCTGCAAACGCGTGCTTAGCAAGAGTAAGTCCTCTATACCCCCACTAATAAACGAGTTTGAGGTCCCCACCTCCTCAGCGGACAAGGCTGAATGCTTTGCCCATAGATTCTCCACCAATTCGACTCTGGGTTCGTCTAGAATTCATACACCCGATTTCCCATCTAGAACTGAGGCCCAATTGAATGACGTCCACATCACGCCCTCGCTGATTTCTAGCATAATCTCAAAACTGGACCCTCACAAAGCGAGTGGTGAGGACGGAATCCCAATCATAGTTTTGAAGAATTGTGCCCTTGAACTCTCCTCTATCTTTTCTAAGCTCTAAAACCTCTGCCTATATTCCTCCTGCTTTCCTGCCTGTTGGAAGTCTTCTTCTGTGGTTCCAATATTCAACAACACTGGTGAACCGTCGGACCCCGCAAATTACCGCCTCATCAGCCTTCATCCGATCTTCGGCAAAGTGTTTGATGCCATTATCAATGCCGAGGTCGTTCAGCATCTCACAGCCCACGGGCTCCTCTCGGACAAAGAGTATGGCTTCCGCTTCACCAGGTTCACTGCTGATATGCTAACGACCATCACCGAGTATATATACCAGGCTCTCGACAAGAATGGTGAAACCCGAACCGTCGCTTTGGATATCTCTAAAGCATTCGACAGTGTATGGCATGCCGGCCTTCTATGGAAACTGCGAAGCTATGGTATAACTGTACTTTTGTTGAACTTAATCCGGTCATTCCTCTCTAACCGCACATTGAATGTGGTATTAAACGGACATGCCTCCCAGAACTACCTTACAAACGCGTGTGTACCCCAAGGTTCTATCCTAGGTCTTACGCTCTTTCTAATCTATATCAATAATCTCCCCGATGCCATAAGATCACAAGTAGGATGTACGCCGATGATACCACAGTTTACTCTCGCCACGATCAAAAATCTGGTGTTGGTGACAAGGCGAACCTCGCTGCCGAGCTTGAAAAGGACCTCCAATCCGTAGTGGATTTGGGTAAGAAATGGTTCGTAAAATTCAATTCTTCCAAAACGAAGCCGCTGTCAATTAACTACCACAGGCAACCGCATCTTCCTCCCATTAGCATGGAACAGGCTTGCCTCCCAGTGAGTAAAACACTACGCCTGCTTCAACAGCTTTTTTCCTCGCACTTCCCGCCTGTGGAATTCCCTACCGCATGCTTGCTTCCCCGACGGCTACAACCTCCAGGAGTTTAAATAGTCAATAGACACCTCCTAACACACTAACTCACATCCACTCTCTACAACTCTCTCCCTATGTACATCCTAAGTCGTCTATCACCCTCCTTCTGACATTTCCTATACCCAATCCCTCTATGTACCTCCCTGCGCTATAGTGGAATGCCTTGCTTGGGGTGACACGATTAAAAAAAACAAAACAGAAACTATAACAATTGTAAAAATTTTATACTAGCGGTATAGTCCATCGTTGCTCTGTTGTAATGAAATTTCTGAATATCGTTTCTTATGTCTTTGTCTATGAGTGTATCAAATTTGATTAAAATCGGACCACTCCTTCTATAACCGACATTTTCGATTATCGATTTTCAATATTTATCGTGGGTACCTTGACACAAAACCTAGCTAAGAACACTCGCAGGCGCTTAGAAATACAACTGTGCAAATTTTCAAGAAAATCGGTTCAGCCGTTTCGGAGTCTATAGGTTATGGACACACACACACACACACACACACACACACACACACACACAGAAACAAAGTTCCATTCAGAATAAGTTTAGATTCGATTATAAACTTTAACATCTTGATGATTTACCTTATATGATTTTTCTTCTTATGGTATTTTATCTTTATTTTCTATTACAAATCGTGATCTATAATTACCTCTCTATATTTTCTCCCTTATTTTCTTCTTCAGTCTCTATTTTTCTCTCGCTTTCTCTTTTCTCTCTCTCTTTTCCTTTTCTTTTTCTTGATTTCTCATCTTATATTGTAATCCTTTCTTCTTTCTTTGTTTCCCCAGTTTTTTATAAATTTTTTTAATATTCAAAAATTAAAGGAATTTAAAAAAACCAAAAATAATAGTAAAAATGTTATTACCCCCATTATTAATTACATGATGAAATATAGTCCTTTCAATGTCGAAACAAAACGTGCTATTTTGTAATAGTTTACATATGTCCTTTTGTGGATGTGCGTTCTGGTGCAGTGAATACCCGTTCGGAACGACAACTCGAGGAGCCGAGTTCGAATTCCAGTTGAATACGTTGCATTCACTTACGCGCGAATACCTTTGGGAAATATATTAATCCGTCTAATTCTTCCAGTTATGGGTTAAATAACAGGACAAATTGGGTCCTATAGCCTTGGTCTGCAACCAGTCTACCGCAGAAAGCAATGGCAACCTACTGCGGGATAATCTTTTGCCCAGTCAGTCCTGTCTCTTTCGAGACTCTATCGCCCAAGCGTGTATCATGTATGGCATTTAATTGACTGTTCTTCTAGTGTAATAATTATATATATATATGTTAGTCATCCACATACAATCCTGTTTCGCTGTACCACAGCTCAGCAGTGTGGCTAGACACATCTATTTTCTTCTGGCCGGGATCGAAACTCAGCAGTTTTAGTGTCAGTCGACCCCATAAACCATAGGCGCACGGAATCAGAGAAGGGAAATATTAACGTGTTGCATATAAGCAGTGTTTACACACGCCAGTCACCGAAAGAACTCAATTAATTTCTGAAGAGTCACGTATATATCGCAGATGTGTAAACTGTTTTTAAAATTTTCTTTTGAGAGCTCATTCGTAATGGGAGCATAATATATTAGTCATCCATATAAAAGCCTGTCTCGCTGTATCAGACCTCAGCATTGTGGCTAGACACATCCACTTGCTTCTGGCCGGGATCGAAACTCGAACGATTTGGAGCCATTCGAGTCACTGTAGTTAATAATATGATACTCAGTTCTTCTGTTATTCCGACTAAGTTGAATCACTATCTCTGCTTTCTGACATGACGCAATGGTATCAAAGGTCGTCTCGCAGGCCGTTGCTAGTAGGTCGATCCCCACTGGGTATTTAGTTATTAGAACCGTGTGCTAGACTAAAAACGAAATTTGTATCGTAAATATCTGCCCTATTTTGATATGGTGATTAAGATGTCTGCTCGCTCAAATGCTTGGAGCGAAAAAGTAAGAAAAAAAATAATAGTCTAAACACCGTTGCCCTTCTACCATTTTGGTCTTTCCTTTTACTTCTTGAAGAACCATATGTTTCTATTTTGCCTGATTCCCGCTTAGTATCTTTTGCTTATCATACATCTTACTTTACCCATCTCACTCAATATGAACATTGACCTTTTTATCTCCCGTTTTTTTTTACTTGCTTCACTTATTCAATCTTGTTGTAGGTTACCCTCGCCTGCGCCAAATTTGGATACAGTTTACTTACGCATTCATAACTACATGCACACATATAGATCTGTATCTGTGCGTTATGAGAAATATATTTACATATGATATGAATTCACACACACACACACACACACATATATTAATATGTGGTTTCACACACTGTTTAATAGAAATACAGATTAATTAACTTACACTTGTATTTGCAACTTAGAAAATCACATAAAGTGACAAAATGCCGAAAATTTAAAATGCAACGTGCAGTAGAATGACGTTAACGAAAAATGTAACGGCAAATGTTCAATTGAAATAGATTGTAAAACTGAAGTGTTATCTAAAAAGCAGATAAAGAAAGCAAAATAGAGTGTGTACTGAAGGTAGTTTCAAAAACTATCTATCTAAACTTATTTATAAATGGAACATTGTCTGTGTGTGTGTATGTATGTGTGTCCGTTACCTATAGACTCTGAAACGACTGAACCGATTTTCTTGAAAATTTACACAGTCGTACTATAAGCGCCTGCGAGTGTTCTTAGCTAGCATTTGTGTCGAGGTACATGTCGTAAATCGATAATTGAAAAAGACGGGTTATAGAAGGATTTGTCCGATTTTAATCAAATTTGATACACTCATAGACAAAGATATAAGAAACGATATTCAAAAATTTCAAGGTTGCAGTTCTTACAATAGTGCAGAAAATCAATAATATATATATATAAAAGGCAAGATGTTTGTGTGCATGCCTGTTTATCTGCCTGTATGTCTGTATTTTTCATCCCTTTTATTTTAGTTTTTGCTTCGGGTTTGGCTTTAAGTAGTATATATGTAATTCTTAGTCTCAGCCATGATAACATTTACTCAGAGGATTTATTTAGCCTTCCAAATTCAGTTTACGACGATAAAACTTATTTGATATCGATACGAGGAAATTAAAATTTGACTTACAACCATTCATTTTTCTTTCAGTCTACGGTTTCGCTTTAACTGGAAACAACTATTGCTTTTTAGTCTCTCGTGCCAACGTCCAAAGAGTCTGAGCTCCAGGACCATGGATTAGTTTTAATGCTTTCATTACACTCGAGCAACGCTGGGCTATCCTCCTAGTGGAAGAATAAGTCAATATTTAAACTAGAAAATTTGAAAATAGCGCCAAAAGTGCCGACTACGTCCGGAAGTAAAAAGAAAATATGACGGGAACCACAATGTGGGGTGGAAAATATTAAACATCGGTGGTGATATCTGTCGATTGTGCCAAGAAGAAAAGCTGGCTATAGTATTATTTCCAGAATGATAAAAACTACTAAAAAATAAGGCGAAATAATATTCTGATCTAGACACGTTAGAAAATTGTTTTTAGATTGTAAACATCCGGATGAAAGGATTCTCAATATCAAACCACTTCCCTATTTTGAACTTCATGTAAAAACCTTATGGAATAACCAGCCAGTATTCAACTAGAATAGAAGTATAGTCTACCTGACGAAAAAACCAGCAAGACAAATTGGTAGGTGATTAAAATAATTACCTGGGAGATTTCATTCTGTTACAGGAAAGTCTATTCTGTAAGCATTGATTGGCTGATAATTTCAGTGTGTATATTGAGCTCCATAAATATTCCGCACAATACCCACACTCTTGAATATTCACCTTCTTGGGCACCTGGAGGTGGTGTAATGGTTAGCAAGCTTGTCTCGCTAGAACTATTGTTCCTTGTGCCACATCTAAGCTGCGCTTAGTAAATTACAATATTCACCTTCTTGGGCACCTGTAAGGTGGTGTAATGGTTAGCAAGCTTGTCTCGCTAGAACTATTGCAATTAAGTAGTGAGTTCGATCCTCACTGGGTACCCCATACTTTCGGCCTTGTGCCACATCTAAGCTGCGCTTAGTAAATTGCATATTCACCTTCTTGGGCACCTGGAGGTGGTGTAATGGTTAGCAAGCTTGTCTCGCTAACACTATTGCAATTAAGTAGTGAGTTCGATCCTCACTGGGTACCCCATACTTTCGGCCTTGTGCCACATCTAAGCTGCGCTTAGTAAATTGCATATTCACCTTCTTGGGCACCTGGAGGTGGTGTAATGGTTAGCAAGCTTGTCTCGCTAGAACTATTGCAATTAAGTAGTGAGTTCGATCCTCACTGGGTACCCCATACTTTCGGCCTTGTGCCACATCTAAGCTGCGCTTAGTAAATTGCATATTCACCTTCTTGGGCACCTGGAGGTGGTGTAATGGTTAGCAAGCTTGTCTCGCTAACACTATTGCAATTAAGTAGTGAGTTCGATCCTCACTGGGTACCCCATACTTTCGGCCTTGTGCCACATCTAAGCTGCGCTTAGTAAATTGCATATTCACCTTCTTGGGCACCTGGAGGTGGTGTAATGGTTAGCAAGCTTGTCTCACTAGAACTATTGCAATTAAGTAGTGAGTTCGATCCTCACTGGGTACCCCATACTTTCGGCCTTGTGCCACATCTAAGCTGCGCTTAGTAAATTAAGGGCACCTCGAGGTGGTGTAATGGTTAGCAAGCTTGTCTCGCTAGAACTATTGCAATTAAGTAGTGAGTTCGATCCTCACTGGGTACCCCATACTTTCGGCCTTGTGCCACATCTAAGCTGCGCTTAGTAAATTACAATATTCACCTTCTTGGGCACCTGGAGGTGGTGTAATGGTTAGCAAGCTTGTCTCGCTAGAACTATTGTTCCTTGTGCCACATCTAAGCTGCGCTTAGTAAATTACAATATTCACCTTCTTGGGCACCTGTAAGGTGGTGTAATGATTAGCAAGCTTGTCTCTTTAGAACTGTAGAATTAAGTAGTGGTTGAATATCACCTGGGTACCCATACTTTCGGCCTTGTGCCACATCTAAGCAACGAAGTAAATTGCATATTCACCTTCTTGGGCACCTGGAGGTGGTGTAATAGTTAGCAAGCTTGTCTCATTAACATATTGCAAATAAGTAGTGAGTTCGATCCTCTGGGTACCTGCCCCTTGGCCTTGTGCCCATCCTAGCTGCCTTGACAGGTATATTCACCTTCTTGGGCACCTGGAGGTGAATTGTAATGGTTAGCAAGCTTGTCTCATAGAACTATTGCAATTAAATGCAGGTAGTTAGATCCTCACTGGGTACCCTACTTTCGGCCTTGTGCCACATCTAAGCTGCGCTTGGCTAAATTGCATATTCACCTTCTTGGGCACCTGGAGGGCAGTGTAATCGTTGGCAGCTTGTCTCGCTAGCACTAGCCTTAGTCCAAGTAAGACTAGTTCGTCCTCACTGGTGCCCTGCTGTGCTGTGCCACATCTAAGCTGCGCTTAGTAAATTGCATATTCACCTTCTTGGGCACCTGGAGGTGGCAGTGCTTGTGGTTAGCAAGCTTGTCTCACTAGAACTATTGCAATTAAGTAGTGAGTTCGATCCCTCACTGGGTACCCCATACTTTCGGCCTTGTGCCACATCTAAGCGCACGCTTAGTAAATTAAGAGGCACCTCGAGGTGGTGTAATGGTTAACTTATTGTCTCGCTAACACTATTGCAATTAAGTAGTGAGTTCGATCCTCACTGGGTGCCCCATACTTTCGGCCTTGTGCCACATCTAATGCGCTTTCAAAGTAAGTACATATTCACCTTCTTGGGCACCTGGAGGTGGTGTAATGGTTAACTTAGCTTGTCTCGCTAGAACTATTGCAATTAAGTAGTGAGTTCGATCCTCACTGGGTACCCCATACTTTCGACTTGTGCCGCATCTAAGCTGCGCTTAGTAAATTGCATATTCACCTTCTTGGGCACCTGGAGGTGGTGTAATGGTTAACCAAACTTGTCTCGCTAACTATTGCAATTAAGTAGTGAGTTCGATCCTCACTGGGTGCCCCATACTTTCGGCCTTGTGCCTCCTAAGCTGCGTAGTAAATTGCATATTCACCTTCTTGGGCACCTGGAGGTGAATTGTAATGGTGTAAGCTTGTCTCGCTAGAACTATTGCAATTAAGTAGTAGAGTTCGATCCTCACTGGGTACCCCATACTTTCGGCCTTGTGCCACATCTAAGCTGCGCTTAGTAAATTGCATATTCACCTTCTTGTACCTGGAGGTGGTGTAATGGTTAGCAAGCTGTCTCATGCTGTACGAACAAGTAGTAGTTCAAGTCACACAATTTTATACTTTCGGCCTTGTGCCACATCTAAGCTGCGCTTAGTAAATTGCATATTCACCTTCTTGGGCACCTGGAGGTGAATTGTAATGGTTAACAAGCTTGTCTCACTAGAACTATTGCAATTAAGTAGTGAGTTCGATCCTCATAATTTATACTTTTCGGCCTTGTGCCACATCTAAGCTGCGCTTAGTAAAATTAGACACCTCGAGGTGGTGTAATCGTTAGCAAGCTTGTCTCGCTAGAACTGTGCAATTAAGTAGTGAGTTGTAATCCTCTTTCTGGGTACCTGCTAACGGCCTTGTGCCACATCTAAGCTGCGCTTAGTAAATTACATATTCACCTTCTTGGGCACCACAGGTGGTGTAATGGTTAGCAAGCTTGTCTCACTAGAACTATTGCAATTAAGTAGTGAGTTCGATCCTCACTGGGTACCCCATACTTTTTGACCTTGTGCCATCTAAACTGTAGCAGTAAATTACAATATTCACCTTCTTGGGCACCTGGAGGTGGTGCAATGGTCATAGCTTGTCTCACTGAACTATTGCAGTAAGTAGTGAGTTCGATCCTCACTGGGTACCCCATACTTTCGGCCTTGTGCCCCGCATCTAAGCTGCGCTTAGTAAATTAAGGAGCACCTCGAGGTGGTGTAATCGTTAACAAGCTTGTCTCGCTAGAACTATTACTGCAATTAAGTAGTGAGTTCAATCCTCACTGGGTGCCCCATACTTTCGGCCTTGTGCCACATTCAAACTGCGCTTAGTAAATTACATATTCACCTTCTTGGGCACCTGGAGGTGGTGTAATGAATTTAACAAGCTTATACTAGGGCAATTAAGTAGTGAGTTCGATCCTCACTGGTCACCCCATACTTTCAGCCTTGTGCCACATCTAAGCTGCGCTTAGTAAATTGCATATTCACCTTCTTGGGCACTGGAGGTGGTGTAATTTAGCAAGCTTGTCTCGCTAACACTATTGCAATTAAGTAGTGAGTTCGATCCTCACTGGGTGCTATACTCAGCTTGTGCCACATCTAAGCTGCGCTTGAAAAGTAAATTGCATATTCACCTTCTTGGGCACCTGGAGGTGGTGTATTAGTTGCCTTAAGCTTTGTCTCACTAGAACTTCAGCGCAATTAAGTAGTGAGTTCCGATCCTCACTGGGTACCCCATACTTTCGGCCTTGTGCCACATCTAGCTTCATGTCATTCCTAATATTCACCTTCTTGGCCTCGGTGGTGTAATGGTGTAACTGTCTCACTAGAACTATTTGCAATTAAGTAGTGAGTTCGATCCTCACTGGGTACCCCATACTTTTCGGCCTTGTGCCACATCTAGCTACGCTTAGTAAATTACAATATTCACCCTTCTTGGGCACCTCGAGGTGGTGTAATGGTTAACGGCATCCTCTTTAAATTCTTGTTGTGTGGGTCGATCTCAACGCAATTTTTATTCACTGGCTGTTTGTACTCTAACTCCGCTAGTAGAATTCTAATGTCCCTTCTTAGAGGGAGACAAAAGAAGACAGCCATGTTGAAAGTTATTTGACTTCTACACTTCCGAATATAAACTTATAGAGCGTTAACCGTTAAACAATCAGACAATACCAATCACCTGACGAATACCAAAAGCTCTAAACCGTGGTAGCCTAATTGTCTGATCTCCTCAACCTATATATATATATATATAAGTTAGGGAGATCAGTCAATATAACCCATCGAATGAACAGGGTTACGCTTTTAACGTTTATTTTACACGTCTCTTATTTTATTTTGTTTTATTCTCAAATTTAATCCTTTATTTTACACGTCTCTTATTCCCAGAAAAAAAAAATTGATAAGAGTGGGACGAAACCGATTGCTTTTTTCGGAAAACGAATTGATCATATCTGTATTTATTGTTTTGTAGATTGTTACGATTATATTAATTTTCTACAAACTTTGTTATTATGGCTGAGTTTTGGAATAAACAATTTCATTTGACTATCTTTTATACAGAGCGGAAAGCAGATGTTTACTAACATTTGTTTTATTTTGCTTAGACTTCTAAGTAAGGTCAGTTGCGCTTTCGGGAGTTGTTTTTAAATTACAGCTAATTAAAGTGAACTGAAACGTTCATAAGTTGACTATGAAGAGGTCTTACTAGAGCTGTTAAGTCTATCATGCATTAATTTCAAGTTTTCTTATTCCATAATTTATTACAGCTAGTCTTATTACATAACTACATTGTTTATTTTCAGTAAAGATGACGTCAGACCGCTCAAAGAAGACATCAAATTAACTAGTATCGGCTTTTTCTTAAATAAAATACAATTTTTGCGTCATCGAATTCATTCAGAAAAAGGATTTAACTCCCAAAACATATATGTTCATAGGGTTACTACATTAGCAGAACAGACTCCAACATTATAAGTTGTACTAAAGTAGACAGCTGAATTTAGGAGACTAAGGGAGACTCTTGAATATACCCCAATGTTTTGACGCTTTACCATCGTGGAAATCATTGTGTTCTTCACATGGTGATTGATTATAAATCAAATAGCCTATGCGACTGACTATAAATCAAATAGTCAATGCGTATGCCGTGCACAAGTTGAAAATATTCTATGAACTTGGTAGGACGTGGGTGATTCGTGACACATTTTCTGATACCTGATCAAAAGCGTATCAGGCTGATCAAAAATCAGAAAAAGTTGACATTGTTTACGTCTATCGAACTGGTTTCCTTGAACGTTTCCTAACCCAAGATGTTGAGTTCATCATATAGAGCCAAAGATGAAGTGACACTCTATGCTGTGGAAATACTTCTCATCTTGAATAATAATGTTGTTTCATCTACAGGGAAGGGTGATGGCTTTTTAGATACAAAAGGCATTCTGCTTAATGACTATTATCAAAAGAGCCTCACCATCAGCGGAGAGTACTATATCAACTCGATGAGAGGATATCCTACCAAGCCCACAGGAAAATCAAAACAATGCCGCAGCACACAAGTTGCTTTGAACTGGTTGATCACACTCTTATTTTTCTGATTTTACTATTATCTGTTCTCAAAATGAAAAACAAATGGCTTGGAAACTGTATCGCAGTGATTATGGCTTTTATCTGCTGAAATCTCATTTACAAATAGGATCCAAGTAGTACAGCACTGATGGAAGAAGTGTGTGGATCGTAAGTGGGACTATGATAAAAATAAACCTAATTCTATGATGGTATCTTAGTCAATCTATGAAATTTTTAACTGACCCACTTATATCAAAGTAGACTTTTACTATTATAATGTTTTCTTATGTTTTTTTTGTTTAAAATTATTATAGTGAAGTGGTGATGATCTCCTATTTAAATTCTACAAAAACATGTTTTTTACTTACATTTCAGTCAGTCAGTTAATTGCCATACGTGATACACGCTTGGGCGATCATGTCTGGAAAGAGACATAACTGACTGGGCAGAAGATTATCCCGCAGTAGGTTGCCGTTGCATTCTGCGGTAGACTGGTTGCCGACCAAGGCTATAGAACCCAAACTGTCCTTTTATTTAACCCATAAATGAAAGGAATAGACTGATTAATACCTTTCCCAAGAGTATTTGCGCATAAGTGAAGGCAATGAATTTAACTGGAATTCGAACTCGGCTCCCCGATTGCTCGTTCCGAGCCGATATCTAATGCACCACAACGAACATTGGCACATACTTACAATTAGTGAGTAAAAAAAACAGCTATTGCTTTTTAGTCTTTCTTGCCAACGTCCAAAGAGTTTGAGCTCCAGGACCATGGATTAGTTCTAAAGCTTTCATTACACCCGAGCAACGCCGGGCTATACTGCTAGTTTATTATAGTGAAATGGTGATTATCTCCTACTTAATTTCTACAAAAACTTGATTTTTTGCTTACATTTAGTAAGTAAAAACATTAAAAAGATTCTAAACAGTTTTTCTCAAATATAGTTTTAACATCAATCTCTTTTTGTTGTCAGCTACAGTGAAAATATCGTTAACATGACAGACCTAAGTGCTGTGTTTTTGTTAGCTTTTAAAATTCCGTCTAAAATAGAAGTTACACGGTATTTATGAGTGTCGTTCAAAAAATTCTCAAGATCACCCAGAAAGAAGAGCCATTGCCAAACACTTCTGATCTGGCAACACACTAACACTTCTTATAAAATTAGAAAAATAGTTTCTATCTTAATTTAGGAGCATGTAAGGCCGACACAAATGTTAAAAGTCGTGCGACAAATCTGAATGTAAACAAAACAGAGGGCGGTGAAATTTGCAAAATAAATTTACGAAAGTCAAGAAAATCTATGCAGACATGGTACATCGGAGTCTAACCGTACTGATTAAAGCTGTGATACAGCGAAACAGATCTGTCTGCGGATGAATATTTACGCTCACACAGTGATTGAGCTCTCTGGAAGAATGGTAGACTTTGAAAAACAGTAGCTACTTTAGCATTTACGCATCGTTCATTCAAGAATGAATTAGAACTCTCTCAGCTATTGGGCGTGCATAATGATAATATACACGCTAAAAAGTCTGCCTCCTTCTACCAAGCACCCAAATCTCAGAGGTAGAATTAGCCGACTAACGCCAATTCGGTCGGGTTTCAATCCTGGGTTAAAAAGCAATCGGAGTCTAACCGTACTGATGAGCTGTGATACAGCGAAACGGATCTGTCTGCGGATATATATATATATGTATATATATATATATATATATATATATATATATATAAAATGCGAATTAAAAATGGCCCAGAAAATTACACAAAAATGAAAATAGCACTTACATCTTAGTTTAACAGATATATTTACCAAAATTACAAAAAAAACCCTCCAATTACTAAAGACTAAATTCATCAAATTAAATCGCTCTTGGTATTAACAACGACCTTCAGACTCCTTCGGAAGCTCTTGCAACTCTTCTGGACCGTCTCCTTATTTGCTGCTTTAAGCGTTGCCTTAAGTTCATCTTTTATAATATAAGTTTTTTTCTTCTCCTTACTTCGAGCCCACATAGTAATCAAATCTGCTGAGATATAAGGGGTGATGTTGTCGGAGAAGCCTACAGGCATAACTGTGGTCTTCTAAGGTGTCCTGTTGCTAGATTCCATGTCCTCCAGTAGCTACCGTTTCCGTATTGTGTTTCACGGCTTCACTAAAAAATTTGTGAGTTTTACTTAGAACGATCAGCATAAGTTTCAAAGCGGCCATAGCTTCATAAACACCATTAGATTCATTCATCACTTTTCCAAACATCGTAAATATCCTAAGTTTTACACTGATAAAAACTAAAATGTTCGTAGTAGAGCCTCAAGCAGTACAGCATGCCGTTTCTCAATTCCTAGTGGAGTAAATGGCGTTATAAAATACTTTTCTCACATATGGTACTCAACAGACCCTACTACATTGTGCATTCGACCAAATAAAAAAATAACAACGTGCATGCACAGAATTGAAAATATAAAATGTCGACAGTTTGCTCATCATACTCTATCTATCTATCTATCTATCTATCTATCTATCTATCTATCTATCTATCTATCTTAGTCGCTCCTTTTTCTACCTGACTTATCTATCTATCTATCTATCTATCTATCTATCTATCTATCTATCTTAGTCGCTTTTTTCTACCTGACCTATCTATCTATCTATCTATCTATCTATCTATCTATCTATATATATATATATATATATGTATATATATATATATTTTACATTCACATCATATATAAATATATTTCAAACAATGAACACATGCATAGCTGTAGTGCGTGTAGTTATGTATATTTCGACAATCGGAAAATGTTTATTAAGTAGTTCAAAAATATTTTCGTACTTTGGATTTGACTTCTAAATTTAAAGGCGAGTTAAAAGAAATTATATTTTTGTTTTAATCGTTTCACCCCAAGCAAGACAGTACTGTCACTGTTGCCCAGAGAGCAACATAAGATGAAAGTGAAAGTTTACATAGGAGGAGAGTAAGGAGAAAAAGGAACCGGTTACAGAAACTGTCACAGAATTGGTAAGAGAAGGATGGGAATACTAATGTAAAAAGGGTTGCGTGAGAGTGGAGTAAAAAAGGAGAAGAACAAGATACAGTGAAAGGATAAGATAAGGATGATTGATTTGTATATATGTAAGATGTGTAAGATGGTTTCAGGCGAGAAAACCTCCTAACGCGACACGGTCATTCCAAGCAACAGATTGAGCTATTGATTCAATGTAGTGGCTTCACTTGGGGTCGGTTGAGAGGGTGAAGCCGAGGAGGCGTAGTGTATTGCTTTCGGGGTGACTAGATTGATCTATGCTGATGGGCACACGAGTGACTGTCTATAGTGGTTGACGAATAGCAGGTTCGTTTTGGAAGCATTAAAGTTTACAAGCCATTTTTTACCTCAGTCCACCACAGATTAGATTCCTTCTCAAAGTCTGCAACAATGTTATCTTTGCCCACTTTGAAAGATTTCTTACTGAAGCGGATGTAAATGGTGGTGTCTTCAGCGTAAATGCCTACTCAGGATTTGTTTACATCAGAGAGATCGTTGTTGAAGATCAGAAAAATTGTCAGACCTAGTGTATAGCGCTGAGAACACCTGCGTTCGTGTAAAAGAATCTGCATGCATGCCCGTTCAAGACGTCATTGACAAGCAAGCCTCCAGTGATAAAATAGCCCTCTAAATTGCGCAGAAGGCCAGCGTGCCAGACCCTATCGAATGCTTTGGAGATATCCAGGGCAACAGATCGAGCTTTGCTGTTCTTATCGAGGGTGTGGTATATGTAATCGTTGATGGTAGTTTGTATATCAGTAGCAGACCTTAAACATAAGCCGTACTCTCTGTCCGAGAATAATTCATGGGCGGTGAGGTATTAAACTATTTCAGCATTAATGATAGCCTGGAACATTTTGCCGGAAATTGGAATAGGAGGCTGATAGTGCGATAATTAAATAGGCCCAACGAATTCTCCTGAATTCTTAATTACAGGAACAACAAAAGAGAACTTCCAGTAGGTAGAAAAACAGGCAGCAGAGAGGTAGTGGTTATAGAGTTTGGAGATGCCAGAGGAAAGTTCAGGGCACATTTCTTAAAGACAATGACCGAGATTCCGTCGCAAGAATTTGGCTATACGGACGTCACACTTATTGATTAAAGGCCGAATGCAGGACTTGCCGTTATTCAGCACACATTTGCAGAGATGCCAGTAATCTTTGCAGCCGAATTTGCGGGTTGCTAAACGCTGTTTTATTCTGCCAGCAAACATTCGTTTTCTCGGGTTATTCTTGTTTTTGTTCATTAATTTGGGGTTTATATTCTAATTTTATTTTTATATCTATTTTCTTCTAAAGCTTTTTCATAATCATTTTTCCTCTCATCAAAAATTGCTTTATAAGAGGAATTTTTAGACAGTTTATATTCAATTCCTTTTCGGATGTGCTTGAATATATTGGTAGGGTGATTTAATTCGGAGTTTACATATCTTAATTTTATGTTTGGTTTTAAGTATGAGGAGTGGGTTCCAGCTCGTAAATTGAGTTTCACATCTAAATATTATATTTTTATTTATTTCGATTCCGCAGAAATGGCTCTTTACAATTCTAGCGTATTATAAATGTAATCTTTTTGTCGTTTCTCCTTATTCCTTTTCTGCCATGCAATTACTTAAGCTTGCTACCTAGGTTATGTTTTCCTTTGTCCCTATTGCCTTCAATCTATCCTGCGAGTATCAATATTTTTATCACGATCTCTTTCCTTATTATGTACTCTAGAAATTTCAACTATTACTTCCTGATTCTTATAATTTTTTAAAAATATTTCCATACGACGAAACACCGTCCTGGGCATGACGGTAAACTGCATCAGGCAGTAAGGCCTCTGATTGAAAGGTTGTGAGGAGCATGGAACCACCTCTTAATTGCTGTTGTTCTCAGGTCCACCCTCACGGGGAGTGGTAGCACCTGTTAGGGTCCCAGCTATGGGCAAATAATTAACCCCCAAACAGCGTTCAAAACGCTATGAAAGTATACAAATACACATTTATAGAAATATATACTTAAAATAGACTTTTATAGAAAAATATACATTTTTGAAGGAAAAATTATGACCATAACACATTTTTGAAGGGAAAAAAATTCTCAGCAAAATATTTTTGAATATAAAACTAGAAATCATTTTCAGTTTTCTAAAATAAAAACAAAAAATTTTCATTAAAATCTAACTAAATCAACCTTTTCAATCTAACCGTACATTTAAAAAACACCTTGAAAACCAACCTTTTTGGTATTAAATAACCCACAGAGGTGTTGATATGCCGTTAAATAAAACTCAAACTAAAACCCGACGAAACAAAGTAGAATCACCGAGAATCAAGAGGTTACTTGTTCTTGCGGCAGCATTCATCCTGGGCGGGTTGAGCTGGCTTTTCCCCTAAAAAGTGTTTTTGACTCCCCAAGACGTCCCCAACCGCTTATCGTATGAAATTTTTCCCACAGTAAGTTGCCGTTTCTTATTGCGGTAAACTGTTTGCCAACTAAATCTACAGAACCCAGTCTCTCCCGCTATTTACCTATAATTGAGGTGTGGGGAGAAGAAATAGATAAATACCTTTCCTAAGGGTATTAGCATGTACGTTAATGTAATGAATTTGACTGGAATCGATTACATTCACTTACGTGCTATTAAAATTAAACAAGGGGTTACTGGGTGTGGTAGAATTAGAACAGAAATATTACTAAGGAGTAAAAACAGATGAAGAGGACTCAGGAAGAGGATGATAGCGACTGACATTGCAAAAAAAAAATGTTTCGAAGTTCAATCGAAGGGATGAATCCGGAAGGATTACCACAAACGATAAGTACGAAGAAAAAATCTATTAGCATAGAATTTACGGTTACAGCCTACTAAACTGTAAATTGATGAAACCTGGACTCCGGTCTAGTCAGTCAGTCAGTTAAATGAAATACGTAGTATATGACTGGGCGATCATGTCTTGAAGGTGAAATAACTGACTCGGCAAAAGATTTCCCTGTAGTAGGTTGCTATTATTTTCTGCAATATACTGGTTGCAAACCAAGGCTATAGAATCTAATCTGTTCCGTTATTTGACCCATAGCTGGAGGGAAGTGTCGGATTAATACCTTTCACAAGGTTATTTGCACTTAAGTGAATTCCAGTTGAATTCGAACTCGGTTTTCTAATTTTTCGTTACTAGTCGATATCTACTGGACCACAACCCCAGTCTCGTTAGTCAGTTAAGTGCCATACATGATACACACTTTGGGCGATCATGTCTTGAAAGAAACATGACTGACTGGGTAAAAGATTTTATAAAAGATTATCCTGCAGTAGGTTGCCATTGCTTTCTGTGGTAGACGGGTTGCTAGACAAGACTAGAGAACCTAATCTGTCTTATTATTTAACCTATAACTGGAGGGAAGAGACGGATTAATACATTTCCCAAGGTTATTTGTACGTAAGTGAATGCAAGGAATTCAGCTGGAATTTGAACTTGACTCCCACGATTTGGTCGTTCCGAGCTGATATTCACTGCACCACAAATTCAAAAAACATATGTACCAGAGGGAAGAGCTCATCCGAACAATTACCATGAAAATGTTTACAGAAAAAGAACAGCGACGCAAAATTACGACAGTGAGAAAGTGTCTGAAGCCGAGACTCCAGATCAGGACCAATAATATTGCTGATTCTTCTTTGGGTATTATTTGGAAGATTTAGATAAATAGCACTTGTCTTTTTGTTTCTCTTCTCTAAAATACTTCGTCGCTGTTCATATTTTTGGTCCATGGTATATTTTCTCAAAGTGTCGACCTTAAGAACGGTATGAGAGCCAGACGAGGTTTATCTGACTAAGAGGAAAATGTTTATCTTAAACTCTCAAAATAACTGAAGAAATCCACTGGTCTCTTTTTCTTCTTCTTTCCTGCTTTTCAACTAATCGGCGGAGGAACAGATCTATGAGAACAAAGACATTGTGGTGTGCAAGAAAAATGATCGAGTGAACTGACTGAGAAAATGTGTAATTATCAGAATTCAGCATCTGAAAACAAGTCCAGCATATGATTGCTTCAGCTCATACGTCATTACAGCCATCAGAGATTTCCAAACATTCACTTTTAACACGTTATCTTAAGATTAACTTCTCACTCATTCCGTTTCAATTTCTTTATCTATCGTCTTTCCTTTCTTTAAACTCACATATCCACCCGCTTCTCTCAATATTATCTCAGTCTATCTATCTATCTATCTATCTATCTATCTATCTATCTATCTATCTATCTATCTATCTATCTATCTATCTATTGTAACTTTCTCTCTTTTCAGAAATCAATCAATCTCTTTAATGTCGATTTAAACAAACAGATACAATTCAGGCACAAACACACACACACACACACACACACACACATATATATATATTTATATATATATCTTCTTTGATATAATAAAGATCGTTGGGTATTTATTTGTGCGTAACAAGAGTGATATTTATATATATATATATATATATATATATATATTGGGGAGAGAGGCAGCGTTGTCTCAGTTCATTCTCTTTACTACCAGTTATTAAATATTACTACCAGTTATGAAAGCTGTTGCTGCATGCTTGCTTTTAACATTATCATGTTTTATTTTTTACTATAATTATGTCGTCGAGTTGTGAAGAATATATATGTTTAATCTATTATAATAAATGAAACGGTTGCGTATTTATTTGTATATATATATTTCTCATTACACAATTCAGCCATTTGGAAGAAAAAAGTTATGCATTACTCCTCACTGATGAATTGAGTTCTCTAAGCTACTCTATACTCCCGTATATAACATGTTAAAATCTCCGCATCTCTCATCCATGCTCCAAAACTTTCTAGGGAGAATCTCTGACTGATGACAAATCGGTCTATTTTTAACCCCCCCCCCCCAGCTTGAAACAATCAGTTGTCTAACCACACTCGTGAGCTGTGATGCAGCGAAACAGGCGTGTATGTTGATGATTATATACTGTAATCATCAGGCCACATGAGCTTAGCATGAAACAGTCTATCGCCCCGGGGTATTGACTTCAATGTCCACTTATATATATATATATATATATATATATATATATATATCCCGTGTCCCGCTTTGTGGCTTGTATTATTTTTTTCGTATATCTTAATGTAAGATCTCAATCTCAATACATCAATATATATGTTAATGTCATTTAATATTTTAATCCATGTAATATTTTGCCGTCATCTTTAACGGTATGTGCCAACTCATATATATATATATATATATATATATATATATATATATATATATATATATATATATCAGTGGCTCTAAAATTTCAAGATATTTGAGTTTCCATTTCCTTACAGTAAATTATCTGCTGCGAATCCGGTTTGTTGAAAATAAATCAGATCTGTAGCAGATGATGTCGTGCACCGAATACATTTCTGTCAGCCTTCGTATTACAGGGAAATAACTGTTGACAACACCAAAATACTATAGCACGAAAATAAAACCAAACTTCAAATTCGCGAGGTTAAAAGCAACACACCAGCACTGAAGCAAATTTCTTATGAGTGGCGCAACAATATGAGGTGCATTTAACCAACATTTAATGCCATCTTACATTTCTACCAATTCTAGTTAGCGTCCTTACACTGAGGTGTTTGTTTGCAAAAGAATCCGGAGCTAGAACGGATAAATCTAAAATTTTAAAATATTTATAACAGAGCACGTTTTCGCGTGTTCGCAAAAGTTTTTATCACGACGATGAAAGTTGGTATTTGTAATTCATCAGCGAGGATGATCTCAGATTAGATCGAATGTACTCGGGTAGAAACAAACTACGGTGCCGTCCTTGATGTATCTCATCTCAACCTCAAGATACTGATTAGAGAACTAGAAAGGATTATTATAAAAATAAACACCAAATATCTATAGTATTCAATTAAACATATATGTGTGCGTTTGATCGATTTTGTTTTTTACCTAACATCAAAATTTTGCTTATTATGTTAAATAAGAAAATATTTTCTGACCAGTAAGAATTTATGGGAGATAATACGGATTTCCTTATATAAGTTTTAACTATGTGAAGAGGTGAATTCACACTTTTCTAAATGTTATTTGCGCGTAGGTAAATATAACGAACTTGGCGTGGAAATGGAAGTCGGCGCTCTAATTTCCACTTTCTAGTTGTTACCCATTAAACTCCTTCTTACTCACACAGGCTTATAGTGTAGCTTTACGGAAACGTTAATGTTTATTTATCCGGCTTTGTGTCAGACATATACGAACTCCTTTACGGAAACGTTAATGTTTATTTATCCGGCTTTGTGTCAGACATATACGAACTCCTTTACGGAAACGTTAATGTTTATTTATCCGGCTTTGTGTCAGACATATACGAACTCCTTTACGGAAACGTTAATGTTTATTTATCCGGCTTTGTGTCAGACATATACGAACTCCTTAACTGAAACGTTAATGTTTATTTATCCGGCTTTGTGTCAGACATATACGAACTCCTTTACGGAAACGTTAATGTTTATTTATCCGGCTTTGTGTCAGACATATACGAACTCCTTTACGGAAACGTTAATGCTTATTTATCCGGCTTTGTGTCAGACATATACGAACTCCTTTACGGAAACGTTAATGTTTATTTATCCGGCTTTGTGTCAGACATATACGAACCCCTTTACGGAAACGTTAATGTTTATTTATCCGGCTTTGTGTCAGACATATACGAACCCCTTTACGGAAACGTTAATGTTTATTTATCCGGCTTTGTGTCAGACATATACGAACTCCTTTACGGAAACGTTAATGTTTATTTATCCGGCTTTGTGTCAGACATATACGAACTCCTTTACGGAAACGTTAATGTTTATTTATCCGGCTTTGTGTCAGACATATACGAACCCCTTTACGGAAACGTTAATGTTTATTTATCCGCCTTTGTGTCAGACATATACGAACTCCTTTACGGAAACGTTAATGTTTATTTATCCGGCTTTGTGTCAGACATATACGAACTCCTTTACGGAAACGTTAATGTTTATTTATCCGGCTTTGTGTCAGACATATACGAACTCCTTTACGGAAACGTTAATGTTTATTTATCCGGCTTTGTGTCAGACATATACGAACCCCTTTACGGAAACGTTAATGTTTATTTATCCGGCTTTGTGTCAGACATATACGAACCCCTTTACGGAAACGTTAATGTTTATTTATCCGCCTTTGTGTCAGACATATACGAACTCCTTTACGGAAACGTTAATGTTTATTTATCCGGCTTTGTGTCAGACATATACGAACTCCTTTACGGAAACGTTAATGTTTATTTATCCGGCTTTGTGTCAGACATATACGAACTCCTTACATATTACAATTTTTTATCCAGAATAATCTTCATCAGAAGGTTTTCCTCAAAGGGTTGATTGTCAGCAGGTTGAAATGTGTGGAAAAGTGTAAAAATAAAAATATACATTTTTCATGTTATAAAAGAAATTTATTAAAAGAATAGAATAACAAGAATAGTTAGTAGTAGTTAATGTTCAATGAGAAACAAGTAATGAGTTAAGGGTATCAAGAGTTGAGGAAATGTTCGTAGTAGTTTGTTGGAAAGAGTTTATGCATACGTACGTATGTATGTATAAGCATTTAGTTAATAGGAATGTCTTTGGATGAAGAAGAAGTAAAATAAATCAGCACACGAGAAAGAAGTAGAAGGAGGACAGGATGCGACGCGACCTATATCCGGGTCGTATCTGAAGTTTTTCCAGTTACATTTTAGTTGTTTCGTCTCGCTGCTCCTGTCTGACTGACTAACCGACGCAGATCGAAGTCATTTATAGTCATCTAGATTTTTCGCATTAGTCCTTTTTAGTCTTGCAATTCGTCAGAATATCAATTAAACATTTACTTGCGAAATCCGGTTTCGACTTTTTCTTTATGTACATAGTCAATCCTTTTTCTATTCTGGAAAAACCAGGATTACACACGTCATTGTGAATTTTTGTAAAAGTGAAGAATAAAGCTGATTTTAATTCTTAATTTTTTATCCAGCACAATAGCACCTGGTATTGCCATCTAGAAAGTAACCATGCCCAACTCTGCTTAAGTTCGGTGATCGTACAAGTAGCGGTGTTACAACGTGATACGGCCGCAAGTCATGATGTCGGTTTCTGTGTCTATGTGTAAGGCTATATATGCGTGTGCCTGTGTTTTCCATGAGTCTGTATTTTTTTTTTTTTAATCACTTCACCCCGAGCAAGGCGGAAACGCCATTGATGTGCAGGGGGTTACATAAATGTAAAATGATTAATTAGAAAAGAGTGAGGAGTACAAACTAGTTAGAAACGAACAACAGAAAGCTGAGAAAGCTAGTGCGATGACAGATACATAGGTGGAGAGAAAGGGAAGGTTATACAGGGGTGCGGAGAGAGCTAGAGTCCAGTGGTTAGTAGATGAGTATTGACTTTGCATTTAAATTTCTGGAGGTTGTAGCCGTCAGGAAAGCAAGAATACGGGAGCGAGTTCCACAGGCGGGAAGTGCGAGAGAAGAAGCTGCAGGAGTAGAATTGTCGTCTGCATTTGGCTAACCTGACTGTGAATGGGTGGGACCCATCTATGTCTGAATGTGTTTCTCATAGTGAAATATAATAGATAAGGAATATTTTAAAGGTGTTTTCATTCATTTTTTTCTTATCTTATGGGCCTCATTTCAGTCGGACAAAAACGAAAACTAAGCAATAATGACAGCAGGAATGAAATAATTACTAGAAAAGTATCCCTCAGGCAAGACAAAGTAGAAGTCCCAAAATACATTAAGAAATCATAGTTACAACGGATATTAACCCCGCTTCCTTGAAAATTGTCAGAGAATTCTCAAAAGGGCACTGGGAAAAGCAACACGAAGGAGAATTTCTCCAGAGACTGAATCCTCAAAATAATCCTCCATCTTCAAAAAGAAAATTTATAAAGAACAAAAAAAATTAAATGACAAAATTATCAAATGTTCCTTGTCCATCGTATTATTGAAACATGTACGAAAAAGGTTCTTACCTTTATATATATATATATATAAGTAAAGAAACTTCAGGAATAAATTGAGTTCTTTCGGTGACTGGCGTATGTATACAACACGTTAACATTTCTCATCTCTGAATTCATGCGTCTATGGCTTAAAAGCGAGTGGATGTGTCTAGACACACTGATAACCTGTGATACACCGAAACAGGCTTCTATGTGGATGACTAATATATATATATATATATATATATATATATATATATATATATATATATATATTGTGTATTTGGGCAACAATCTCTCTTTTATACAGGTAATATTAAAAATGACAGGCAAAGTATTATCATTAAGTTTTCATATAATTTTTCATGTGTTCGTATAAATTTTGCTTTTCGAAACTCAATCTATATAACAATTGTCCAAAGCTTTTGTAATTTCGAGCGCTTTCGGCTATACTTTTAGCCATTAACAAGAATTAATTTTGTTTTACTTGTAAAAAAAATGTGTAAAGTTCATACAGATAGACATTTGTGTATGTTGTTACCGTGTTCATAATTGATGTTATTAAATGTAGGATTTCGCTTTTTCATTAGGAATGCCTCCATATTTATAATTTTCTTATGCATGTAGATGATGCTATTATGTATGTATAACCAACGAAGATATCACGGATAGGTCTTGAAAGAACTCGATGCGTGTTTAAATGAGATCGGATGAACTGTTGTGGGAAAAGTGTAAGCTCATTCTTCTCGTTAATTTTTTGGTGGTATAGCCAATGCAATTTTTTACGGATTTAAATAGTTGAGGAACATATAAATTTTTAAATGACATTGGTTTTCTGCAGTTTATATTTTGCAGGTGAATTATGATTACTGATAATGATGTTGGCAGTTTTGAATTTTTTATGATAGATAATTTATTTATCTTATTTGAGTTCGTTGGTGTTACGTAATTTCAGATGATATTGCAAAGTGAAGATTCGTCCTGTCTATAGTTATTGTGCATTTGACTTTAAAAAAAAATAGTAATGCTGCGTTTGTTCGCGTGTTTGTAGTTGTCATTGGTTACGTTACGTTACGAAGAAAAGCACTTAATGATAATACCTTGTCTGTCATTTTTAAATGAACTTATATATATATATATATATATATATATATATATATATATATATATATACACGTAGTGAGCAAGACGAAGCTACCTAATTTTCACCTAAACGGATCGTCTAGGAAAGCATTCATGCCATAAGTTCTTTCTTTTTTTACAACCATTTTTTTCCTTCGTTCGATAATTTTTGAGGAAGGTTTTCGAGACGAGTATAATTATAATCTTGTTTTATATATATATATATATAATATAACAATCTGGCCCCACCCGAGGAAGGCTGATGCAAGCGAGGGTGTTTCCGGTCGTTGAAAGGAACAGATGTCGTTTGACCTTATTTCCGGCAGCAGCGGAAATAACTACAGAGGCAAACAGAACAGGTGTCTCTGAGAATTACTTGGGCGTGCGTGGACGAGGCAAAACCGGAAGAAAAAGTCCCGGTTCTGGAAGATTATAAAAAGACCTCGGCACACGGATTCGCCAGTAGAGGAGCAACAGAGATCGGCCGGTGAAGAGAGAGACACAACAGATAAGACTACACTCCCGTCAACCCATTAGAAGCGCGCTCTCTCAATTCTCTGTTCCCTATTCTACACGGTTCATCGTCATTAATAAAAATATAACTTGATATTTTTATATATATGCTGTTTTGAGGCGCATAATTGGTGCCTAGTGACTTGCTGTTTTGAGACAACAAAACAGTTAGATGCGAGCTGGTTGCCACGGCGACGATTGAAATTCAACGGACTTAAAACTACCAGATAGAAAGAAAAAAGAAGACGAAAATAGAAGCAGCCGCACGACTATAGACATCAGCCAAGGTAGGTGACTCTTTGATTTGATAGTGCGTGTGTCTGCTCTTGTTTATAATAAGTCTAGTTAGAAAAAAAAAAATGGAACAGCATACTTTTGCCGATTTTGTTCAAGGTCTGACCCTAGAATTGAGAAATGTGGCTTGTTCGGTGTCGAACACTTTAAGGGGAGAAGCTTTTTTAAAAAATATACAGCCATTAGCATGCAAAGAAGATGGTGGTTGTAGTGCTTGGTTGGAGGATATGGAGAGGTACTTTAAAGTTGTGCGCGTGGCAGAAGAAGACAAGTGTCAGGCAGCTCTTCTCACAACAAGGGGAGCTGTTGGACACTATGTATATAGACTAATCGCTAGTAACCCACAACTCACATGGAAGGAGTTAAAAACTTCCTTAAAGGAATATTACGGATTGGTTTTAGACCCCGACGCACGGTTAGTCGAATTAGTGAACATTAGGCAGGGTAGAACGGAGGGGGTGCAGGACTACATGCAGAGAGTAGTACGCCTAGCGGAGGGCGCATATGTTGGGGTTGACGGGAGGAATGAAGTTGTTACAAAACAAGTCCTAGGATTTTTTATAAAAGGTCTAAGGGATCGGGAAATAAAGATGGCAGTTATGAAGGATGAGCCACAAACACTAGAGGCTGCCTATCAGAGAGCGTTATCTGAGTTGAGATGGAAAATTCGACTCGACGCAAACTCTGAATACGAAGAGGAGCCTATGGAAATTTGTCACTCTTGGAGACGGGTACCGATAGAAGCCGTAAGCCCCGCTAAATCTAATAATAATAATGATAATAATAGGAATAAGAACAATAGAAAAGTTGGGACTCGTGAGCGGGAGAGGAACGGGAGCGTTGTTAGGTGTTGGAATTGTGGGAAAGAAGGCCACATAGCAAAATTTTGTAGACACGCCCCGGGAAACGGCAGAATTCCGTTCGTGCGACGCCCAACGAACGGAACAAGACGGTACCAACGCACATAGTTGGTAATATGGGCGCGCCAAATTCCATCTTTATTAGAATAGAACGTAGACCTTATAGGGCATTGGTAGATACGGGAGCAGAGGTATCAGTTATAAGCTGTAGGGCATTTAAAAAATTGCGACTGGGACTTGAACTGCAAAAGAGGGACATTAAACTTCGAACTGCGAATGGATCCCCGTTATACGTTGAAGGCCTTTGTCGTCTACAGGTCCAGATAGGAAGTAAGTCCATACCCCATGATTTTTTAGTCGTGAAAAATCTCAATAGAAATGTTATACTTGGCCGAGATTGGCTGATGCAGAACGGGGTGAGAATGTATTTCGATTTGGGGGCATTGAAGATTGGTGAAGAATACGTGGCATTGGAGGAGGATGTTCATATTTCCTCTATTGTTAGGTTAGCTCAAAAAGTAACATTAAGACCTCAACACCTGCATGCTTGTCTGGGATTAACCAGGCTGAGAAATGGACGTGGCAAAGAATATGAAATCGAACAGCTGAGTAGTGGATATGTTAGCAACTTATGTGGTATATCAGTAGCCAACGCAGTTTTAAAAATGCCAAAGTCTCGTAAGTTTCAGTTGCTGATAATGAATAACACTAACCAGACAATCACTTTGAGACGGGGGTGTCCGCTGGCTAAATTGGAAAGGGCAGGTAATATTACTGAAATTACTATGCCCGATAAACAAAATAATAAAAGTTCTGATGTAGATTTGGAACAGGTACATGTATCGGAGGAATTCAAGCCTGAAATTAACAAATTGCTAAAAAGAAATAGGGACATGTTCGTTAGTGACGACAAGAACCTGGGCAGAACAGATACTGTGGAGATGCGTATCGATACTGGAACGCATGAGCCCATAAGAAAACGCCCATATCGCACACCCCTCAAACAAAGAAAGACAATGGATTCAGCAATCGACGAAATGATGCAGGCAGGTGTAATTGAGAGATCCAATAGCCCGGGGGTTTTCCAGTAGTTTCAGTAGAGAAGAAAGACGGTAGTAAGAGATTTTGTGTAGACTTTAGAGCACTTAATAAGATTACAAAGAAATATGCTCGACCTCTTCCTGTCATCGATGATATACTGGCATCACTTGGTTCGGCAAGGTACTTTTCGAAGCTTGATTTAAAATCAGGGTACTGGCAAGTTAAGCTTCATGATGATGACAAAGAAAAAAGTGCATTCACCTGCCACAAGGGTCTGTTTCATTTTAATGTTATGCCATTTGGACTTGCAAACGCACCCGGCATCTTCCAGGAATTAATGTCAGTTGTTTTACAGGGACAGGAAGATTTTGCTCTGGCATATTTAGATGATATTCTGATATTTTCAAATACGGTGGAAGATCATTTAAGACATATAGACACAGTCTTGAGTAGTCTACGTAAGCACAACCTTAAAATGAAGCCAGCTAAGTGTGAGTTCTTTAAGAAAGAGACCCAATACCTGGGGTTCAAGATAAGTGAAGAGGGAATACAACCAGACCTCAATAAAGTCAAGGCTATAAAGTCAGTTTCTACTCCAACCACTGTTAGGCAAGTAAGAGCTTTTATTGGGATGACCTCATACTATCGCCGCTTTATTAGAAATTTCTCTGATATAGCCGAATAGTCAATTTGACAAGGAAATATGCACGATTCCAATGGGACGATGCTTGCCAAACCGCTTTCGATACACTAAAAACGAAGCTCGCGGAGATGATAACACTAGCCTATCCCAACCCAAATAAGGCGTATAGGTTATATACTGACGCATCCGATCAATCGATTGGCGCATGCCTATCCCAGGTGGTGTACGATAAGGAAAATAGGAAGGATGTAGAAAAACCAATTTATTTATTGTCCCATAAATTAAGTGACACACAAACGAGGTGGTGAACTATAGAGAAAGAGGCTTATGCCATACACTATGCTCTTCAAAAACTGAATCACTACCTGCATGGCGCAACATTCACAATATACACTGATCATAGGCCCCTGGAGCACTTACTTAACTCGCCCATACAAAATAAGAAGATACAGACTTGGGCTCTGAGCATGTCTGGCTACAATTGCAGCATACAGTATCTTAAGGGTAAGGATAATGTTTGCGCGGATCTCTTATCACGCGCTGTTGATGTGAACGAAGACCATATTGCTTCTCCAGTAGATATAGATGATAGAAATTACTTGGTTAGTGTTATAAACTCCAACCTAATGGAGCCGGAAGAATTAGCAGCCCATAAAAATGTCGGAAATTCATCAGAGGCACCCGAACGGCCCACATTGAAAGGAATAGACATAATCAGGGAGCAAGAATCAGACAAAAACATCTTAGAGCTGAAGATTAGATTACGAAATGGTAGGGCTACCAAAGCAGAACAGAAGAGATATATAGTAATGGATGAGGTGGTGTACTATTTGTCTCAACCTGATGATGAACCCCTCATCAGGCTGTATGTACCATCTCACCTTAGAAAAATGGTGCTAGTTCAATACCATGATGACAGTGGCCATATGGGGTGGATAAGACATTCCACTCAATAAAACAAAAGTATTTCTGGCCTTGTTTACTTAGAGAAATAAATGATTTCGTAGGCAAATGTATCCCGTGTCAGACAAGAAACCTAAAGAGGCAGCAACCCCACATACAGGAATGTGACTTCCCTCCTTTTCCTTTCGCAAAGGTTGCTTTAGAATCCAGTGATTCGGATGACGAATCCGGAGCGGAACAGACCGACTTTCCAGTGCACAAAAATCGACACCAACGTGTGGAATCAGACGATGAGTCTGATGTTCCATTAATGGAGCGTCGCATCATGACGCGACGTAAAATGGCGAATAAAAACGTGTCAACTATTGATAGTGATGATAGAATCGGTGGTATAAATAATGTTTCATCCACGTTCGAGGATGATTGCTCAAAGTGCGAAACGTCTGGATCTACTCATGTAGATCAGGGTTTTTCTAGGGAATCACCTAGCAGCGAAGATGCCCAAATGAGGCAAACGTCTGTTGGGGCAAAAACCACGGATAGACCTGCAGATTCCACAGTTGATCGGAACAAAAAGAAAGAACAACTGAAAAGTCTTGTAGACTTATTGGCTGATATGCTATAGGATTGGGAAAGAAAGCAGTGGGAGGATTAACGATAGTTTAAGTGAAATAGTTAGGTCACCTTCCTTATAGCAAAACATGCGGAAGATACAAACTAAGGAACTACGAGTCACGGGTCCATTTTTTTAGACTAAATTAATATAGATGAAACCTCTAATCCTCCACAAGTAAATTGCATGCGGATTAACGTTGGAATCAGGGTAATTTTCTTCATTTTCTATTGAACATTTCTCGGTCAGACTATGAATGATATGTACTGCAGATAATGGCCATTTTTCTGTGTTCAAACATAGTATGTTTGAAATTAAATTAAATTAAATGAAGTTACATGTGTAACAATAAACTCGAGCAGAAACACGCATGGTGTTGGTCAAAGGTCATTTACTCGATGTCAGTTTAGAAACTGGGGCGCGGTTACCGCCTATGATCATGTGGTCGTGCATCGAGGCGTCTACGCTTATGGACAGAGTCGAGAAAGAAAATGAACATTTTTAAGAACTTTGCCCAATTCTGTGAAAATGGATATTAAAAAAAAAAAAAAAAAATAGAACAATGAAACATCGAGCTGGTAGAACAATTTTCACGATGGACACGAACATTGTTGGGTTGCCGATGTAGGCTCCCCTATATATTTTTTTGTTGTTTTTTTTTGTTTCGGCATGCACATGTTTTGTTGTTTTGGCGTGCACATGTTTTATACAATTGTCGGGCTTGTGTGGCATGGGGAGGAGTGTGAGGGTGTTGCGCTTAAAATGTTCTTAGGTGAACATTTTGGAAAATGGGAGGCCGAGGAACGTAATATAACAATCTGGCCCCACCCGAGGAAGGCTGATGCAAGCGAGGGTGTTTCCGGTCGTTGAAAGGAACGGATGTCGTTTGACCTTATTTCCGGCAGCAGCGGAAATAACTACAGAGGCAAACAGAACAGGTGTCTCTGAGAATTACTTGGGCGTGCGTGGGCGAGGCAAGACCGGAAGAAAAAGTCCCGGTTCTGGAAGATTATAAAAAGACCTCGGCACACGGATTCGCCAGTAGAGGAGCAACAGAGATCGGCCGGTGAAGAGAGAGACACAACAGATAAGACTACACTCCCGTCAACCCATTAGAAGCGCGCTCTCTCAATTCTCTGTTCCCTACGCTACACGGTTCATCGTCATTAATAAAAATATAACTTTATATTTTTATATATATGCGTGTTTGTTGTTTGTCGATATATAACATATATATATATATATATGTAGAGAGAGAGAGAGTGAGTGAGAGAGAGGGGGAAGAGATAAGGATGTTGAGAAAGCAAGAGAATGACTGAAAAAAAGAAGAAACATGGAGAGATAAAGAGAGAAGGCGAAGAGTGTAAGCGTACCTGACATCTTGCGTAATACATATTAAATCATTATTTTGTAACAATTTCTATCATTGTACCTTCTCTGTTTCTTTTCTCCTCCTGTCTGTCTCTTCATATATATATATATATATATATATATATATATATATATGACAAATAAAACAAGCGTACATATGAACGTATATATTTCTAAGGAATACTAGATTTTATTATAAACACGATATTAATTTTGTTAAGTGCAACTTGAATGCGCCGGTGCGCATTCGAGAGCTTATTAAAAAAATTTGCCCTTCAGCAGGGTTGGATCCTGAATTCACGGTGTTTGAAAATACTAGTCTATCTACATAGACACGTGTATCAGTTAAAAAATATGTCAGATTGAAAATTAAAAATACATTCCCATATATATATATATATATGTATATATATACACACACTCAAATATGAATATCTATTAGAAATAACGTTAAAAACATTGATTTAATATTCTACAGAAATCTACTAAATATATATATATATATATATGTGTGTGTGTGTGTTTATATATATATGTATTTATATATATATGTATGTAGATATCTATATCTATCTATCAATATATATATATATATATATATATATATATATGTATATGTATTGTTTGTTCTTAAGCAGCCTGTGTGCTTTCTTTAATAACTCAGTATATGTGTGCGTCTCTTGTGTATTAATACAAGTTGAAAGCACCAGTAATTTGCTTAAGCTGACAACACCTCTTTCGCAGACACCTATTTCCTCATTTGGTCTCACCCGGGAACATACATCACCCGGGGGTCATTCATTTTCTCTTATTATTAACCTCCCTTCCTTATATGATGGCAGTAAAGATTTAACCGCTACACCCGTTCTGGCATTTCTTTTAATTATCATTTCCTGCTGTGATCCTCCTTTTTTCTTATCTTTCACTTCCCAGCATTCCTTGCACCAGCATCGTTATAAACTCAGATGAATGCAGCGCCATCTTGAATTTATTCTCTTCACATTCTTTCTCTTTCATTCAAACTTTTCTTGTTTTTCTTACTATCTCCCATTTACTTTCCAGCTCACATCTTTTTCTTAATTCTCTTTCATTTTCTCTTATTCTATTTCTTCATTTGTTTCTCTTTTATTCGTTTTGTTCCTCTCTTTCTTTCCCCCTCTGTCTTCCTTGTACTCCCTCCTTCCGTCTATATCTATCCTTTCTTTCATTCTCTTTCTTTCTTTCTTTCTTTATATATATATATATATATATATATATATATATATATATATATTTCTCTCACTAATTTCTTTTCTTTTTTCTTTCTTTTTCTCTTTCGTTCATGTTATTTTTCTGTCTTTCATTCTTTCTTTGTTATTCTTTCTCCATTTTCTTTCTTTCTATCTATCTTTTTCTTTACTTCTTTAGTTTTTATCTTTCTGTCTTTCTCTTTTTGTTTCATTTCCCTCTTTCTATTCCCCCCCTCTCTCTCTCTTCACTGTGTATTGCCTTTCAATTTTGCTTTCATTCTTTTTATTTTTTGCTTTGTTTTTTTCTGTGTTCACTTATCCCAAATATCTATTCTCTTTCCTTATATATATGTATTTTTCACTAATTTCTTTTCTTTTTTTTTCGCTTTGATATTAATTAAATTTATTAATGTTGGCACAAGGCCATAAATAAAAACGAACCGACATACAGATTGAATTCAATGAGATCGTAATGCTTTCTGAATTAAACATGATAAATTCTACTCTCTAATGAGATACACATATTACATAAACTTTGTTTAGCCTGACATAAGGCCAGTGTGTGGAAGCATGAAATGAAGATCAATGTCAGTTGAATAACAATCGCCTGCCAAATTATGCTGCTAATCACTCCCCACAAAAAACATGTCTTTTTCGCTACCGAATTAAATTTTTTTTTCCTATTTTTTTCCGTTTCGATTTCACTTTTCTTCCCTATTAGTCTATGTTTACTGTTGTGTTTTGCGTCCAATTCATCGTATTAGTCTGGGATTTTCTTAACTAAATAAAAATGAAATAAACACTATTCTAGTATTTTTTCTCTCTTTTATTATAGAATATTTACAGTTTGTCACTCTTTCTCGTGTTGGTCTTTTCTTTCTCACTTATTACTGCTTTTATTTTTGCCATTTTTCCTTATTTAAAGTTATGTTGTACGCAAAACATCATCAATAAATCCAAAACAACACATCGAGTAAGATACAAATGGCTGACATACTTACTTCCATGTTCTTTTTATTATCAAAAATCTAACACAAATGCCATTAAATGAGCACTTTAGTCGAAAACCAATAAAATCAAAATTTCCTATTTAATTCATTTTTTATTTGTTTTCTTCTTTCTTCATTCATTTCGTTATTGCTTTCATTAATCACACATATTTTTCCGTGGTGGACTGGGGAAAGAAATAGCTCGTAAATTTTAACGCTTCCAAAACGAAGCTGCTATCTATTAACCATCACAGATAATCGTTCCTCACGCCCATTAGCATGGATCAGCCTAGTCTCGCTGAAAGTAAAACACTGCGCCTCCTCGGATCAGCTCTCACATCAGACCTCATGTTGAATAAATATATAGAATAGCTACTACAACCGGTGCTACGAAGGTTGTTTCTCTGTCCAAGGCCAGCAAGTTTTTCCCTTCTGAAATAATCATGCACATATACAAATGTACCACCTGCCCGTGCATTGAATATTGCTGCCATATCTAGTCGGGTGATCCTGCTATCCACCTATGTATCCTTGATAAAATCCGGCAGAGAATCTGTAATGTAATTGATACCGACTCAGTGGCTAGGATACAGTCGATTTCTCACCGACGCAGTGTTGCTTACCTGTGTCTTTTCTACAAATACTTTCTGGGATTGTGTTCCGATGAACTTAGCTCACTGATACCCCGTATTTATGAACTTCTTCACAAGATTAGCAACTAGGTCCCACCCTTTTACTGTGAAACCAACAAATTGTAAACGAAAATGCTACTCCACCAGCTTTTTCTCTCGCACCTCTCGCCTGTGGAATTCACTTCCCGACAGCTATAATTTTCAAGAAGTCAAATGTAAAGTCAATAGTCATATCTTGTCTCACTAACTTGCATCCTCACTCTCATTATCTTTTCTCCGTCCATCCCACTCTCATCAGTATTCTCTTATCTTATACCCTTTTCCTGACACCTCCTGTAAGCTCTCACTCTTTACCTCTAAAGTAAACCCTGCAAAACAATGGTAGTAAAATGCCTTATTTGGGATCACACAATTATACAAAAAAAAAAATTACGCGATATCATAATTTATTATTTTGTTTTGTTTCTTTACTTTCAAAACGTTCCAATTTTTTTTCTTACTTGTGATTCTTTTAAGATTATTGATGTTACAGTTCATATTTGTCATCATTTCGTTTAGTTCATTTTTTTAGTTTTTCGTAACCTTTCCTTGTTTTATTTAGTCAATTTTTATTGACTTTAGGTTTACTTTTTGCTTGCTTTCTTTTTCTAATCATCTCACCCCAATCAAGGCATTCTATTGTCACTGTTGCGCAGGGGGTTACATAGGAGAAAGTGATGAGAAAGAGGTGTTAGTTTTAGGAAATGTCAGGAGGAGGGTAATAGACGGACGAGAATACCGGAGATTTGAGTGGAGTAGGTGGAAAAAGATCTTGTGAGAAGGGAGGCGAGTTGGTGTGAGAGGAGATTTCTATTGACCTTATATTTAAATTACTAGAGATTGTAGCTGTCGAGGAAACAAATATAGGGAAGGGAATTCCACAAGTGCGTGAAAAGAAGCTGTTTGTATAGAAATTGCGGTTACACTTTATCGGTTTCAGTTAAAAGGTTGGGACCTAGTTGCTAATCTAGTAGCTTGTGTAAATTCATACCTAGGAGGCACCAGTGATCAAAGTTGGAGCAGAAGCCGTAAAATATTTATATTTTATAGAGCCTTGAGGGACGCCCTCGTTCGTATGGTTATTTTGGGAGGCATGTCTGTTTGATACTAACTTCATTAGAGAGGAATGACTGGATTAGATCAAACAATTGTCCAGTTATACCATAGCTCCGCAGCTTGCGTAGAAGGCCAGCACGCCAGATTCTGTCAAACGCTTTCGAAATATCCAGGACAACAGTTCGAGCTTCGCCATTCTTGTCGAGAGCCTGGTATATATACTCAAAGATGGTCGTTAGCATATCAACAGTAGACCTGGTGAAGCGGAAACCATACTGTTTGCCCGAGAAGAGTCTGTGGGCTGTGAGATGCTGAACCACGTCGGTGTTGATAATGGCTTCGAATATTTTGCCGAAGAATGGTAGGAGGCTACTAAGGCGGTAATTAACGGGGTCCGATGGTTCTCCAGTATTCATAAATATAGGAACTACAGACGAAGACTTCCAACCGGCAGGAATACATTACAATTCTTTTGGTTTAACAGAATACACAATTACTTATTAAAACATGTTTATTACCCGTGTTTCTTTCTTCATTTTTTTTTTTCACAATTCGAATAATATCATATTTTCTTTATTTCTCATTAAAAACACAGCATAATTTAACTTAAGCAATCAGGCACATTGCGGAGAAAAGCAACCAAGGGGAAAACAGTGTTACATAATCGCTATTCAAGGATGATTGCGTGTAGCTTCATTAACTTTGGGCTATCTATCTATCTATCTATCTATCTATCTATCTATCTATCTATCTATCTCAGTGTATTCATTATCTATCTATCTATCTATCTATCTATCTATCTATGACTGTTTCTGCCCATTTGTATACTAGAATTTTATTCTCTCTTTCTGTCTTTATCAAACTTATTTGGTTTTGATACAAGCAAATGATAAGCATCTCCCGAAACTTATCAAATGCTTCTGCATAATTTAAATCCTTAACTACTCGAGAAAATAAATTGGCAATACCAATCTTAACTGTTTCCTTTTAAGGAAACTCCCGCTAGTCATTGCTCGAGAAGCCAGTGCTATTGTCGTTTGAAATTGATAAGATCATTCTCGTAAACCAATTTTTCAGGAAAAATAGGTTCCGAAAATCAAATGGGTTACAAACTTCTTTAAAATATATATTGGAGTTTCCTTCCTAACTTTTTATTTGATGTAGCGTGGAACGTCAACATCATAATTATCTCCTTAATTCCTTTTCGTCTTACATGTGCTTTTCGTTTTAATTGTTGCTGGTGTTGACTGTCCATGAGTGATGTAGTCTCTGTTATTTGGCACAGTTCTTTGCTTTTGACAATGTAGCGCCAGGCTACAAAGACATAATGAATCATTTTTGCCAATACCGAGTGGCTTTAATTGGTCAAATTCGTTTTAACCATTAATCATTAAAAAAAGATGATTACAACTGATAGTTTTGATATTTCTAAACGTGTTTGAAGCTATGCTTGACATGCATATCAAAGTCTTAACTTGATGATACTATTTGAAAACAAGACTCTACTTTAATGTTTAGTAGCAATTTGCAGAGTTGAGCAAAACTAACTTTCGCGCAGCCTATTTTCTATTAAATTTTAATTTCTTCTAAACTAAATATGTTAACTGATCCATACATCGAGGTATTTACTAATTCCATATCGTGATTTTTTATGATAGATTCGGGGTACACACCGTTTCTGTTTTCATTCAAACTCCAGATCATAATGTCTATGTAAGAAAAGTTTATCTTGATTCCTATTTTTTGAAATACTGGGATGTTGATTTTCTATTCAAGATCATTCATATTCAAACTAGGTATATGTATGTTATCGGCATAGCGTCTACTTAATTATCAGTTCCTTAACATTGGTAGTAAATAGACGGTTTAAGGAGGTTGTAGTATGGAATACTTTTACTAGCGTACTACAAATTTTTTCCTCGCCGCTTAACTGGATGTCTAAATTTCCACAGAAATTTTCAACCAAATCGATTTCGATAAAAAGAATAGAAGACGAAAGAATTCTGTGAGTAGAACAATTGTATTTTTGCTTTTGCTAAAGGTACAATATAAATGCAAAGGGTTATTGTGAGTAGATGTGGTTCGTGAGGTAAAGATCACAATCAAGAATCTTCAAGTTAAATTTATATCTATGCGGGAAGTGTTACTTCACATTCTACAAAGTATATCATCCCACGTCGTGGAAATGTTTCCAAGATACCAAATTAGTGGAGTATTGGCATGGCGAAAGAATCATTCCAGAAGTTGTGTGAAATATTAAGAAACAGAAGAATTTCACTAGAAACAAAGAGTAGAGTACTGGATTCTTATATGATGTTAGTTCTTCAATATGACAATGACTGTTGAACAATATATTCGAAGATGAAGCAAAAACTTGAAGCAGCTGAAATGTGGTTCTACAGAAGGATGCTGCGGATATCATGGACAGAGCATGTAAGCAATGACGAGGTTTTGGAAAGGATGAAGACAAAAGGGAAATTAATACTGAGCATCAGGAAGAGACAACTAAAGTTTCTGGGACATGCAATGAGGAAGGAGGGCTTGAAGAGCCTGTTACTAACAGGTCAGATAGAGGGAAAAGAGACAGAGGAAAGCAGCGGATGAAGGACCTGATCAGGTGGATGACGGAACGAGGGTTGCATGGTGCAACAGGAGAAAGCGTACTAAGAGCCACCAGAGACAGGGAGATGTGGAAAGCAATGATCACCTACGTCCTGAAAGAACATGGCACATAAAAAAAAATAATAATAATTTACAATCATCTTCTGATTATCCAATAAAATGTTTATAGTCCGTAATAAAATAGCATTTATATGTTAATTAATTATTAATGTGATGCGTTTAATTAAGTAAAAACTGCCGATATTAACATGGAAATTTGTTCTGGCATTACTTAATATTTGCTCAGATTTTAGAAGGTATCTTTTGCTTAACTAAGGCACCATGGGATTTCAGTGTCACCCTATGTTAAAACGCTTCCTAGATGTTTTAAATTTTTTAGCATCTCCAATTTAGAATTTGCTAGCAACCATACATTCGGTCTTTATAATTATTTTTCATTTTTAAATTACTTGTTGCGCTTTTGTGCTTAAATTTATGATAGTGCAATTACAACGTGGTCTTAAACTTTTGTTAATGACTGTAAAAAACAGTGTTCACTTCAACAGAGTTTGAAAAATATTACATAGTTTACTTTTGCTTGTTTCTTCTGAAAATTTCCTGTTCCTTAATAATTTGATTAGTTTTACAAGGCATATTTCGCTATACCAATGCGCCTATTTATCTCAGTGTCGCACTTTCTGCTCCTTGTTAAAACGCTTGTCCGATAATTAAATCGATGTACCTTTTTGCTTTGGTATCTCCTATTTACTATTTTCATTTTGAACTGGATCTTCTTCTAACAATCTTGTATTCTCTTTTCATATTTATTTATTTTTATTTTTGAGTTACTTGTTATTGTGTTGTCTTCAACTTTAAGATAGGGAATTGGCCTTATACTTTCGTTAATGATTAAAAAAAGTCCTTTTCTTTTTTGTTATGTACTTATTAGCCTTAAGCCGGAGGTACTGTATTCGCGTTTGTTTGCTAGTTTGTTTTTCCGTTTGTCCGTGATTAAAATATCCAGACCCGCTGGATGAATTTAGATGAAACTTTCACGGATTATTAGCCTCCTGAGTGACACAAACTGATTAGATTTTTGTTGCGATCCTGTGCAGGATAAAATTTATGGGTTATTTTACCTTTTTTAACAATATATTTTCGTAGGTTTCATATGCCAAATACTGAATTACTTCGCCTAGATTGCCTTACGTCATTAATTTTGGACTTGTATTTATAGTAAAACGGTATTCACCAGGTAAAATTTTAAATTACGAGGATTTGAATTTGTAGTTAAATACCAATTCTTTCATATTTTCTCTTACCGTTATACCTTATGAATTTCGGACTATGTCGGGGATCATTGTACACAATTTGAAGGAACCTACGTCTGTAAAGTTAACTCTGATTTATATTAAATAAAAATATAAACTGCACTGAAAGTATGTAAAATATAATATCATTCATGATTTAGTTAAAATTAGGCGTTGATCTGCTTAAAGTGAATCATATTTGTATTTGCTAATGGGCATTCTGTTCTACTGAAAATTCATTTTTTTCTCATGATGTCATAATTGAAGTTTTCTAAATGATATATTTTGACACTATTATTCTTATATATATATCCCATTCTGATGTATTGTGACATTGCCAAGATATCGTATATGGTTGTGCATATGGAAACAAAAGCTGTTTAATCTGTACGCAACGGGTGTCATCACAATGTTAATTTCCAGCGTCATCTTGAGACAATTACAACAAATTAGGACTGTCTCTGCTTTTTGCTGAAATCAAAGTAGCCAGACAAACATAAAAAGGTCTGTATTCATTGTTATTTTATTAATAATTGTTAGCAATTCTTTTGCTTGTTACGATCTAACAATTTCTGACATCCTGTCTTTCGTAAATGGCAAAGATTCTTATTGAAGAAAATTTAGAGAGAGAACATTAATTTGCAAGGAAATTTCATCGCCACCTTATTAGCTTATTAAATTATAAAGTGAACTAGCAGTATAGCCCGGCGTTTCTCGGGTGCAATGAAAGCTTTAAAACTAATCCATGGTCCTGGAGCTCAGACTCTTTGGGCGTTGGCACGAAAGACTAAAACGCGATAGTTGTTTCCAGTTAAAGCGAAACCATAGACTGAAAGAAAAATGAATGGATGTAAGTCAAATTTTGATTGCCTGGTATTGATATCAAATAATTTTTCTTCGTCGTAAACTGAATTTTGAAGGCTAAATAAGTCCTCTGAGTAAATGGTATCATGGCTGAGACTAAGAACAACAATTATACCTACTTAGAGCCAAACCAGAAGCAAAAACTAAAATAAAAGGGCTAAAAAATACAGACATACAGGCAGATAAACAGACACACACGCACAAACATCTTGCCTTTTATATATATATATATTATCGATTTTTTGCACTATTGTAAGAACTGCAACATTGAAACTTCTGAATATCGTTTCTTATGTCTTTGTCTATGAGTGTATCAAATATGATTAAAAACAGACTACACTTTCTATAACCCGATTTTTTCGATTATCGATTTTCGATATTTACCGGAGGTGCCTCGACACAAAACCTAGCTAAGAACACTCGCAGTGGCTTATAGTACAACTGTGTAAATTTCCAAGAAAATTGATTCAGCCGTTTCGGAGTCTATCGGTAACGGACACACACACACACATACACATAAATACACATAGAAACAAATTTCCATTTATAAATAAGTTTAGATAAAAAGGCCCTCAAACACACCGGATCCTTCTTTTTTAAAAAATTTAGCCTGACTGGGAGTTGCTAAGCTTCAGGAATACGTATATTATTTATATGACTGTGTATTAGTATGGAGATCTTTTTTATTTTGCTTTCCCTAATTCCAAATCATTACCTTATTCTAATCAACATAACACAGAATGCCACAGCATTACCATCCAATATTAACCTTCTATGCACATAAAATCAAATATACACGCATATATCCACATGATTTTGCGATGATTTGGTGTGGTTACCGTTGTGGCAAAATCTTCGTCGCAAAGTTGTTGTGGCCTGTTTGGGCCAGGAAGCAAGAAAGACGCGGAAAACAGTTTAATTAGAATAACAAGAATATATAAACAAGGTAAATGGGTTAGTGGACCGCAAACAGAAGTGCACGTCTAAACACTATAGTTACACTGCGTCTCGACTGTTTCTTGATCGCCTCATGACTGTCTCTCTGCTGCGTCTTGGCTGCCTCAATGGAAGTCACGTAGGTTATTATTTATTGACAGAAGAAGTGTCCATTCCTATAGATAAGGCACCATAACAGTTAAGAGAAAACAACTGATTATGGGTGATTTAATGCTGAAATTAAACTTTCTTGAGAATTTTAGTATTTTTTCTGTTTATATTATCAATGTTCTATAAAAATGTATTTTTAGAATTCCATAGTCTTTTGACTCCAGTTTAAGGGTTAACAATTTGCTGTTAGCTGTGACTGGGAACAACTGCAATTAACAGATGGTTTAACGCTCCTCCCGACCACTGGACTTATTGCTAGATGTAGTTTATTGCCATACCCAGAGCTTATATCTAAATGAACATAGACATATATATGTTCATACACGTATTGCCCGCACATCGTAGCATAACTTTATAAAATAAACCAGAAATAAACGGAAACTTCTCTCAATATACGTACATCGTAACGAAAATCATTTGATAAACTACGAAACGGAAAATTTAGATTACTAGGTACTATGATTGATACGGGAAAATTTATCAAGATAATAAGCAATACTTATTAGGAGGAAACTGTCTACATGTGGATAGTTTTTATGGTAAGACTCAAACTGTACAAGGTCCGGGAGCAACTCAAAGTAGAGGGTAAGATTACGAGGCAGTTTATACGGATAAGAAAAGAAAGATAATGGTTACCCTAGACCTGAACAAGTTCAGAATATGTGATCGGGGAAACAACCTGTTGGGAGTCGGTTTCACTGAGCAGTGATTCGCGTGGAAATTCTCACCAATGAAATACGAAGAGAATTTGGTTAGTTTGCTATTATCTAAGTGGTGGTGAAGCGTGGATGTTAGACCTGGTGGAGACAAGCACTTTGGGTGCACTTTCCATGAAAGTAGCAATAAAGCAGTGAGAAACTTGCCAAAATCCCGCCTGTGTAAGGAAGGGTGGAATGGTGTAGAATAATTCGTCAGCCACAAGGACTTTGAGACACTGAAAAGCTAGGATTGGACAGCTCGCGCCCGAATAGGACAATAATACTGCATTTTGAAACTGATCTGGCTCTTGTAAAAGAGTTAGGAATTTACAGGGGTGATACATGAAGATGGGATGTGCGTCGTGGTGCAGTAGATATGGACTCCGAACGAGAAATCGGGGAAGCTGAGTTCGAATTCCAGTTAAAATCATTGCATTCACTTACGCGCAAGTACCCTTGGGAAAGGTGTTAATTCATCTCTTCCTTCCAGGCATGGGTTAAATAATAGGACAGATTGGGTTCTATATCCTTGGCTGGCAACCAGTCTATAGCAGAAAGCAATGGCCACCTACTGCGGGATAATCTTCTGCCCAGTCAGTCTTGTCTCTCTCGAGCCATGATCGCCTAAGAGTGCTTCAGGTATTGCACTAAACTGACTGACATGAAGGTGATTATTTTACTTGCATTTTTAAATGAGTTAACCGTTTGCACTATAACAGAACTGGATCGGGTAAGACAAGATGCTTTCCGTTGCTTCATTTATGTAGTACATATATCGAAGTGAGCCACATAGAAATAAGAGACGAACCAAAGTTTGATATACTGATAACGGACTTAGAAGGAAAAACTACAAGAAATCTTGTAAAATATAAAATAAGTAAGAAGAAAATACTAAACATAAACTATTTTCGCGCACTTTTCACCTGTGGAATTCACTTCCGTTTACTTGCTTCCCAGACAGCTACAATCTTCAAGATTTCAAATGTAAAGTCAATAGTCATCTTCAGTCTCACTAACTTACATTCTCTCTCTCATGCTTTTTTCTCCGTCTACCCCGCTCTCATCAGTATTCTCTTCCTTCTCATAGCCTCTTCCTGACATCCTTTTTAACGTGTCACTCTTTCTCATAACATTCCTCCTATGTAACCCCATACACAACAGTGGCAGCAAAATGCTATGCTTGGGGCCACACGATTATAAAAAAAAATAAAAATAAAATAACAGTGTATGGTGATCAGTAAGAAATGATGCAAAATGGGAGAGTTTCAAACTGAAGATGACTGAATCAAGCAGGTACAGAAAGCTATCTGGATAATGTAATCAAAGACAACAGAAAGTATAATATAAATTTGGAGATACATAGAAATATCCTGAAATGTTTTCTAAAAGTTCAGTAATGAATTAAGAATACGAATATTACATTCAAGATGAAGAAGTGCCTAGAATGGAAGAGATGTAATTCTATAAACAGTTGCTGAGAATAACATGGACCCAACTTCAAATAACATTTAGGAAGCTATCTATATTTAAATTAAGAAGAAAAAAAAAGAACTATGAAAACATCCGGTGTGGAAAGCTTACTACTCGCAGAACATTTCATCAATAACGATGAATGGGTTTTCCATCAGGAATTCTCCATGCCTTTAGCCAATTTATGGTAATTAAACCCCGAACTGAAGTGGATATCCTACATATGTACCACCAGTAATAAAGCGAAAAATATGGTATGTTTACTGCACCGCTAGAGTAAGAACCTGACTCGTTCTGCTAATCTCTACTTTTAAAAAACTAGATCAGGCAAAAAATGGAGTACTTCTGTCATATATGGACATGAGCTTCATTTTCCAATCTCGATAGCGTCTAAAAGCTGCTGGAATCGAAACTGCGCCTCACCAAATGAATACGAATCCTAGCCATCAGCTGTTTATTGAAACAATAAAATATTTATCCATTGATTTGCTAGATCTAGTTCAGAGTTAGAATCAGCAGCGACAATGCGATCTTCTTACTTTTAGTAGTTTATGGCCTTGATTGATTGATGGACTGATTTGTTTCTTACGGCTTTTGCAAGTTATTTAAAAGCAGAAAATATTTTTAGAAACTAAGTGTTTTTGGTGGTAATATTCTTAGCATTTTGGTTATAATAATATTTAACTGACAATCATATTAGAGAAAGAGGAAATACTCCAGCGATGGGAAGAATACATAAAGGATCTCTTTTGCGACAAGAGAGAACAACCGAGAATACACGAGGAGATGGATGGACCGGAAATACTAAAATCCGAAGTGGAAGCTGCAATGGCCAAAATGAACAGAAACAAAGCACCTGGCCCAGATGGCATAGTGATAGAGCTGCTGACAGCCTTAGAAGAATATGGCATAGAAAAGATTACCGACATAATAAACGAAATTTATAGCAGCGGAATAATACCAGACGACCTATGCAAGTCGATATTTATAGCGCTGCCGAAGAAACCTGGTGCAAACGAGTGCGAACTACACAGAACTATCAGCTTAATGAGTCACATTACAAAACTGATTGTCAGAATCCTGATGAATAGAGCGAGAAGCAGAATCAGGCCAGAGATAGGGCAGGAACAGTGCGGGTTCGTCAAGGACACTGGAACAAGGAACGCCATATTCATGATTAGGATGCTCTCTGAAAGGGCATTACAAATGAAGAAAGACTTGTACCTATGCTTCATTGATTACGCGAAAGCATTCGACAAAATACGACACAAAGAATTGATGGAAATGCTAGGCAACCTCGACATTTTCGGCAAAGACATAAGAATAATTAAGAATCTCTACTGGCAGCAAACGGCCTGCATACGGACAGGTAACGACCTCAGTAGATGCACAAAGATAGAAAAAGGCGTAAGACAAGGATGTGTCTTTTCACCGGATTTGTTCAACCTATACAGCGAGAATATTTTGAGGACACTAGATAACACACCAGGATTTGTTATTGGAGGCCACAACCTGAACAACATAAGATACGCGGACGATACAGTACTGATTGCGGACACGGAAAGGAAACTGCAAGATCTCATACAGAAAGTAGCAGTGGAGAGTGACAAGAAGGGACTACAAATAAACTTTAAGAAAATTGAGTGCATGGTCATCAGCAAAAGATACAACCCAAAATGCCAAATACAGGTGGGGGATAACAGAATCAAACAAGTCCAAGAATTTAAGTACCTAGGAAGTGTTCTAACAGGAGATGGAAAGTGCAACACGGAGATCCGAAGGCGAATTGGCATGGCAAAGGACGCGTTCCAGAAGATGAGCAAAATACTAACACACAGGAAGATCTCAATAGAAACGAAGAAAAGAGTGCTAGACTGCTACGTGATGTCAGTTCTTCAATACGGCTGTGAATGCTGGACAATATCATCGAAAATGAGGACAAAACTAGAAGCGGCCGAAATGTGGTTCTACAGAAGGATGCTACGGATATCGTGGACTGAGCATACAAGCAACGACGAAGTGTTAGAAAGAATGGCAACAAAAAGGAAATTGATGCTGAGCATCAGGAAGAGACAACTGAAGTTCCTGGGACATGCAATGAGGAAGGAGAGCCTGGAGAACCTGATACTGACTGGACAGATAGAAGGAAGGAGAGACAGAGGAAGGCAGCGGATAACATATTTGCAGGGTCTGATCAGGTGGATGACGGAACGGGAGTTGCCAGGAGCAACAGGAGCAAACATACTAAGAGCCACAAGGGATAGGGAGACGTGGAGATCCATGATCGCCTAGGTCCTGAAGGGACAGGGCACATAGAAGAAGAAGAATATTTAACTGATACACGTCCTACTATTTAGCCTATAGCTTGGGGAGAAGAGATGGGTTCTTACATTTTCCAATGGTATTTATGTGTAAGTAATAACAACTAACCTAAATAGGATTTGAACTCAATTCTTTGGTTTCCAATTCACCCGCACACTCATGCTTACACATATGGTATCCCTAAGCGGTTATCAATCTAGATACTGACCAGTCTTGGTGATGTTCTTCTTTGGTGATCGTCCGGGAACCTGTAATATGGTCATAAGATAACAGTGGTATCATCTGCAGAGGTGGTTATTAATGATCTGAGGATGTTCTGATGTAGAACGTTGTTCTTTTCTTTAAAAATGCCGCAAGAGTAAAAACAGAAAAGAGAGACTTGTTAGACGCCTGCATTGATCACACGTCATTCAGAAAACCGTGTTGTTAAAAAAAAAGGCTCAAGACGTTACCTGAAAGAAAAGACAAAATAACTGCGCAAAAATGCTGAAAAGTATTTACAAACCTATACTGTATTACAGTCAGTCAGTTAAGTGCCATACGTGATACACACTTGGGTGATCATATCTCTTTCGAGACATGACTGGGCAGAAGATTATCCCGCAGTAGGTTGCCATTGCTTTTTACGGTAGACTGGTTGCCGACCACGTCTATAGAACCCAATCTGTCCTGTTATTTAACCCATAACTGGAAGGAATAGACGGATTAATACCTTTCCCAAGGGTATTTGCGCATAAGTGAATGCAATGAATTCGGCTGGAATTTGAACTCAACTCCCCGATTTCTCGTTCCGAGGTGATATCCAATGCACCACAACGCACATCCAACTGTATTACAACTTGTCCAAAATGGTTTTTGTCAGTTCTCTTTCTTATAGTTACAGATATCTCGTCAAATTAAATAATATAAAAGTTCTCTAAAGAATCTTGCAACAGATTACGTTGATAACTAAATGTCTTTAGTGTTCATTTTACAAAAGAAATCAGTCACTTTTCAACCTACTTTCGCGCAAGCTTTCTCCAGCGGACAAAACTCTTTAAATCATATTCTTTAAGGCAAGATGTAAGATAAACTGTTATCTATTGTCAAAATTCGAATTTTACCGTAAGATCAGACTTTTTCACTTTTTTATTTTTTCAAAGTCCAGCTAGACTTTATGTCTCCGAGGTGATTGCAGAAGAATATCTCTCTGGTGCAATCGCTTTCTCCTCGTCCTTGGCAGGAGATAATTTCATTTGAAATCAAAGAGCAGTCGAGTCGTAGTCTTTAAGGCATTTGGCAAATAATCTAACCCGAATCAATGTATGAAATTACTTTCATTTCCTTTTTCAATCTAATCATTTATGATGTACACATTAGCTTAATACGGCAACGTTTTGCTTGTATTAATATATTTAATGTATCGTCTTCATCTTGCTTAAGCCGCAGAACAAAGGAAGACAGCCTTAAAATAATAAGCGGAAAGAAAAAGGGGACTTTGTTAACGATCTTCTTCTTCTTCTATGTGCCGTGTTCCTTTATGACATAGGAGATCATGGCCTTCCCCATCCTCCTATCCCTAGTGTCTCTTAACACGTTGTTATCCTACTAAACCCCTCTCCGCCATCGCTCTTGATTCTAACATATGTTACGCGTTGTTTTCCCATATCTGTCTTTCTTTCTATCTGACCTGTGAGTATCAGATTCTACAAGCGCTCCTTCCTCATTGCATGTGCCAGTAATTTCAGCCGTTTTTTTTTTCTAATGCTAAATATTAGTTTCCTTTTCGTTTCTATCCTCTCCAAAATCTCGTCGTTGCTCACATATTCGGTCCATGGTATCCTCAGCATCCTTCTGTAGATTCACATTTCGGTTGCTTCAATCTCTTATACATCTTTAAGGAGATTGTCCAGCATTCGCGGTCATATTGAAGAGCAGACATCACATAACAATCCAATATTCTCTTCTTTGTTTCCTGCGAAATTTCCTGTCTCTCAAATATTCTACTAAGCTTTAGGAATGTATCCTTGGCCATTCCAACTTGTCTTCGGATCTCAGTGTCGCATATTCAGTTTTCTGTCAAAATCTTTTCCACGGTATTTGAATTTCAGTACCTGCTTTATTTTTGTATCCCCACCCAGTAGTTGGCATTTTCAGCTTCTCTTTTTACTGATGACTATGCATTCTGGTTACTTGTGGTTTATTTTTAGTCTTTTATTTCTGCTTTCTTTAGCTATGTTCTGTAGAAGGTCGTATAGTTTCCTTTCCGTGTCTGCTAATCAACAGCTTAATTGCAAAATTTTTCTCCGAACAAAACATGTAATAATTATAATGATTATCATTTATTTGCTGTGCGTATTCAGTTAGGACTTGAGAGTGATGGTTGTGCACAACTTCCTGTCACTTGTAGCTCTACGTAGTGCTAAGTTTTACTTTCCATCCTTGGCCCTTTCGCTAGAATCACTTCACACAAACGCATTAAATGAGTTGATTGCCGTCTCCCTCTAAACGGCCTTCCCTGAACATGTTGATGGTTTTCCTGTACAAGGCCCAGGAGCATGTGTGTACTCACTAACTCCTACAAAACGGAAAAACGTAAAAATGCTAAAAAAATTTAATAAAAGAATATTTAAAACCAGTAAATATAATCGTAATGTTTAATAAAATAAACAGGTACACAAAAACTTATGACTATTCAATATCATCTGAATCCAAGATAGACAAAATAGAATAATACTCTGGAATATACAAAATATTTTTCATGGTATAGCCACACATCTTTTAACCGCATATGGAACTGTGAAAACCGATAGAGTTACTGTTAATAAATACTATTATTTTATCATATATGGAGAGAATATATATATATATATATATATATATATATATATATATATATATATATATATACTAGCAGTATAGTCCGTCGTTGCTCGTGTGTAATGAAAGCTTATATATATATTATCGATTTTCTGCACTTTTGTAAGAACTGCAACCTCGAAACTTCTGAATATCGTTTCTTATGTCTATGAGTGTATCAAATTTGATTAAAATCGGACCACTCCTTCTATAACCCGATTTTTTCGATTATCGATTTTCGATATTTATTGGGGGTACCTCAACGCAAAACCTAGCTAAGAACACTAGCAGACGCTTATATTACAATTGTGTAAATTTTCAAGAAACTCGGTTCAGCCGTTTCGGAGTCTATCGGTAACGGACACACACACAGACACACACACACACAGACAAAGTTCCATTTATACAAAAGTTTATATATATATATATATATATATATATGTATGTATGTATGTATGTATGTATGTATGTATAGTAAACAGTACTTAAATTATATAACTGTACATGCTGTCTATATTTCTAAGATGAGGTAGTATTTACACGGATTACATTATTCGTACTATTCTCCACATCTTTGTTAGCAATGGTGAACAAGTAACTAAAAGAGTCAGGTGAAAGGGAGATAACTCATAGCTACCCAAAGCGGCTTCACGCAAGGAATGAGAATGATATACCCCAGTAATTGTAATAAACGGTTAGGTTCGATATACCTAGTACCTGAAGAAGGCTGAAGCTAACAACTGCAGAAACGTCGTACAAATGGCAACAAAGATGAGGACAATAGTCCGAATAATGTAAATAGTGTACTTGGATGGCTGTAAAATGAACAACTTTTACGTCTTCGTGACAATTTTTTTATGACAGTGTACATTAACCTATATTACGTTCATATGAAACCTTCAGAGACCCAATTTGGTTGCCACCCCGCCTCTAATCTCCTCTTTTCGCCACCCTTTGCATTATTATTACTTATTTACAATGTAAATTTTTTAAGTTTATTTTTATATCGAGTATTATAGTTACTTTCTTTTACTGACTGAGGATTATGACAATTCGTTAACCATCTTTACCTTCACTTGAAACTTCGTTTTTATCATATATTTTATGTTTGCTCTGCTTTTGTAAATATTTCATATACCTTCCTTTGTTTTAATCATCTTACCCCAAACAAAGCCAGACCGTTAGTAGCGTGCAGTGGGTTAGAGTGAAGTTAGAGAAAATACAGGGTGCAAAGGGTTTTGAAGAAAAGAATACTAGATGAGCGGGATTCACGAAAATAAAATATATCAATTGACACTGCATTTAAGTTTTGGGAGTTTTTAGCTATGAAGCAAACAAGTAAATAGAACGGAGTTCCACAGGCGGAAGATGCGCGAAAAGCAACGGTTAAAAGCGTCGGATCGTATGCCAATCGGTGTAGCATGTTTAAATTCAAGCGGCCGAGGCGTCAGAGAAAAAAGCTCATTAGGCGCAATTAAAATATCCCCTGCCGTTCTCCTCAGTGTTCTTGACAGGCTCCAAAGGAGAGTCTGTAATATGATAGGTACTGATCTGGCGGCTCGACTGCAGCCACTTCCCCATCGTCGAAATGTGGCCTCCCTTTGTCTGTTCTATAAATACTTTCATGGCTACTGCTCAGACGAACTTAAGTCACTGATGCCTCCTCAACTGGTGTTTACTCGTGCAACCAGACTGGCAACTGGGTCCCACCCATTCACAGTCAGGTTAGCCAAATGCAGAAGACAATTCTACTCCTGCAGCTTCTTCTCTCGCACTTCCCGCCTGTGGAACTCGCTCCCGTATTCTTGCTTCCCTGACGGCTGCAACCTCCAGAAATTTAAATGCAAAGTCAATACTCATCTACTAACCACTGGACTCTAGCTCTCTCCCCACCCCCGTATAACCTTCCCTTTCTCTCCACCTATGTATCTGTCATCGCACCTGCATTCTCAGCCTTCTATTGCTCCTTTCTAACTAGTTTGTACTCCTCACACTTTTCTAATTAATCTTTTTATATTTATGTAGCCCCCAGCATATCAGTGGCGTTTCCGCCTTGCTCGGGGTGAAATGATTAAAAAAAAAAAGGAAAGACAGAGCAAAATCCGAACACGTTGGTGAGAAAGTGACTGAAATAGAGATGCCAGGTCAGGATCGATTATATTGGAGATCCTTATTTGGATTTTGTGAACCTCGAGATTAATAACAGAAGCATCCGACTAGATAGAGCAAAATGCAGTGTTCAATGCACGGACGAATGGTAGATTTATAAATATGCAAGATCGATTCTGACGAAAAAAAAAACTTTCTTGTCTGGCACACTAACCCAAATTTCTTAAGAGTAGACGCAGCTATAGATTATGATCATAAGAAATTATTTGGTAACGATAAAACAAAAAACAGCGCAGACATCGAGTCATAGAACAAACAACCTTTGAAATGGTAAGCGTTTCTATTATTATTATTATTTAAAGGAAGCAACACCCACCCACCCACTAAATATCTGTATAATTTTGTTGTGAAATACTTATTAGAATCCTATTCGATAGATAAAAATTACGTCACATCTTAAATTATGGTTTTTCTTACTATAAGCTCAATGTCTCTTCATAACGTAGGCGCTCAGGGCTCTGCACAACTTCCTGTTTTTTTTTTTTCAGTTCTTAAGAAATATGGTATTTTTGCTATCTCACTAAAGCTTGCTCTGTCATCTTTTTACTTAATGTCTAAGTAGATTATGTGTTGTTTTTATCTGTATTTATTGTCTTTAATCAGTCCTGTGGGCAGTAGATTTTCTAAGCCAGCCTTTTTCATTATTTGAATTTCAACGGTCTTTTTCTAATTTTAAGTCATTTGTCAATTTTATTTTTATTTTCTTTCTTAAACTTCGCCGTTGCTCACATGTTCAGTTCATAATATTCTCAGCGTCCTTCTGTAGTACCACATTTATGTTGCTTCAAGTCTCTTCTTTGTCTATAAGGAGATTGCCCAATCTTCACTACCATGTTGGAGGACGGCTAATACGTTACAGTTCAGTACTCTTTAATCTGTTTCTGTGGTTTCAAGTCTCTTTATCTGTGAGATGATCTTTCAGCTTTCACTGCCATTTTTGAGGACTGATAATACGTAACAGCTCAGTAAGAAGGAAACTACAAAACCTTCTACAGAAGGTAGCTGAAGAGAGTGATAAGAAAGGGCTATAAAATAAAGTGCAAGAAAACCGAATGCATGGTCATCGGTAAAAAGGGCAGCCCAAGATGCTAAATACAGGTCGGGGATACTAGAATCAAGCAGGTACAAAATTTAAATATCTTGGAAATGTTATAACAGAAGACGAAAGATGCGACACAGAGATCCGAAGGCGAATTGGCATGGCAAAGGAAACATTCCAGAAGATGAATAAAGTTTTAAGAAACAGGACAATTTCTCTACAAACAAAAAAGAGAGTACTGGATTGCTATGTGATATCGGTTCTTCAATATGGCAGTGAATGATGAACAATATCAGCAAAGATATAAGAAAAGCTGCGAGCAACTGAAAATGTGGCTCTACAGAAGGATGCGAATATCATGGATCGAGCATGTGAGCAATGATGAGGTCTTAGAAATAATGGAAACAAAAAGGAAGTTAATACTGAGCATCAGGAAGAGACAGTTGAAGTTCCTGGGACATGCAATGAGGAAAGAGGGCTTGGAGAACCTGATACTAACAGGCCAGATAGAGGGAAAAAGAGACAGAGGAAAGCAACGAATAACATATCTGAAGGACCTAAACAGGTGGATGATGGAACGCGGATTGCTTTGAGTAACTGGAGAAGGCGTGCTAAGAGCCACCAGGGATAGGGAGACGTGGAAAGCCATGATCGCCTACATCATGAAGAGATAGAGCACATAGAAGAAGAAGAATCTCCTCTTTGTTTATGTTACTTTAAGTCACTTCTTCATCTCTGAGAAGACTGTCTAGCATCCATTTCTATATAGTATTACAAAGCGCTTCAGCATTAATTTCTTTGTTTATAATGAACAAATTAATTTTCTATTTCTTAATACTTTGCTTAGCTTGTACTATTCTAATCTGTCATCATATTTCACTGTCACACTCTCTATCTGATCAATATAAAATATCCATCATGTTATATTGACAATATTTTCCTTGTAATGTCTGATACGAATATATCGTTTTAGATATAATCCTTAGAAGGGATTAGTTAAGGGATTAGAATTAGTGTGTCAATCAATAGTTGTATCATTAGGCTTTTGCCAATGTAAATGTTCTCTCACTTATAAATGGTCCGTTTGTAAATTAGAAGAAGATTTAATGGTATTGCTTCATATAGAGACAATTTTCCTTATAGTGAGGTTTGTGTGTGTTGTTTGTATTAACTTCTGTATTGTCTTCGCAAAGGCATGACTGTCAATTTCACTGAGTTGTCACGGATGAATTTTAACCGGAAAAAAATTATCCTTGCAGAAAGATGCCTTTGATAGGTTCTCACCAAATTCAAGGAGAATTAATTTTTCTTTTGTTTTGAAAGTATTGCAATGTTCCAAAAATAATCAGAAGGGGAAAATAATGTCACTTAGCAAAAATCGACACACTTTCATTTTTGATTCCACATCTAATGACACTTTATCTGAAATACTTTTAGAAATACTATTTGAAACTTTTTTTTAATGTTTTACCGCTAAAAAATAATTGAAAATCTTTCGCTTCTACATCTGGTAGGTATGGAGATAGTGAAAAAACCTCACATTTTACTTATTTTTTTTTTATTTGTTTGATTTGAATTGTGCTCTTGTATTGTTTTGTTGGAAAGTAAAATGAAAATGTTTCTGTTTACCAAAGCTATACACTTCTAAAAATCTGCAGTTATGGTTCGTCCGTATTGCAGACTTTCGTTATGGACGATATTGCTCATATTCCAAAAGCTAAATCAATGCGTTCTTTGAATAAAGTCCTGTTGTTTTTATGGGTTTTTTTTGGTTTTTTTTTTTTTGAGATCAACGCGGTTACTCATTTTGTGGGTGTTGTCACTTTTTTCTTTTTCTGTGTGTCAGCCAAAACAGATTTTTATTAGCTTTAACAATGTAAATCATAAATAAAATGTTCGGCTTCCTGGTTTTATATTACTAAAAAGGGTGGCCTTTTGCATCCGGTTTTAAAGGAATATCACATTAGGAACCAAATTTTTGGTCTTACAAGAATTTATAATTTATAAATAATTTGATTGCACCAAAAGTGAAGGATTTCTGCCATATTAAGATTAGAGGTGCTAAATTCGCACTTTCAACCTTAAAACAGAACAAGAGTCTACGGGTCCTGGTAAGGGATGAATTATTTTCAAATCTACCGTACCCTTCCCACAAAGGCAAGTTCATAGCTCATCAATCGTAATGTTCTTTTGAAAATGTGCTGACAAACTACATTCCTTAATTATAAATTTTAGAGTTAGCACTCGCTAAGCTGCATATGCTGTGTGAAATTATTTTCATTATTTTCGTATTCTACTGGTAAGAAATTTCAGTTGGAACTTTGTGGAAGAAACGCCCGACGGGATGCTTCCGCAATCACTACAGTCTTAACGACTAGAATTAGGCTCAAACAGGAAATACAGAGATAAAATTCATTTATTAACCCTATAAATTGAGTGGCTTTTACGTTTTTACAATCGAACAACAATAAAACTTCACTTTCTCTATGTTTGCTTGAGATGTTCATGGAGATTTGAACATAGAACATTACATTTTTTACTAATCTCTTTTGGTTTGCTATAGATCTATTTTATTAGTCACTTTAAAAGGTTCTTGGTTCATAGTGGGTTGGTATTTTTGTCGAGGCTTGTCGGATATGTCGAAATTGAAATTTTATTTTTTAAACCACGGTTGATATGTAGAAGCAAGCACATCAAATCTAGTATTGCTCTTAACTTCATAAAGTCTACGTACGAAAAAGAAGGGACCACAGAAACAATTAATCTGAACATATTTATAGAAAAGACACAGAAGCAACGTTATAGCCAGAGGAAAAGGACTAAAATCAAAACGCGAGGGCAGAATGCATTACCTTGCAGATCTTTCTTTGCATTTTATCAAGAATATCTAAATGCATAGCAGGAACATAGAGTGCATATATATATATATATATATATATATATATATATATATGTATACTGCTTGATTAAAAACAGATTATTTACTCAAATATGAGTATCGATTAAAAATAATGCTGATTAAGGAAATGGTTTTAAAAACCGACCTGTTCAATTTATTTGTTTGAACCTTATTTTTAATCGATATTTGAGTAGATATTCTGTTTTTTAATCAAACAGAATATATATATATATATATGTATATATATATATATATATATATATATGTGTGTGTGTGTGTGTGTGTGTGTGTGTGTGTGTGTGTGTGTGTGTGTGTGGATGACGAATATTATGTCCTCATTACGAATGAGCTCTGTAGAGAGGAAAATTTTAAAAAAAACAGGTACCACTTCCGCATTTTATGAATTGAGTTATTTCGGTGACTAGCGTGAGTATACCCCGCTTATAAACAACACGCTAAAATTTCGCATCGCTGATTCCATATGCCTATGGCTTAGAGCTTAACGACTCTGACTGACACCAAATCAGTCGAGTTTTGATCCCAGTCAGAAGCAAATAGATGTCTAGTCATAATGATAAACTGTGATACCGCGAAACAGTTTTGTATGTGGACGACGAGTATATATATATATATATATATATATATATATATATATATATATACTAGCAGTATAGCCCGGCGTTGCTCGGGTGTAATGAAAGCTTTTATATATATTATCGATTTTCTGCACTATTGTAAGAACTGCAACCTTGACACTTTTGAATATTGTTTCTTATGTCTTTGTCTATGAGTGTATCAAATTTGATTAAAATCGGACCACTCCTTCTATAACCTGATTTTTTCGATTATCGATTTTCGATATTATCGGGGGTATCTTGACACAAAACTAGCTAAGAACACTCGCAGACGCTTATAGTACCTCTGTGTAAATTTTCAAGAAACTCGGTTCAGCCGTTTCGGAGTCTATAGGTAACGGACACACACACACATATACACACAAACGAAGTTCCATTTATAAATAAGTTTAGATATCGAATCTATAAGTGCATCTACTGATTAGAAAGTTGGATTACCGTATCGGGCTAGAAAGTGTTTCACGTGTGCATCAATGTGGCCCATTGATAACTGTACCATTCACCCATGTATGGAATACTATTGCTCTATCTGGTCGGTTGCTTTTGCTATTCATCTCCATGTTCTTCACAACATCCAAAGAGATCTGCATTCTCATCTATCATAAATTGGCATCTCGAATTCAGTCACTTTCTCGTCGAGGGGACGATGCACCCATCTTTTTTTCTACAAATAGTTTGATGGCGACTGCTCAGGCAAGTTTTGTTTCTTTGGTGCCCTGAGCACATGCATTTAAGTGCGCTACTAGTTTGGCATCTAAATTCAACCTTTTTGTCGTTGAAATAGTTGAAGATAAGTGTCAATTTATTCAATTAAATCGCTAATAGCTTAAATAACGTTCTACAGGTGGTTTCGGAATCTCCTGCAACAATTCTAGACGTCTCATTTCCATAAAAGATGCCTTCAGTTCATCTCTGATGTTACAAAGTGTTATGTTGTTATCTCGCTCAGCTACGCCCCAAACATATTAATGAAAGGGTTCCAGTCTGGGGAGTTAGTTGGTCAGATTTAAGGGTTAAATTTAGATTCAGAAATTTTTTATAACATGACTTGGTTCCCTGCATGTGTAGCGAGGTGCATAATACTCTTGACAGGCGGGGCTTCCAGCACCCATCCCCTTGACCTAGAGCAACACTACATTGTGAAGGCACTTGAGTATCCCTTCGTGTTGAGTCTGAGGCCCTCACCTTTCCTTTCTCTCTATCTTCACAACTGTTTTCACACCTGTGTTCCCATCCTTCTCTTGCACTTTCTCAGACACTCCCTGTAACTGGTCCGTCTTTCTGTTCACTCTCCCTTCTGTCTAAACTTTTACTCTTATGTAGTTCCCTGTAAGTTTTGGGTTAGTTCTTATTGGTCAGATACGTATCATGTGTCAGGGTGAGCGTTGTGATGCAATGGATATCGACTTGGACGGAGAAACTGGGGAGCCGAGTTCGAATTCCAGTAGAATTCCTTGCATTTACTTACGCAAAAATTCTCATTGGTAAAAGTTATTAACCCATCTCCTCTCTTCAGTTATGAGTTAAATAACAGGACAAATTGGGTTCTAAAGCCTTGGCTGGCAACCAGTTTACCTTAGCTAGCAACCAGTTTACCTATCCGCGGGGTGATCTTCTGCCCAGTCAGAAGACATGATCGCAAAGCGTTTATCACGTATGGTACTTAACTGACTAACTGACGTGTCATGTGATAAATAATCATATTAATTATACGTGAAGATTATTTTTAACAGTAAACTGTGTAATCGTGTATATGTATATTTGTGAAGGAAGGCTTGTCTGTCTAGATGTATGTTGAACGGTAACGTTATTCATATATGTGTGACGTCATTTCTGTGTAGTTCGGTGGAATGTAGCAATAATTTTGTATATGTTTGGCGTTTTTATATTATCGTTAATGTGTAAGTGTGAGTAATTTCTGCTGTCATCATCTTTGTATGGGTCAGTGAAAAGCAGTAAGATGTTGCAAATGATTTTATTTCAGTTAGATTTTTTATTAATGTATTTCTTATTTGTCTTGTGTATAATATACGTGACACATGCAATAAGTATTAATCCCAAATCATAAACTAACAGCAACCTATGTCTTTTTTTATTTCTTTCTCGATCTCAGACCAAGCTTTAACAAAAATGAAATATGTTCGATGGAGATCAGTCAGTTAAGTACCATACGTCATACACGCATGGTCGATCATGTCTGTTTCGATCCATAAAAGACAGGACTGAACATTTTCCAGCAGTAGATTGCGATGGATTCTGCGATAGACTGGTTGTTAACCAAGATTATGGAACCCAGTATGAGTTAATATCTTTACCAAGGGTATTTGCTTGTAAGTAAATGCAACGAATTCAACTGTAATTTGAACTCGGCTCTCCGATTTCACATTCTGAATCGATATAGTAGGTCAGTTAAGTGCCATACGTGATACACGCTTTAGGGGATTATGTCTCGAAAGAGACATAACTGACTGGGCAGAAGATTATCCCACAGTAAGTTGCCATTACTTTCTGTGGTAGACTGGTTGCCAGCCAAGGCTATAGAACTCAATCTGTCCTGTTATTCAACTCATAACTGGAGGAAAGGGACGGATGAACACCTTCCCCAATGGTATTTGCGTGTAAGCGAATGCAAAGAATTCAACGGGAATTCGATCTCGATAGAGTAGCTTAAATTCATATAATCAGGAATTTGGCAAATCAGCTTTTTAGAGAGATTGTCATAAATATATTGTAGAAAAGACAGAGTGAAGCCACGTCAGGTTTATGAGAAAGTTACTGAAGTAAAGATGTTTTCCGGCTTCTTTTATAGACAGTATATCGTGTTAATACACAGAGTGAGGTAATACAGGTCGGGATATATATTTTTTTCATAACTAGGTAATAAGTGTTGATAGTATTCTCTTTCTTTCATACTCATTTAATGTGAGTCAATAATATTTCTCTTTCTTTTATAGACATGAATATAAGTGGATATAATTGATTTTTGCTCATGTCAAGCTAAGCCAAGTCTGCATTGTTTCTCTTGCCTTTATACTCAGACAATACTAGTCGATAATATTTTTCTTACTTTCATCCTCAAATATTAATAATTGATACAGTTTCATTGTCGTTCATACGTCAAAATAACTATTCTGCTTCTATTTCGTTTATAAACTAACATTATTAAACGTTACTGTTTCTTTTTCTATCATAACAACAGATTACTAAATGATAGTTTCTTTCGTTCGTATTAAAATTAGATTAGCCAAAACATTTCCTATTTCATTTATACACAGGCTATATAAGTAGAAAATATTTCTCTTTCTTTCATACTCAAACCATACAAGACGATACAGTTCCGCATTCTTTCACACCTTAATAATATTAGTCGATACATTTTCCCTTCGTTTCATATTCAGGCAATACTTTTCAATAGGGTCTATCTTTCCTTCACACACGTAAAATAATAGTCGACAGTTTTCTCTTTCGTTCATATCCAGACCATATTAGTCGATTATATTTCTATTTCATTTATGCCAAGAAAATACTTGTCGAACGTGGTTCAATTTCTTTCATACTCAGACTTTTCAATAGGGTTTATCTTTCCTTCAAACACGTAAAATAATAGTCGATAGTTTTCTCTTTCGTTCATATCTAGACTGTACTGGTCGATTATGTTTCTATTTCATTCATTCCAAGATAATACTTGTCGAACGTGGTTCAATTTCTTTCATACCCAGACTTTTCAAGAGAGTCTATCTTTCCTTCAAACACGTAAAATAATAGTCGATAGTTTTCACTTTCGTTCATATCCAGACCATACTAGTCGATTATGTTTCTATTTCATTTGTGCCAAAATATATTGTCGAATGTGGTTCAATTTCTTTCATTTCCCAGACAATACTACTCGATACTGTTACTTTATTTCTAACTCATAAATACTAATCGACACTGTTAATCTATCGTTCGTACCCAAACAATAATTCTCGTTACAATTTATTTTCCTTTCATGCAAAAATAATATTAATCGACAGTGTTTATTTATCGGCCGTACTTCCAAAATACTAATCGACACAATTTCTCTTATTATCATATCCAGGCGATACTAATAAATATTTTTTTCTTTCTTTCATATCTACGTATTCTTCTTCTTCTATGTGCCCTGTACTTTCAGGACGTAGGCGATCATGGCTTTTCACATCTCTCTATCCCTGCTGGCTCTTAGCATACTTTCAGCTGTTATACTATGCAACACTCGTTCCGTCATCCACCTTATTAGGTCCTTCAAATATGTTATCCGCTGTTTTCCCCTTGTCTCTTATTCCCTCTATCTGGCCTGTTAGTGTCAAGTTCTCCAAGCCTTCTATCCTCAATGAATGTCGCAGGAACTTCAGATGTCTGTTCCTGATGTTCAATATTAATTTCCCATTCGTTTGCATCCTTTCGAAGAACTCATCATTGCTCACATGCTCGATCCATGATATTCTCAGCATCCTTCTGTAGAATGACATTTCAGTTGCTTCAAGTTTTTCCTTTATCTTCGATGATATTTTCTAGCACTCACTGACATCACATAGCAGTCCAGTACTCTCTTCTTTGTTTCTCGCTAAATTGTCCTGTTTCAACTTCTGGAATGCTTCCTTTGCCATGCTAATTCGCCTTCGGATCTGTGTGTCACACTTTCCGTCTTCTGTTATAACACTTCCCAGGTATTTAAATTTTTGTACCTGCTTCATTTTAGTATCCCCGACCTGTAATTGACATATTGGGCTGGCCTTTTTACTGATGACCAAGCATTCGTTTTTCTTGCAGTTCATTTGTAGTCTTCTCTTGTCATTTTCTTATTGCTCATCTGTATTATCTCTCTTTCTTTCATACCCAAGTAATACGGTTCGAAAATATTTCCCTTTTTATATCTAGGTAATACGAGTGTAGATTAACTTTCTCATTTATCAATAAATACTAATTTTCTTCCGTTCATATTAACGTGATATGAGATAATATCGTTTTTTTGTGAAACATTTTCATTGACAGTTTCCACCAACCAAGGAAATCTAAAAAATCATAGATACCTCCAAATAACACTTAATGCAATATTCAAACATGTAAAATAAGTTTTTGTTGCAACCTAAAACAAAACTTTCCTTTTATGTAATTAACAATGAGTAGATAAATCGTAAAATTAGTTTGTAGAATGACAAACAAAGTGATGGAGTACAAGATATATTTCTGATATAAGTGACCACCAACCATTCACGTCGGCCATGGGAAAGCTACGAAAAGACCTCTCAACTTGCGAAAAGTTTAACATAGGTACGTACACAAAAATTGCGATATCTATGGTTTTAACTAAATTTTTTAATTTTATTTTAATTTTAAGCTATTATAGTAAATTTTGAACGCGTTAGAAAGAATTAAAAAATTCAATAAAATAAGCAAGAAGTAATTTTCTCTTTCCACTTAATAACAGCATAAACATTCTGAGTGTAAAACTTTGTTTTCATTAGGTTTAGTGTTTTTTAATGATGTTCTGCTCCACGGAGAAAATGTTTGGGAAAAGGCAGAGGGAAATCTTTAAGATGATAAGAATGTATATGTTCGCCTATCAACAGAATCCCACTCTTCTTTGCTGGTCTTTTGAGAAGAAGTAGAATTTATCTCTTGTTCCTGTTTAGGATTGGTTTTCCGGTTCCCTCGGATGCCCCACTCTCTTTTTATACCAGCAGATTCTTGGTGGCATTGCCACATTGTTTGTGATGAATTTATAAACAGTAAACTCTTTTGAGATGTGGAGATGGTTTGACGGCTTTCAGAGGGTGCTAGTTTTGCATTATTATTATCTAGTTCTACAATAGAAGAAGAATCAAGAAGCCAGTAGATAAATAATAGTTTTGCATTTAAATGTTTAAAGATCGAAATTATTTGGGAAACAAGAAGGCCAAAGAGAGTTTTACGTCTGAAAAGTGCGAGAGGAGATACTGCTAACATAGAAGTTACGGTTGTATATAGCCAGTTCAACTGTAAAATAATGAGGCTATTTGCAAAAATAGTCAGTCAGATAGCTGTAACCATACGTAATACACTCTTGGGCGATCATGTCTCGAAAGAGACATGACTGACTGGGCAGAAGATTATCCCGCAGTAGGTTGCAATTGCTTTCTGCGGTAGACTGGTTGCCAGCCAAGACTATAGAACCCAATCTGTCCTGTTATTTAACTCATAACTGGAGGGAAGGGACGGATTAATACCTTTCCTAAGGGTATTTGTGCGTAAGTGAATGCAAGGAATTCAACTGGAATTCGAACTCGACTCCCCGATTTCTTGTTCCGAGTCGATATCCACTGTACCACAACACACATCCCGCAAAAATAGTACAATATCACTTTCTTCAATGGTCCAGTTACCACTGAAGAATTGATATTTATTTTGAATAATATGAAAACGTGACGAAAAGCTAAACAGGAGAGTAAGTGAAGGCTACTTCTTGATATATCTTAAAATTATCTAGCCTCTGTCTCTGAATCAAACACACTACAGTTTTCATTTATCAAAAACAACATAGTCTTAGTTAAAATTCTTACTACATCCGCCATAATAACTCAGAGTTTCTATGAAATCTTACCTCGTTCGCATATGTACACATTTTTCTGTAGAGAGAGAGAGAGAGAGAGAGAGAGAGAGAGAGTAAAATGATATTTATTCAGAAAAATACGAAAATGTTTCAAAAACTATCCATGGTGGCAGGCTGATCTCGAACCTGTTTCATCCTAAACTTAGGCAGAAATACTGAGCCAAGCTTAACACAGTTTTCTTACACCAAAACAACACATTCTTAGTTACCATTCTTACTACAGCCACCATAATACCTCTGAGTCTCTAAAGTAAGTTTATCAGAGAAATCACCATGAAACGATTCATAGAAATGGCACAAAAGTAACATTACATCAGTGGATATGCGAGTAAAACCGACATGTCAATAACATTGCAGACTCATCTTTGGATTTTATAAAGAATATCTAAATATATAGCCGGAACGCCAGACCATATATAGCAGCAATATTCGAACTATTTCCCTCGTTTGTTATTCCTTTTTGTATGCGGCTAAACGTAAAGAAGTTATACCTGTTACAACTTTAAATGTGTTGATATAAAACACTTAAGCTGTTAAATTGAATCTCGTCGGAATTTTCTCCTTTGTTGTGAATTATTGAAACTTGATATTAAGGCAGGATTTTAAATTAGATACCGATAAAATGTATCGAATTAAAATATATTTATTTTCAGAAATAACTTGCTCGTCTCATAACTAATGGCCTTGCGCCTTACTCAACAAGTTTATAGCAATATATTCTCCTCTAGCTAACTTCTATTCCATAAGCCTATTTGTTAAATAACTACTGCGTCTACACCAGAGAAAGCAAATCCTAAAACCACCTTTTTAACAACGGAATACAAATGCTAAAGAAGTCATTGCAAATCATTGTTCGCTTTTCTTTCGACAACATTATCATGAATAGCCTTCGGCAAGTTTATCCAGTTTTTCATTTTGATTTGTATTTATTAATATGTTGTCAGGTTGGTAAAAAGTGTCTTCTTAATCTTTGTAGTTGATTGCTTTCTTTCCTTCATTGTTGATAGTAAAGAGATTTATTTAAAACGTACACAAATGTAATTTCTTCCTTGTTACAGCTTCCATTTATGTTCGTCTTTCATCGAAATGTTTTTTTTCATATTTTTTCTAAGACTTGTGTACGTTATTATTTATTTTACGTTCAGCGCTATTTCTTTCACTTTCCAGTTTTCTTAACAAGCAGCACTTATTTCTACTTTCACTTTGGTTTTCGTTCATACATCGAACTCATTTTTACTTTCACTTTCATTTTCCTTCATACGTCGAACTGATTTCTACTTTCACTTTCATTTTCCTTCATACGTCGAACTCATTTCTACTTTTACTTTCTATTTTCATCGCGCGCAGCAGATAGCTTTAATTTCACTCTCCTTTGCTTCATGTCGAAGTTGTTCACTATTTTACTTTCCCGTTTTCTTCATGTGCAGCAGTTATTTCGACTTCCATTTGCTCTCCATTTTCTTCATACGTTGCACTTATTTCTATTTTCAAGTTCGATTCTCCTTCTCGTTTTACATGTTGCAATTGTTTTTACTTCCAGTTTCTCTTTTATGTATCGCAAATATTTCTGCATTCACATCCCACATTTTTCATATGGTGTACTTTGTTTTCCTTCATATATCGTCTGGATTTCTACTTTCACTTTCCCTTTTCATTCATATATTGATTTTTTATTTCAAATTGTATAAATGGGTTTACAAGTGTGAAAGAATTTGGAAAGTAGAATGAAAATAATAAATATCTGATCACAACGCCAAAAGCATCTTCAGTAGAATGACTTAGCCATTGAAATAGTATGCAGAAGTGACCGACAATCGATTATCGATTATAACGCGTTAATATGCAAAACAGGAAAACAGAACCGCCAACATAATCGAAATACAGCTTAACGACAGTTTATTATTTTCAAGAAAAGGTGGATAGGGGAAGGTGTAGCAATTGAGTGGCCTTTACCACCACTGCAACTAAAATGACTAGATTTTTTTTATTGTGGTGGGGTGTACTGAAGGATTTCGTTTACAAACTCAAATTGAAAATGATTCTGAATTAAAACAAATAATTTCTGATAAATATTCTTAAATCATTTTTAAAATATCCGAGTTTGTATAAGTGTTGCTGATAGGGTTCATCATTTTGTTGCATTTGAAAGGAAGCATTTTGAACGTGTTTATTTGTTTGTTAATCATATCAAAATATCTTGTTCCCATGTGACAAAACTCATTTCTTTTTTGGGTCAAGAAAAATGAATAAAGACGGTCGTTACTTTTTCAGCAATCTGTATACTATGACGCTTATATTTTACTTAGGATTTTCAAAAAGTGTTGTAATGGAATAACCTGTCTTCCCCTAGCAATGGACTGTCACTCATTATAAATACACCACGCAGTAGATTACGAGGAGCTGATGATCGGGAGACGTCCAGGAGCGGACGGAAGTACTCTAAGCTCCATTTTTGTACACAGTGAATATTGAGTGGGCTCTTAATATTTGTAACCTGAGTACAATAAACCTTATTGTTCATTTAATCGTGATTTTTAGTCTTTACCACTCGGACTAACCACTCATTTGTTTGTATCGTATTTTCAGGACACAACAAAAAGCGAATATACTTTGATATATTGAATATATTACGCCATTGTGCAAATTAATTGGTACACAACAAATAATATTTTTCTACGATCTTTCACATTTTACCTGATCAAGTATACATAATCTCTTGGTGTTTTTTTCTCTTTCCTGACTGCATTGTCCTTTATGTTATGGATTGATGGATCCAGTTTGTTTCATCGTCATGATGACACATCTGACAGTTGAATGACTGAGAAGAAAATCTGCGATCTTTTCTTAAGGTTTGCCAGTGTGTTCGTGCAACGTTACAATTTTTATACATTTCTTTGGAGTAACGTACATCGCAGATATTGATGGTAGAAAAAATAATCAAGAGCTGAGACAGTAGTGTCTGGGCGTGATAAAAATCTGATGCAATCAGGGAAGAATCAATGGTTTTCAAGACCGGAGAAATTTCATCATGCACTCCAGAAATAGATTTATATTTCTGCACACCATTGCAAATGATCTACTCTGAGGAAAAATATAGAAATCGATTACACCCTGTCACTCTAGTGAGCCTAAAAGTGACCTCATGGTGAAAGAAATGAAACTAAAGCACTTGTTTAAATTAATTTGCACAAGGGTGTAAATGAATTCGTTATTTTTCAGACGCTTATTTGATATCAATTATCATTTCAAATAAATATATAACAGGAACTTATAAATCGGAATGAATAATTTTAAAGAACTCCTCGGAAAAATGGTGAATGAGTATACTTTTCTAAATATATGTAAGTAATTAATTTAGAGTACATGTAGTTATATCTGTAGATCCCCATGTTAACATTGAGAATACAAAAAGAATATATTGTAATTAAAAAAAAGCGAGATGCAACCTTTCTAATATATTTCATTTTTTTTGTTATAAATAACAGCTGAACAGCATTCTGACATCTCGTTTGATATGAAAGTGAGTATTTAGCTGAGGTGTTATATATATATATGTATGTATTCCATGCGCCTATGCCTTAGGAGGTATCAGTCGAGTTTCGATCTCGGCCAGAAGTGAATGTGACTAGCCACACTGATCAGCTGTGTTACAGCGAAACAAGCTTGTAATGTGGATGACTGATATATATATATATATATATATATATATATATATATATATACGTAAAAAAATCACAAGATCGCCAAAACCTACCGCGGTTTCACATAACGGCTCGTCAGGGCCCTGACGAGCCGTTGTGTGAAACCGCGGTAGGTTTTGGCGATCTTGTGATTTTTTTACGTGTCTTTGCTCTACATTGCTTCCTCTTTGTTATTCCGCTGTGGTTAGTTCTGTATCGAGCACTTTTTCTTTCTTTGTGGTTGGTTCCGTTTAGGTTTTTTTTTCTTTACTGCGGGGTATTGTATGTATTGTCTGTATTCCGCAGTTTTCTTTTTTTTTCCCCTCTTGTCCAACGCCTTATAGCGACGGACAATAACGGAGTTAGATTCTGTCTGTTATTTGTTGTCCTCAAAGTTTATTTTCGTATAATTTTAGGATTTAGATACTTACAGAGTAGGTCTTGTTATTATATATATATATATATATATATATATATATATATATGTATGCATATTTATTATAAATTATATTTTAGAACATGACATTGTAGTTTCAATTTATTCACTCGTATATATATATAAATACACACACACACACACACACACACATATATATATATATGTGTCTGTATTTAGGCAACATTTTTTCATTAATGAATGTTCCATTAAATAATATAGACAAGCCTTGTCAATTTTATATATTTTTATCTGATAAGCTTATCATTATCATTAAATGAAGAAAGAAAATTACAATATTGACATATATTTTTTTTAATAATCCAATCTAAGATTTCAGCTTACATAAGCCATTATCAAAGATGATAAATTACACCATAAACACAGACAAACGATAATTACAAACTGTTTTTGTTTACATGGAAGATTTCCAAGCAACAACAAACTCGTGCATTTAAGACGCTGAAAGGGAATGTCGCATAACAGCTCGTGACGTCACACATGACAAAGCAAGAGTGAAAACAAGAAATATTAAGTCTTGGAAGCCATTGGAATAAACTAATGTCTACTGTTATTAATTATAGGCATTTAAGGATATTTACACTATATGCATAAAACAGTTAAAACTTAACCTAAACAAGATAAACTATGAAATATCTACAAATACCCTAATCATTTTGTTTGAATAGATTGCTCAAATCAATTAAAAGAGGATGCATTGGAGAGCCATGGTCACTTCCACTCCGAAGGGGCTCATTCTATAAACGAGAAAGTATTAGCTCTATAATAAACTGCTCGCTTATTTATGCAAAAGCAATTTATATCAGACGAACATAAGTATACGACAATCTGTGTCGTTTTGGCAATACTCTGACATCATCTTCCGGACATAACAGTTTAGCCTTTATCAAAGTCACGCAAATTTGTCTTCTTCCACACAACTCCAGAACTAAACACATCAAAATCAAGTACACAAGTTAGTCTTATCTGGTTATATACCTCGAATCTAGATAGACATTTGTAAAGAGATAGAAGCCGACGTATGGTCGTAATGGCTTGGCAAAGTAGTGTATTCAAAATAAAATGTTCGTTCGAATCAATAAGAATTCATAATGGAACATTTTGATAAATATCATGTCATTGTCATTCTTACAATATAATGCAATATTAAGCTTTTCGATGTATATATTACCTGAGCTGAACAGAATATAATAAATATTATACATGAGAAACTTGCAGTACGAATTTAATTTGTTCTCAGACCGAGCTCGTATTGCAATTTACTCGTCTTACAAAGCAACCTTTCCCCCTGAAATTAATAGAAAATAATCAATATGTTTCAGCTCCCAAATTTTAAGATTTTTTAGCAGAAAAAGTACACTTAGAATAAATGATAATACAATAAAACATTATAAATCATGCTATTTCTTAGAAATAGCACGATTTCTAGCTAGAAAATGAAACGACCAAAATCAAACATGTACAACAATTTATATGTCTTTGTATTAACTGTCGATGGAAAGCGCGGCACTAAAATCGAAAGGCACATAGAGGTAATAAAAGATGCCTTCTAAAAGATAAGCAAAGCATTAAGAAACAGAAAAATTCCTCCTACATAACAGCGAATAATGGGCAATCCTCTCACAGATATAAAAGAGACTACAATTAAAAAAATATGGTTCTACAGAAACATACTATAACTTACATGAACAGGTCATGCGATCAACGACAAAGAAATGGGCTCGTGTAATAAACAAAAGTGAGAGATAGTGAAAATTACTAGAATATATAATGAAGAAAGAGAACTTGGAAAAACTAATACTCACAGGACATATTGAAAGCAAAAGAACGGATGAAAATTTACTTGTGTAAATAGACGACACAACAAGTCTTACGATATATATATAAAAAAAAAAGACAAAGGGTGACACAGCAAACTGAAATTATAGCGACCATGATCGCCAATGCCCCGAAGGTTTCCGGCATACAGAAGATACTTTTTCTTCATGTGCCGTGTCCCTTCATAACGTAAGCGATCCTGGATTCCCACTTGGCCCTGTCTCTTGTCGCTCTCAATATTTTTCATCTTGTTATCTCTCCCAAACCCCGCTCCGTCATTCATCTACTCAAGCTTATCAAGTATGCCTCGCATTGATTTCCCCGTCTCTCTTTCTTTCTATTCATCCTGTGAGTACTTAATTCTTCAGGCCCCCATCCTCATGACGTGCCCCAGGAACCTTAACTGTCTCTTCTTAATGATAACTATTTTTCTCGTATGCATCCACTCCAACACCTCATCGTTGCTCACTTGCTCACACCATCGTACGTTTAGTATCCTTCTGTAGAACTATATTTTACTGCCTCAAGCCTATCCTTCATCTTTGACGAGATCGTTTAACATTCAGTCATACAGAAGGTCAGATATCACATTAGTAACTAGTAATGACTATATTTGTAACTAGTCGTGAAGAGGGAAGATCGTATCAGTGTATTCCAAAGACGACACAGATTGTAGTATACTTATGTTCGGCTGATATAAAGTGCTTTTGAATAAATAAGCGAACAGTTTATTATAGAATTCTCGTTTATAGAATGTGTCCTTTCGGAGTGGAGGTAACCAAGGCTCTCCAAAGCGCCCTCTTTTGGTTGATTTGAGCAATCCATTCAAACAAAATCATTAGGATATTTGTAGAGATTTCATAGTTTATCTTGTTCAGGTTAGGTTTCAACTGTTTTATGCATATAGCGTCAGTCAGTCAGTTAAGTGGCATACGTGATACACGCTTGGGCGATCATGTCTCGAAAGAGACATGACTGACTGGGCAGAAGCTTATCCCGCAGTAGGCTGCCATTGCTTTCTACGGTAGACTGGTTGCCGACCAAGGCTATAGAGCCCAATCTGTCCTGCTATTTAACCCATAACTGGAAGGAAGAGACGGATTAATACCTTTCCCAAGTGTATTTGCGCGTAAGTGAATACAATGGATTCGTCTGGAATATATTTAAGGATATTTACGCATATAGCGTAAATATCCTTAAATGTCTATCTAAACTTATTTATAAATGGAACTTTGTCTGTGTGTGTGTGTGTGTTTCTCTGTGTGTGTGTGTTTCTCTGTGTGTGTGTGTGTGTGTCCGTTACCTATAGACTGTGAAACGTCTGAACCGATTTTCTTGAAAATTTACACAGTTGTACTATAAACGTCTGCGAGTGTTCTTAGCTAGGCTTTGTGTCGAGGTACTCCCGATAAATATCGAAAATCGATAATCGAAAAAATCGGGTTATAGAAGGAGTGGTCCGATTTTAATAAAATTTGATAAACTCATAGACAAAGACATAGGAAACGGTATTCAGAAATTTCAAGGTTGCAGTTCTATCCTTGGATGACTTATTTGACTGCGATTTTGGAAATCGATACCCCGATATGCTACCGGGTCTGATCAAAATCAGTTTTTAAGTCCTTTTATTTTAGTTTTTGCTTCGGGTTTGGCTCTAAGTAGGTATAATTGTAGTTTCTAGTCTCAGCCATGATACCATTTACTTAGCCTTCAAAATTCATTTTACGACGAGAAAAAATTATTTGTTATCGATGCCAGGAAATCAAAATATGACTTACATCCATTCATTTTTCTTTCAGTCTCCGGTTTCGCTTTAACTGGAAATAACTATTGCTTTTTAGTGTTTCGTACCACCGTCCAAAGAGTATGAGCTCAAGGACCATGGATTAGTTTTAAAGCTTTTATTACACCTGAGCAACGCCAGGTTATAGTGCTAGTAATTAATAAGAGTAGATATTGGTTTATTCCAATGGCTTCCCATACATAATATTTATGTTTTTACTCTCGCTTGATCATGTTTGACGTCCAGAGTTGTGATGTGACATTCGGTTCCAGTGTCTTAAATGTACGAGTTTGCCCAGGAATCTTTTCTTTGTTTCCAATGAGCTTTCCCTGTCTATCAGTACTCTGACTCTTATTCTTGCCTTCCCTACGGCGAATTATGCAATTATCTCATTTTCATTTCTACCAACTGCATGGCTACAGCCTCATACCTAACTAGATCTTGAAAAACAAATAAATAGACGTCAATATTAATTCATATACATTTCATGCATTATAGAGTAAATATATTACATTTTCATGCGATTTACCCAGAAATAGCAGTTTTCAAGATAAAACTGACTGAAGGAGATCTTCAGTAACTTCATGCGTCTTACGGCAATATCAGGTTGAAACAGCAACATCGATTCAGCTCAGTGTCTTCCTGAGGAAACAATGTGCTGTAAGCTTGGAAATGTGGGTTGTGTATAGATAACAATCGCAGATGCAAATCTGAAAGCAGAGTTTCAATTCCAGTCAGCTTCGTTATATTCACTTAAGTTCAACTACCCTTGAGAAAAGCATGAAATCACCTCTTCTTCCACTAGCTATGTGTTAATTAGTAGAGAGTACGTTGGTAATTAGTAGTGAGTACACTAGTAACTGGTAGTGAGTATATTAGTAATTACTAGTGATCATGTTAGTAATAAGTATTGAGTATATTAGTAATTAGTATTGGTATATTGGTAACTAGTATTGAGTATATTAGTAATTAGTATTGGTATATTGGTAACTAGTAGTGAGTATATTTGTAACTAGTAGTGGGTATATTATTCACATTGTTATCTGCAAGGAACTCTTTAAATTTAAAAATCGTTTCCTGGCTTTAAATAGCTTGTAAAGTGTTGATTAGCCGTAATGAATAAATAAATCTGTTAACAGTATTTAACGCTGCGCATTGTACGTTCATCTGCGAAACTACTGATATTTATTGACAAGATTTTAACACACAACATCTTGTCTTTTATCTGTCTATAAGACGCACACGGTTGCTGGTTTAACTGGCATTTGTATTTATTCAGGCAAAATTTTGAACATTTCCGAAATTCTCCAGTCGATCGTAAAAGAAACGAAAATAACGATGCTTATCTGCTTCTATTGTTTTCTCTTAGGATTCAAGACATATCAGACTTTTGCTTTATGACGACAATGCTATCATTCGATTGATGATAAACATAGCAAGGAAATAATTTCAGTGATGTTTGCGTGAGACTAATAAATTAGTCGCTTGTCCCATAACCAGATACCCAATGGGAGACTTTTATCTGGTTGTTAGAATAAAAATAAAAAAGGCCGGTTTATGTCCAAATTTTTATATCTGTAACCATTTTCTACTGAAAAATGTCCTTTTCAGAAAACTGTCAATGCAAGTTCAAAAAAAAAAAAAAATTCGCGCTTGCTGTCGCGCACGCATACACACATAGACACACACACAAAAATTTATTATCATAAAATTTATTTTTAGTGGGTACACGTATTGGAGTTGTTGTTTTTTTTTATTAATTTTCTTAAACATAAACATTATTGATAACTCTTACTAAAGACAGATTGCATCTCTGAAAATAATATGCTTAGCAGAAAAGAAATATTGTGGGTAAAAAGATTCCGTTAAAAATTACACACACATATACACGCAAATATACATGCTTATACAAAATAAAATCCTCATTTTAGCCTTGATAAAGTCCGTTAAAGAACGAAACACGTCGGCTAAGATAGGTTTTTCTTTTGTCCTTATTCATATTATACTTTTACTGGTATAATCTGTCAGCAACATTTCCACATACACACACACACACACACACACACACACACACACACACACACACACACACACAAAAGGCGTTGTGTCGTAAAAGTATTTACTTTGTGATTTTCCCTCGTACATATATATATATATATATATATATATATATATATATATATATCAACATGCAGTGTGGGTATAGAAGAATCCAAAGGAGAATCCTGTACATACAGTGGTAAGATAACTCTCTAAGAGAGCTCTAAATGTATATGTATATAAATACGTATAGAGCAAATATAAGAAAAATAAGGCAGACACATTATCTCATGGTAAACCGGAAATGTAGGCCTATTTATTTTACAAAGGATTTTACACGAATCGTGTAAAATCCTTTGTAAAATAAAGACGTAAGCTGATGATGGCTCGTCTGAAATAGGCATACATTTCCGGTTTACCATGAAATAACGTGTCTGCTTTATTTTTCTTATTTATATATATATATATATATATATATATATAGAGAGAGAGAGAGAGAGAGAGAGAGAGAGTTTCATTGCGATTAAGCTCTCTAGAGAAGAAACTTTTCAAAACAGTTTCCACTTCTGCGATGTATGTATTACTCTCCAGTAATTAATTGAGTTCTTTCGGTGACTGGCGTGTGTATACACTGCTTATATACAACACGTTGAAATTTCCATTTTCCGATTCTATACGTCTATGACTTCAGGGGTAGTTACTCCGACTGACAGACCAAATCGGTCGAAATTCGATCCCGGCATGAAACTAGTGGATGTGTCTAGCCACACTGATCAGCTGTGATACAGCAAAACAGGCTTGTATGTGAATGACTAATATATATATATATATATATATATATATATATATATATATATATATATACATATTTTTATTTTTATATATATATAGCCTATCAGATTTAACTCGCCCGATCGACTTAGATGATTAAAATTTTAATTAGGCGATTAAAGTTTATTACTTTACTTCCCACGGTCGATTAAAAATCTCGCGATGAAACGTGTCCGTTCAAATATAGAAAAAACCCAAAAGTATGCCAAAAGGGAATAAGCTTGCGAATAAATATTTCTTTCTAAGTACAGAAAATTTCAGTATTTAAAAATTAATACGAATAAAAAATAAAAGAAAGAAAAATAGAAAAAAAAAGAATTAAAAGATAGAAAAGAAATTACTGTAAAATAAAATAAAATGAATACATATGTACAGATATTGGCACACAAAAATACGAAAACACATAGATACATTTATGTGTGTTTTTGTATTTGTTTATGTGTGTGCGCGTATCTTCTTTTCATGTGCCGTGTTCCCTCACGACATAGGTGATCATGGACTTATACTTGGCTTTGTCTCTTGTCGCTCTCAATATTGTTTCTCTTGGTATCTCTTCCAAACCCAGCTCCCTCATCCATTTGCTCAGACCTTGGTTTCACGCTGCTTTCCCCTGTCTTTCTTTAACTTCATCAGACGTGTGAGTATTAATTTCTCAAAGCCCACCTTCTTCCCTACCTGTCATAGGAACCTCATTTTTCTCTTCCTGCCGTTATGTGTGAGTTTTCTTTTTGTTCACTTCCTCTCTAACACATCATTATTGCACACGTGCTCCGTCCATGGTATCCTCAGCATCCTTTTCTAAAACATATTTTCTGCTGTCTGAAGCCTCTTCTTCATCCCTGATGAGATTGTCCAACATACATTTCCATACAGAAGGACAGTTATCACATAGCAATCTAACACCCTTTTCTTTGTTTCCAATGAGAATTTCTTGTCCCTCAGTATTCTAGTTAGCTTCTGAAATGCTTCTTTGGCCATGCCAATGCGTCTTTGCATTTCCATGTCGCACTTTTCATCCTCTGTCAAAATACTTACCAGGTATTTAGATTTCTTTACTTGTTTTATTTTAGTTTCTTCGACTTGTATTTGGCATAATAAGCTCTACTTTTTACTGAAGAACATACATTTTCTTGAAGTTTAAGCTCAGTCCTTTCTTATCGCTTTATTTTGCGACCTTCTGTAGAAGCTCCTGCATTTTCTTTTACGTGCCCAATTATCTGTGCTTATTTACTCATTTTATTTCACTTTATATATACGATGTTAAATCAAAAAGTAAATTCAATTTCAAAACAACATTTTAATTTCCACAGATGACGAACAAAAGCATTCTTCAATTTTCGACATAGATCCACACTGCACGTCGATAAATTTCTGTCGAAAAATCGTGCCAAAATACTCATTTCTTCTGAAAAACAGCTTAATGTTTTTCATCACTCAAACAAGGAAGGTTAGCTCGACGTGATGTAATGGTTTGTAAACGACTTCTCGCCAATTACATCTGTTACAAGTTCGATCCCCACTAGGTGTTCCATATTGTGCCACATCTAAGCGCCGCTTAGAAAACCAACTCAAACCAAGAAGGAACTTCTCAGCCATTATTTGACTTACCTTGGCAACGAGGCTTGCTCACAGATTGAGCAATCAGACCGAATAAGGACTCTTGTTCACTTCTCTGCTCTGGCGCAGAGAGGGACCCAAGCGGGGCTACGCCATAGGGTAGAGTCTTGCTTGGGTTTTAAAAACAAGCGTTCAACTTAGCCTTAAGCTGAGTCTACGGAATATTTTTGGATGTACTTAAGGGCTCAGAGTTCCCATATCCATCGACCTTGTGTCACACCTGTCTTAATAAGAAAATCAGCCACTACTTCATGTTGAAGTTTGTATCTTTGTTTAAAACGGCATCTGGTGATTTGAACTGCGCTTTTCAAGAAATCAAATAGGACGAAGAATTGAACATATCCGATTGGATGACTAACAGATAACGGAAAAAGTGACAGAGAAATCTGAAGATGCATGGGATGCGCGTTGAAGATACTTTTTTAGAAATGAATTGTTACTAGTTATAAAAGTCTCATTTAAAAAAAGAAAAAATCTTTAGAAATGTTATGTTCTCTATTATATGACGGCGAATATTTGACCTTCCCCTGACAGTTTGTCAAAGGTCATTTCTAGTCTCAAAGGCTAATCGAACTATAGACAAAATATTTGAGTAACAAACAAGGGTACCTTAAGAAAAATATTGACTGATTTTTTGGCTTATCAACACATTGCAGGTCATATAAAGGCAGAAAATGTTTAGATTAATCTCATTTTCTGGAGTTAGATAATAATGATTTAGTGTTACAAGTTCTACAAATTAACCTATAGACAGTGGGATAAAAACTTAATTTATCCTTTGAGCGTAAATCAATATAATGAACCCAATTAAAATCAGAACTCTAATTAACAATTATAAACATTATCAGTTACACCACCCACACATCCAACCCTGTTATTCCAAGCTATCCCTCATCGAGGTTCTAAACATGCTCAACATTGCTTAATGTTGATCGCATGGGAAACTGCTGTTTCAGCATGATATAGCCGGAAGCCTTTAATTGAAAATAGTCACTAAAATGAAAACTTATTCTTAACATCGGAAGAAGACAATTGAATTTCATCAGATGCATGATGACATTTTAATAGTTTCAAAGCGCACTGAAGGCAAGAGAGGAAAAGGTGTGAAAAAATGCGTAGCTAAAATGAATCTCGTTTTGTCATACTTCTTCTTCTATGTGCCCTGTCCCTTCAGGACGTAGGCGATCATGGTTGGCAACCCCCGTTCCGTCAACCACCTGATCAGACCCTGCAAATATATTATCCGCTGCCTTCCTCTGTCACTCTTTCCTTCTATCTGACTAGTTCTCCAGGCTCTCCTTCCTCATTGCGTGTCCCAGGAACTTCAGTTGTCGCTTCCTGATGCTCAGTATCAATGTCCTTTTTGTTGTCATTGTTTCCAACACCTCATCCGTAGCATCCTTCTGTAGAACCACATTTCGGCCGCTTCCAGTTTTGTCCTCATTTTCGATGTCATACTACTGTAGATTTTTTATAAAATAAAATATTTTCTCTGACGACTCTGATTTATTTGCGAAAAGACATTTTCGAAATGTTCTCATATATTAAGCCTTCCTTGAAACACTACTATTCCGTCCAAACGGTTACTTTTGGCAATTAGATTACTGGAAGAGTTGAGTGAATTGATGACGGAACAAATATTAAAAAATCAAAATGGAAAAAAAACAATTAAAGGTACTGTTGTGGATTCTTGTTTAGAAACCACACAAAGTAATAATAATAATAATAATAATAATAATAATAATAACAAAAACAGATTTGGAGCCACTTCACCACCGACGAGACGTGCCCTCCCTTTGTCTGTTCTATAAAAATTTCACGGCTTCTGCTCCAATGAACTTAAGTCACTGGTGCCTCCTCAACAGGTGTTTACTCGTGCAACCGGATTGGCAACTGGGTCCCACCCATTCACAGTTAGATTGACCAAATGCAGACGACAATTCTACTCCTGCAGCTCCTTCTCTCGCACTTCCCGCCTGTGGAGTTCGCGTCCATATTCTTGCTTTCCTGACGGCTACACCCTCAAGGAATTTAAATGCAATGTCAATACTCATCTATCAACCAATTGACTCTAGTTCTTTCACCACCCCGTATATCCATCCCCTTCTCTCCACCTTTGCAACTGTCATCACACCTGTATTCCCTTTCTTCTCTTGCTCTTTTCCAACTGGTTCGTTTTCCCCTTCACTCTCTTCTACATAATCTTCTTACTCTTATGTAGCCCCCTGCACATCAGTGGCATTACAGCCTTTCACGGGGTGATAGGATTAAAAAAAAATATTGAAAAAAATATATACAACGTGGAACACGGGTTTGTAAATACAGGAAATCTAGGAATACTGTTAGTCGAAATCAATATATACAATCTTGTAAAGAAGACGTAAGTCCGAGTAATGAGTGTATATTCTTACTGACCAAATAAGCGGCGGTCTAACTACTCAATTTCTGCTACACACTCTCTCTAACACTCACTGTGATAATCACGATATTTAGTTGTCCCTCCCAGTAAGGGCAACATGTGACACATGGTCAGTTTATGACTGGGATTTCCGGGCTATATGGCCCGGCCAAAAAATACCTGTCTGTTTTTGCCCAGTCGTGCTTCTACCCTTCGGCGGAACCACGACTGGGTTATTGCTCTCTGCTCGGAAGCAGAGAGCGCCCTCTGCCCGAAGGCAGAGTGCTGACAGTGAGAAATGCCGTCGCAGCGAGTAAATAACCTCTGTGAGAATCACTGTATTTACTAGCCTTTCCACGCAAGGCCGGATGTGACACATGGTCATTTTAAAGTGGGTATTCCCGGCCATATAGCCGGGCCAAAAATATGTCTGTCTATTTTTACCGAGTCGTGGTTCTACCCTTCGGCGGAACCACGACTGGGTTTGTGCTCTCTGCTCGGAAGCAGAGAGCTGACAGTGAGAAATGCCGTCGCAGCGAGTAAATAACCTCTGTGAGAATCACTGTATTTACTAGCCTTTCCACGCAAGGCCGGATGTGACACATGGTCATTTTAAAGTGGGTATTCCCGGCCATATAGCCGGGCCAAAAATATGTCTGTCTATTTTTACCGAGTCGTGGTTCTACCCTTCGGCGGAACCACGACTGGGTTTGTGCTCTCTGCTCGGAAGCAGAGAGCTGACAGTGAGAAATGCCGTCGCAGCGAGTAAATAACCTCTGTGAGAATCACTGTATTTACTAGCCTTCCCAGCAAGGCCGGATGTGACACATGGTCATTTTAAAGTGGGTATTCCCGGCCATATAGCCGGGCCAAAAAATGTCTGTCTATTTTTACCGAGTCGTGGTTCTACCCTTCGGCGGAACCACGACTGGGTTTGTGCTCTCTGCTCGGAAGCAGAGAGCTGACAGTGAGAAATGCCGTCGCAGCGAGTAAATAACCTCTGTGAGAATCACTGTATTTACTAGCCTTTCCACGCAAGGCCGGATGTGACACATGGTCATTTTAAAGTGGGTATTCCCGGCCATATAGCCGGGCCAAAAAAAATGTCTGTCTATTTTTACCGAGTCGTGGTTCTACCCTTCGGCGGAACCACGACTGGGATTTGTGCTCTCTGCTCGGAAGCAGAGAGCTGACAGTGAGAAATGCCGTCGCAGCGAGTAAATAACCTCTGTGAGAATCACTGCCGTTTTCTGTGTAGGCAGGATTATTTGTACACATTGGACGAGTCCATTTATTGTGTTTCGAAAGAGACATGACTGACTGTTTAGCAGATTGTCTTACAGTAGGTTGCCATTGCTTTCTAGGGAAGACTGGTTGCTGACCAAGGATATAGAACCCAATATGTTCTATTATTTAACCATTAACTGGAGAGAAGAGGCAGATTAATACCTTTCCCCAGTATTTGTGCGTAAGTAAATGCAAAACATTCAACTGAAATTCGAACTCGGTTACCCGATTTGTCGTTCCGAGTCGATGTCCACTGCAACACAACGCACATCCCTTAAAAGAATATGGCACAAAGAAAAAAAGAGACAGAGATTTTGTTAAAAGTAATTCATAACATTGCAAATGTTCACCCACAACTCACCTTATTGATCATATCAGATTTATATTCTCGTTTCCATTTTTCGTAATTGTAAAATATTTAATCTCTTCGCACAACAAAATGCTTTTTAAACGGTGATGGTGAAACTAATAAAATATCTAATTATTAAAACGAAAAATCTAAAATACGAAATCTTTTCTCAGACGTTTAATCATAATATGATAATCAAGCAAACTGATGACCCTGTGCCATTCTAAGTTCAGCGTATAAAAATGAATTCACACATTTCTAAGCGTTTGACATCAAATCGGGATTTATTTTAAAACGTTTTTTTTAACAGAAAACGGAATTAGTCATGTAATTTCCCTCGTGGTTTGTCGTTCGATCATTCTACACGATTTAGGGAGCATCATTTTTTAAAAAAACTTGTTACATCATTTCGTAGCAACTCTTCCTTATTTAAAATTTAAAATGATGTTTTCTTTAGGCGACGAATCTAATTTTGTTCAGGCTGAGTGTACTTGTGCATAAGAAATAGGCCGAAAAATGTTGTCACTTGATCATAAGCGCAAGAGAATTAATTCTTCAAACGTGGCCATAAGGGAGATATCTGAAAGAGCATACTGTTCTTTGAAGTTTAAAATTTCTTAAAATAGTTGCTTAATTTGTCCTATGGGATACTAAGTAAGTAGATACGAAAGGGAAAATTACTCTATCATCAACTAACTCTATTCCCATGCAAACACATACATGCCCATGCATATACGCGTGCAATGAGTAAAAAGTAATCTTAATTACGCAAAAAAGAAAATAACACGGGCATCTCATTTTAACAGATATATTTATCAAAAATATTTTGAAATACTGAGGAGTAAATTTGATCAATAGCACCACCATTAGCTTCAACCACGCCCTCCAGATATCTTCGGAATCTCTTGCAACTCTTCTAGATAATCTCATTGCTTAAGTTGATTAATGTTGCCAAAACCTCTCCTTTTAGTTCATCTTTTGTGTTGCAAGGAGTTTTGTTGATCTCTCACTCAACTACGCTCTACATTTAATAATCGAGGGGGTTGTAGTCTAGAAAGTTAAATGATCTGGTGTAAGGAATGATGTGGTTGCAGAAATTGTCTGACAGTCATGATTATGTTCTCCCACTTGTGTGACATGGTGCAGAGTCCAGTTACTAGACATTTGGATTTCTATCAGCCACCTTCTTGGCCAAGGGCTGCACTAACTTCTCCAAGCAGGTTTTCCGTTAGAGTTTATAGTTGTTTACACATGATTTTTTAGGCAGATCTATTAAAATGGATCTTCTAAGCTCTTCACGTATAAAACCATTGTTGCATATTTCATTAATTATATCTATAATCTTATGAGTGTCGAAGTGTTCTAAGGCTGTCAGAATTTCTATTAAAATGCGTTTCTCCTGTAGATTTGTGAATTTAAACAGTAGATTTCTGTCACGTTTCGGTTACACCAATCGCTCCATTCGTAGGTTTAAAGCTAGCGTACAGATTCCAGACAAAAATAAACAAAGTCATAACTCAATACCAATCTCTATACCAGTGCACGTCACCACGGTCCCAACACCACTTACAGCCAATATCTCAGCCCTTTTTATGGATATAAACCATTGCCGACGTACCAATCATCGCTGTCGGCCTCGTTCTCACTCAGAGTCCCCGGCTCGTGCTAATTAGCATAAAATCACAGAGATCGAAGAATATACCTTTCTTGGACCAAACTTGCGAGAGGAGAGGATGCAGCAGACGAAATGACGGGGTTACGCACGCATCCATCAGAACACAGCAGCCCGACAAGCAAAACACCTTGGCCATTTGGCTCTGGTAAGTGTGAATATTTATCGTCACATTTTGTTTCTGTTGAATTTAGCCAGTGCTAAATAGTTTTTCAGATTGAAATATTTCTGCTCCTTCGAGATATCGCTTTCGAAGTGCATGAATTCTAAGATGTAATTGTTCGATCCTATGTTTTTAATATCAGTGTTTCGTCCTTGAATTTTATGTATCTTTTTGATGAACTTGACTTTTGTTTTATTGGTTTTCTTATTATTTATTCATATCTACTTTATTTCATTCTTATTTTTTTATTACTTCTCATTATTCTGTTGAAACATTCATTTTAGGCCTGACTGGATTTGTTCCGAATTCTTTTTGCAAAGTGTCTTATATTCCTGCTGTACCTTGGCTTTGTTTTTGTCACTTTTTCTTCACGTCGAGAATTTCCTCTATCATCCGTTATTTTCTTTGTCTATTATTCTTCGGGGCGATGTCGATTGCTAATGTTGATGAAGATTCTTATGTGTCCAACTGCGAGTTTCCAGCATGCTGTGGTCCGTTATTACTGCTTTTCACACTCTCTATTTCGGCACATTCTGCTTATTCACGACAATGTTCTATTGGAGTTTGGGTGAAGCGCTGATCCGCTACAATTTCTGGAGTTTGACGCTACGATAACATAAAACTGCAAAGTAGTCGATCAGGCATTCAGTTTTGTGCATATATTGCAGTGTAAAACAGCATTCCCGAATCTCATGTGGATACATATATAGTGGTTTTTACTCTTTGGATTCTTTTCCAGAACTTACACAAATGCTAACTGCATTAACCAAAAATTCAAATCTCAGAACGGTAAGTTAATAATAAGCACTTGGTGATCGCATAGTGCATGAAACTCCGAGTTGTGTTATAGATGTTAGATAATACGTAATTTTATAAGTATATATTTATATATATAACTAAATTTGTTTTTAAGAAAAAACGCATTCCGACACGGAAATTTCTTTTTCGAGATTTCTACCTCGTCACCAGAAAATTAATTATATTAATATATTATGCTCTAGAATATTTATTGAGCACTATTATAAAAAAAAGACGTATATGCCAGAGAACTCAGAATTGTAAAGTTGTTGGTTCTCTTCATATATATATATATATATATATATATATATATATATATATATATATACACACATAAGTAAAATGATTGCTGGTTAGAATAGCAGACGGAATAGACTAAATGTGCATAGCTGACAATATTTGAAAGAACGGACCACACATCACTTAATTGCAACCTAGATTTTAACCATTTGGAACCTAGGTAGTAAGTAAGTAGTGTGTGCTCTGTTATTTGACATATATATATATATATATATATATATATATATATATATATATATATATATATATATATATATACTAGCAGTATAACCCGACCCTTTGGACGTTAGCACAAAAAACTAAAAAGCAATAGTTGTTTCAAGTCAAAGCGAAACCGTATATTGAAAGAAAAATGAATGGATGTAACTCAAATTTTGATTTCCGGTATCGATGTCAAATATGTTTTCCGTCGTAATTTGAACTTTGAAGACTAAATAAACCCTCTAAGTAAATTGTATCATGACTGAGACTAAGAACTACAATAAGACCTACTCAGAGCAAAACCCGAAACGAAAACAAAAATGTAAGGGCTGAAAACCTGATTTTGATCAGACTTGATGGGATATCGGGGTATAAGATTTCTAATATCGGAGACAAATAAGTCATCCAAGGATAAACTAACCTAAGTAAGTCCATGGAAATTTATCATACCCATCGAGAGTAAAATTGGAGAAAATGAGCCATATTGATGGCTGAAATCGGCTTTTGATAAAATTTGTTAGAATATCAGAGGTATCGATTTCCTATATAATGGAAAATGAGTTATTTGAGAAGATCTACTAATTTTTGAGACTAAAAACTATAATTTTATTATCTTAGAGCAAATTCTGCAGCAAGAAGTACAATAAAAGGGTTGAAATCCTGATCTTCATTAGACTTGACGTATATGGGGGTATCGATTTCCGATATCCTTAGAAAATCGAAAAAATAAGTCACCCTTGACGTAACCGAAAGCCTAAAAAATATTTGTGTAAAGTCTGGTGAGGATCGGATAAAAATTGTGGATTTGTATAAAGGACATACATACATAGAGACACACACACACACACACACACACACACACACACACACACACACACACACACACATCTTGCTTTATATATATAAAGCCAATAGTTGTTTCCAGTCAAAGCAAAACCGTAGATTGAAAGAAAAATGAATGGATGTAAGTAAAATTTTGATTTCCGGTATCGATGTTAAATAAGTTTTCCGTCGCAAATTGAATTTTGAAGGATAAACAAGTCCTCTGAGTAAATTGTATCATGGCTGAGACTAAGAACTACAATTATACCTACTTAGAGTAAAACTCGAAACAAAAACAAAAATGTTTGTTATCAGCAGTTCCAAAAAGTGTGGATTGTCCTACACAAGCCGTCACAACTTTAAACAATCCTTTGTGTGGTAGTCTAATCGAGTTAGACGCTCATACGTCGAAATCGACGGTAGAGACCATAATATATATATATATATATATATATATATATATATATATATATATATATATATATATATTCTTCTCATGTTTTAAAAAACTTATCCTTTAAAATATGAATCTTAAATTTCCATTCACATGTGAATCTTTATTATTTTTATTTTAAGAGATTAAAAAAAAAAGCAACTGTTTCTTTTTATTATTGAATCGTAAAATTCAAAAGCGTTTTCATTTGTTCCAGTTTTGTCTTGTTTTTATTCCCAGGATCGTTTGTGCCTTGCAGGCAAAGAAATGAACATCGTAAAAATTATATAATTCTAGAAGATTCAGGATTAAAGTGCCACCTGAATTTTTAGAAAATGTCCTCCCTTTCAATTTTTTTGTTATTTTGGAAATAGCCATAGGCTTAATAATTTTTCTTGAGATTGATATTATATTGAAGTATTTTCCCAATGTATTTAAATTCTATTCAGCCGAACTCTAATTCAAATCGTTTCAAGAATACGGTTCCCAAATAAGGAGGTTTCAATAAAAAGAAATCTAGCAAAGTTTAGCCTTTGAACCCTTATAAAATCACTGTTTCATACGGATTGCTTTTCACTTTACCCCGCTTTTACTAAAGATTACAGAAACACGGTAATATTTATTTATAAGAATATAAAAGTATGCGAACTAAATACAAATTGATATTTATCGTTTACCATTTTATTATATTGCTAATTATTTTCTCATTTTAAAGTAAAGTACATTAGATGTGCGTTGTAGTGCAGTGGATATCGGCTCGGAACGAGAAATCGGGTTGCCGAGTTCGAATTCCAGTTGAATTCATTGTATTCTCTTACGCGCAAATACCCTTGGGAAAGGTATTAATCCGTCTCTTCCTTACAGTTATGGGTTAAATAACAAGACAAATTGAGTTCTATAGCTTTGGCTGGCAACCAGTCTAGCACAGAAAGCAATGGCAACCTACTGCGGGATAATTTTCTGCCCAGTCAGTCATGTCGCTTTCGAGACATGATCACCCAAGTGTCTTTCACGTATGGCGCTTAACTAACTGACATTTAAAAAGAATTATCTTTATTCAAAATTAATAGAAATCTACAACTTTTTAAAATATCTGAACTAACTACAATGAAATATTTATTATTTTAAAATAAATATGAAACATTTTCTATTCGTGGGTTTATAAAAATACCTTTGAACAACGAAATTTAATTAAAGATATCATTTATTATGACATTACACATTTGCTTCTCAAATTATTGTATATCTCAGATAAATTTATTTCACCAATAATTTTTAAATTCATGATCTTGGATCGAGGATGCAGGAGAAATTGGTGGCGTAAAACTCTAACGTTTATAGGTTTTCTTATTCCATGCGCTTTTTCGAAAAACATAATTATGAAAAACATTAAATTGTTGCCAAGAATACTAAGAATATCTGCCAATAAATTATTTATTGCTGACTGATGAAGAAATTTAAAATGAAGAATGCACACGAAGCGATTTGAATAAAGCAACTGGCAAAATTGGGGATTGGAATGGATGGCAAACGCTCATAAATTGCCAATCGATTTGAACTTTATAAAATAGTAAACAAAGGATATTATATAGTTGGTTCAAATATTATTATAATTCAGCAAATTTAAATAATTTAGAGAATAAAAAAATAATTTCATATTTAGTACTTTACAAATTGTTAAACAAAAATATTACATTGTATTGGGTGGTTCAATTTTTTAGATTTTTGTAAATATAAAATTATTCACGTAACTAAATTGTGATTAAAAAGTAAATAAATTTTGTTTCATTTTTTTTTTACATTCGTAAATTTACTTTCATTTGTTTAGGCTTTATGTAATTTCTCACAATAACTTTTTAAAACTTGCGATTTTCAAACTCTAAGCAATTTCTTCCGTCGAAATCTTCCGTTTATTCTGAAAGATGGGAAGTAGAGTGTTTTCATGGATGACCAATTGTCCCCCGGTGCATGGGTGATTGGTTAGGTTAAAATCACTCTGATGAAATCCCCCAAAACGACTTTTGACCATCGGAAAATTTGAAGCGCTATCGGAAAAGTTGAAGTGCCATACGTGATATACAATTTAGGCGATCATTTCTCGAAAGAGACATGAATGACTGGGCATAAGATTATCCCGCAGTAAATTACTGTTGCTTTCTACGGTAGACTGGTTACCAGCCAAGGTTATAGAACCAAATCTGTTCTATTATTTAACCCATAACTGGAGGGAAGAGACGGATTAATACTTTTCCCAAGGCTATTTGTGAGAAAGTGAATGTAATGAATTCACCTGAACTTCGAACTCAGCACTACGATCTCTCGTTCCGAGTCGATATCCACTGCACCACAACGCATATCTATATACAAAATACAAGATCTGTATATGTACAAATAAATCATCTAAATAGTTTTGCCGCAGTTCAGAGACTTACTTCTTTCTGATTTTCATAGTGCCTGGTATATATCAAAAGATCTTTCAGTACTCATCTTTAAGGTATTTATTTGTAGATGACAAATGCCCCAAATATGACTTAATGTTACAAGGTTTCAACCCCGAACACAATAGAAACAGGCACTAATGCACTAATATAAACGTCAGTGTCATGTTATAGCCATTTTGTATTGACAATAAAATTCGGGCACAAACGTTTATAATAATCTGATATTAGTTAGTCAAAAATAATTTCAGCTTTTGTTTATCAATTATGTTATCATTAAATTACAATTTAATTTTATTTAATTAGAAATTCATAGTAGCAATGATTTATGATCAGCATCTCTTCGATACATTTTGTTAAAAATTCTACTAGGTTAGATGTGAAAAGTTATTTCACAAATCATGCTCTCTATTATCATTGTTTTTTTTTCTTTTCTTATATTATAACTAGCATCATAACCCGGCGTTGCCCGTGAAACTCGAAACATTTTAGTAGTAAGACTCGGTTATATAAAAAATAATTATATAAAAATTTGTTGTTTAAAAATTGTTAAAAAATTACATTTAAAATCTATTTTCTTCGGTTTTGCGTAAACGTGATTTAATGTTTTGTGTGATATTGTAAACAACATTGCGTTTGTTTTTGTTTTAATAATATTCACATTTTTTTTGTTGGCTAAATGAATTTTTTAAGAACGTCGGAATGAAAAATAAACACATAGGCTAATTTTTTTTAATAAAAATATTTTAGTCGCGTTTGACACGTGTGATTTGATTTCTGTAACGAAATTCAGCAACCATCTTAGATCTTAGATGTTTTATGGAGCAAATGTAAACAATCGGCCACATTGACCAAAAAGTGCGAATGGAAAGTTGCTGAACTTAAACTCAAAAAGAATGTGTCGACCTGGCTTCCCTGTACATATGTGTCGCTCGAAAGTTTGAATGGCGCAGCTTAAAAAATGTAGGCGTGCATAGGGAACAGTCACACGCATACTCACAGATTGCCTTATATATATATATATATATATATATATATATATATATTTCTTATTTTGTATTTTTTCTACTTTTTTCTATTCTATTGTATTTCTAACAGTGTAGACCTTTTAATTATAAAAGATGTTCCCTCATTACATCATTTTGCAGTGATTCGAAAAAGGAATAAATGGCTGATAATAAAATCAGTTGAATATAGCGGATGGTAAAGCACAGGTATGTCCTTCATTTGCATAGCCATTTTCAGAGAACATCCTAATCATAAATATGGCGTTCCTTGTTCCAGTGTCTTTGACGAAACGCACTGTTCTTGGCCTATCTCTGGCCTGATTCTGCTTCTCGCTCTATTCATCAGGATTTGGACGATCATTTTTTATATGGCTTATTAAACTGATGGTTCTGTGGGGTTCGCACTCGTTTGTCCTGGCCTCTTTGGCAGCGCTATGAAGATAGACTTGCTTAGGTCATCTGGTATTACACTACTATTATAATTTCAGTTATTATTTCTGTAATTTTCTCTATACCAATTTCTTCAGCAGCTCGATGACTATGCCGTCTGGTCCAGCGGCTTTGTTTCTATTCAGTTTGGCTATTGCAGATTCCACTTCAGACTTTAATATTTCCGTCCGTCCTCATCTTTGTGTATTATTGGTTTCTCTGTCTTGTCGTGAAAAAATCTTTTATATATTTTTCTCATCGTTGGAGTATTTCTTCTTTTTCCAATATGATTGTTCCATCCTTGGACTTTATACATCCTGTTGAAGAGCAGGCTTTTTGTCCTGTCAGGTTTTCATTTCTTTGTGTATGTCTACTTTATTATACCTGTTCAATCTCTCTACTTCTGCACATTTGTCATTGAGCCATTTCTCTTTAGCCTATCTGCATTTTCTCCTTATTTCTTTGTGTAGTTCACAGTACTCCATTCCATGTCTTGATATCATTTTCTGCCTCCTTTGCATCATGACAAGAATCTCTTCAGTCATCCACTCATTATTTTGTGCGCCTGATTTCTTTTGGGGCATTGTTGTTTGCTGATGTCATTATTGCTTTCTTTAGCGAGTCCCATTTTGAGTGTCCTTTTCCAATTTAATCTTTGTAGGTTCTTTTTGTAGGTTGAGATCATTCACGAGCGTGTTCTAATTCAGTTTTGGTGCTGCACTAGGCTTCTTCAGTCTCCGGAGGTTCATCTTTAGTTTGCAGATGACTGATATGTGGTCGTTTCCACAGTCGGCGCCAGGATAGGCTTTCCTTTGAACCACTGCATTTCTGAATCTGCTGTTTATGGTTATGTCGTCGATCTGGTTTTTCGTGTTACCTCCTGGGCTCCTCCATGTCCATAGACGTCTTGGATGTTCTTGAAACCAGGTGTTATTACCTGGTCATTTGCTGTGCACTATTAGACCCATTTTTCTCCTCGTTCGTTGCGGATTCCTAAACCCAAGTTGCCAGTTGTCATACCTTCCTTCTCCTTGCCTACTTTGGTATTCAAATTTCCCATGATGATCCTGATTTCTTGGCTTTTACATTGAGCCTTGGTATTGTCTAGAGTGGAAGAAAAGGATTCTATTTCTTCCTCAGTGCTTTGTGTTGTTGGTGCATAGACGACTACAATTGCTTTGTTGAACGGTCTCCCTTTCAGTTTGACCAGGAGAACTCTTTCGGAGAACTGGCAGTATCCCAAAACTCATTTCTTTTTTTCTTTTTTCAGTATTAAGCCGACTCCTTTTTCATTATTTTGTCTGCTGCGTATATTATCCTATGGTTGTCGCTGCTGAAGTCACCAATATTTGCCCATCTGGTTTCGCATATTCCCAGATATTGATGTTCAGTCAATTCATCACCTGCTTGATATTCTCTAGTTGTCCACAGTTGTTTAACGTCCTGACGTTCCATGTCCCTAAGGTAATCCTTTCTTTGTTATGCACAGTCTCAGTGTAACGGTCCAAAGGTACCTGTTATTCATATCGTTCCTTCCCGGTCGAGGTAGAGATTTTGAGAAAAAATGTCCTCTTTACGTCGTTGTTGCTAACAGTCACTGAATGACGGCCAGGTCACACCTGTTGCTCATGTCGGTCCTTAACGGGCAAGGAATTGCTCTTTTTGCAAGCAATCCCCTTCACGCCGTTAGGTTTTTTTTTTTTAATCATATCATCCCGAGCAAGGCGGTAACGCCACTGATGTGCCAGGGGCTACGTAAGAGTGAAAAGATTGGAAAAGAGAAAACCGGAAACCACATCCTAAACAGCGAACAAGGGATGAGCCTCTACACCTGTTCAATAGACGTGGGTGGAGTGTGAACCGGGCGACAGTTTAGTCTATCTACTCCAATTGAAAAAAAAAAGTGAAAATATTGGGAAAGAGAAAACCGGAAACCACATCCTAAACAGGGAACAAGGGATGAGCCTCTACACCTGTTCAATAGACGTGGGTGGAGTGTGAACCGGGCGACAGTTTAGTCTATCTACTCCAATTGAAAAAAAAAGTTAAAATATTGGAAAAGAGAAAACCGTGAACCACATCTTAAACTGGGAACAAGGGATGAGCCTCTACACCTGTTCACTAGACGTGGGTGGAGTATGAACCGGGTTTACTATATTTTTAATATAGTAAATACATAGGTTAAGATATTTTCATTGTACAGACATGATTATACGCAGGATAAATAGATAGTGGAGTGGCATCCTTTTGCCTTCGCAACCGGGATTTATTGAGACACCACCTCTAGTTAGCTGGCCATTGACTCATCAAGAGTTCCTCCGCTCTTTGTAGGTTTAATTTTTTAAAACTACCGTGTTGCTAACATCCCGTTAAAAAAACGAGGTGGGGTGGGAAAAAGAAGAATTTAAATATTAAGTATATATTTAGTAAAATTTCAAATAATTAGTCATGTACAGGAAAATATTTTAATTATGCTAGTTACTCCTAACTGGCAGAAGAGAAAGCATTTGGTGTCCAGTTGACACAGGGATCTCTTTTCAATTAACCGAAGACTAATATTTGCTTTGAAATTTCGTGCCTTCTCAAAGACAGTGCTTTAGTTTCATTTGAATAATTCTGGCCAATGCATGTTTTGCCAATTTGAAGTCACATATAAATTTGAATAGCACGTGGAACCGAGGGGAGGAGAGAGAGAGAGAAAGAGAGAGAGAGAGGGGGGAGGGAGAGGAATTATAACGCTATTAAATATTTCAAATGAAGAAGGACTTATACCTGTGTTTTATTGATATGGGGAGGCGTTTGACAAAATACGCCACAAAAATTGGAGATGCTCAGCAGCCTTGACATATTTGGGAAAGACTTAAGAGTAATCAAGAATCTTTACTGGCAACAAATTGCTTGTATACAGACAGGTAACGAATTCAGCAAATATACAATGATAGAAAGGGGCGTAAGACAAGTATGTGTCATTTCACCGGATCTGTTCAATTTGTACAGCGGGAATATTTTGAGGACCCTAGAATTTATGCCTGGATTCGTCATCGGAGGCCACAATTTAAACAGTCTAACGTATGCAGATGATACAGTGCTAATAGCAGACACAAACAGGAAACTATAGAATGTTGCTGAAGAGAGTGACAAGAAAGAACTACAAATAAACTGCAAGAAAACCGAATGCAGGGTCATCAGTAAAAGGGCAGCCCAATATGCCAAATACAAATCGGGGATACTAAAATCAAGCAGGTACAGAAGTTTAAATATCTAGCAAGTTTGATGAGTCACATAAAAGCTCATCATACGGGTTCTGATAAACAGAGCACGAAGCAGTGTCGGCCCAGAGATAGGGCAAGAACAATATGGGTTAGTTAAAGATACCGGAACGAAGAATGCGATATTCATGCCCAGAATGCTATCTAAGCGAGCAATACAAATGCAGAAGGATAATTATCTGTGCTTTATAGACTACGCGAAGGCATTCGACAAAGTACGAAACAAGTTCCCGAGACAGATGCTCGACAACCTCGACATTTTCGGTAAAGACGTAAGGATAATCAAGAATCTATATTGGCAACAAACCGCTTGTGTACGGATAGGAAGTGAACTCAGCCAGTATGCAAAATTAAGAAGAGGCGTTTTCTCACCGGAGCTTTTCAACCTGTACAGCGAAGCAATTATGAGAGAAATAAAAGCCTGCCAGGATTCTCAACAATATCAGATACGCGGATGACACGGTGCTGATTGCAGACACGGAAAGGAAAATGCAGGACCTTCTACAGAAGGTAGCAAAGGAAAGTGAGAAGGAAGAACTGCATATAAACTTAAAGAAAACTGAATATACGGTCATCAGCAAAAAGAAGAGACTAATATGCCAGCTATAACTCGGAAAAACTAAAATAAAACAAGTAAAAAAGTCAAATACCTGAGAAGTGTTTTGACAGAGGATGGAAAGTGCGACATGAAAACTCAAAGACCCCTTGGCATGGCCAAAGACGCATTTTAGAAGCTAACCAGAGCACTGAGAGGCAGGAAAAGACTGCTGGATTGGTATGTGATAACTGTCCTTCTGTATGAAAGTAGATGCTGGACAGTATCATCAAAGATGAAAGAGAGGTTTGAGGTAGCAGAAATGTGGTTTTACAGAAGGATGCTGAGGGTTCCCTGGGCGTGTGCAACGATGAGGTGTTGAAAAGGATGCAAACGAAAAGAAAACTGATACTAAATACCAGGAAGAGACAAATGAGGTTCTTGGGGCACGTAATAAGTAGGGAAAGCCAAGAGAACTTAATACTCATAGGTCGGATAAAGGAAAGAAGAGAAAGGGGAAAGTAGTGCGAGACGTACTTATCGGGGCTTAAAGATACAAAAACATATTGAGAGCGACAAGAGCCACAACCAAATGAAAGTCTACGATTGTCTACGTCCTCAAAGATCACGACACATGAAAAAGAAGAAGATTCTGCTTTTTCAAGTAGTTGTTTTTCTCTTGTTTAGGCTTCTACATGTGCTACTAGAGTGACATCAAGGATCCACGTTTTTCTGTAGAGATAGTTAAATAAAACATTCTATTCTACTCTAACAGTTTCTTTTTTCTCATTTCCCGTTTCTGGAACTCCATTCTGTTTGCTTGCCTCCCTGATAGCTACAACCTTTAAAAGTTTAATCCAACGCCAATTATTATCTTTTATCAATTTGAATACCATCAATCTCTTATCCTTTCTTCGACATCCCCTGTACCTTGTTTTTCATTCACTGTAACCCTCTGCACACCAGTGGAGGCATGCATTGCTTGGGGATATTTGAATGTAACAAAAAAACTGCTGATAACCGTCGAAAGTTTTGAACAAGGTTCATTTTTAATTACAGAAGTTCATTTTAATTACAGAAGTTTTTTTTTAATCTGAAGAATATATTTATACAAGACAATTCTACTTGACATTCTACAAAGCATAGTACTGGCCGCCCTACCAAACCAAAAGTTTAAAATAATAGTATTTTTAATATTCTTTCAAGTTTTCAATTCACTAGAAAGTAGTCCTTCATTTAAAAAAATTCTACAAAATTTAAAAATGATCTCAGTGATTCTAGAATGTACTAAATTAATTTTTAAACCACCAACAAGGCACTAAGAAATAAGGGATACAGAGTGAGGGAGAATTAGGAACTGAACAAACGACAATGAGCAAGAACAGAAAAAATAATTAGAAGGACAGTAGATAGCTATTGACATTGCATTTAAACTTTTGCAGATTAAAATTGGTTGGAAATCATGGAGCCGGAAGGGAATTCGACAAGCGAGAAGTGCGAAAAAATCTATTGGCTTTTAAATTACAGCTATGTCTATAGCTCTCAGCTATAAGTTGATGAGGCCTTGTCAGCAGTATTTTACTGCACTTAAATTAACAAAGAAACTCCAGGTATATAGCAAAGAGCTTACACGAAATTTAACATTTAACTAATTTATCAAACATAAAGAGCTGTCAAAAGCGGGAAATTCTCACCAAGGCAATACCTCTATCGTTTCTGCCTTCCTTTGTCTTGATATCTAAATCTAAATCTAAACTAATTTATAAATGGAATTTTGTCTGTGAGTGTGTGTCTCTGTGTGTGTGTGTGTGTGTGTGTGTCCGTTACCTATAGACTCCGAAACGGCTGAACCGATTTTCTTGAAAATGTACACATTTGTACTATAAGCGGCTGCGAGTGTTCTTAGCTAGATTTTGTGTCGAGGTACCCTCGATAAATATCGAAAATCGATAATGGAAAAAATTGGGTTATAGAAGGAGTAGTACGATTTTAATCAAATTTGATACACTCATAAATAAAGACATAAGAAACGATATTCAGAAGTTTCAAGGTTGCAGTTCTTACAATATTGCAGAAAATCGATAATATATATATAAAAGGCAAGATGTTTGTGTGTGTGTTTGTTTATCTCTCTGTATATCTGTAGTTTTTCAGCCCTTTTATTTTAGTTTTTGCTTCGGGTTTGGCTCTAAGTAGGTATAATTGTAGTTCTTAGTCTCAGCCATGCTACCATTTACTCGAAGAACTTATTTATATCTCAAAATTCAGTTTATGACGAAAAAGACTTTGATTTTGATATCGACACCAGGAAACCAAAATTTGACTTACATCCATTCATTTTTCTTTCAGTCTACGGTTTTGCTTTAACTGGAAACAACAATTGCATTTTAGTCATTTGTGCCAACGTACAAAAAGTCTAAGCTCCAGGACTATGGATTAGTTTTGAAACTTTTATTATACATGAGCAACGTCGGGCTATACAGCTAGTTTATATATACAAGTACAAAATGTTTTTTTTATTTTAACTTAGCAGGTTCATGCCGACATTGAAATTTCGTCATGACACCGTTATGATGAGTGCGAACATCATAGCAGTGTCCTCACAAACTTCGAAGTGGTCATGATCCTGCTCAGTTACAATGACAAAACCTTTTTATAAACGATCAATCTCCACCCCGATATCGAGCAACCTAAGATTTTTATTGCAGGGTGCTCGTTATCGAGGTTTTTCCCAAAATGCGAGTAAAATCACTGAAAAAACAACACACTTTGTACTAAATATTATCACAACTTAACAATATATATATATATACGGATGTCTAACCATACTGATGAGCCTTGATACAGCAAAGCGAAACAGATCTGTCTGCGGATGACTACTCTCTCACACCCTGATTGAGCACTCTGAAAGAATGTTAGACTTTTAAAAAACAGTAGCTACTCTATCATCTATGCATCATTCATTCAGTTATACATTAGAACACACTAAATAATGGTGTATGTTTACATGGTATATCACAGGCTAAAAGTCTGCCTCCTTCAACCGAGCGCCCATAGTGCAGAGGTAGAATAGCTGACTGACGACAATTAGGTCGGGTTTCACTCCTGGGCACAAGCAATCGGATGACTAACCATACTTCTGACATTTGATACAGCGAAACAGATCTACCTGCAATATATATATACATTGTTTTTTTTTAATCCGAAGTAGAAGAGTAGGAAGGTAAATTCCAAGAACCTGATCCTAATCAATATTAAAAAATTTTAACATTAAAAGTGATGCAGGCAGAGAGCTCAATGTATTAAGAATACAAAATTATTATTAGAGAAAAAAAATATCAGAGAAAAAATATTAGAGAAAAAAAAATATATACATATATGTGTTAACCAAGGAAAAAGGGGTTTAGTAAAAGAATCCATATTTTCTAAAGACAGGCAATTAAAGGACTTGGGATAGGAAGGTAGTGGGGTTAAAATACTTTTTAAGGTTAACGTTAGGGTATGAAAATAAGATTAAAACTTAAATTGAATCCTTTTAATTTATATTCTAACATCTAGTCAACGGGGATTTAAATTCTAAATTTAAGTATTCGAAAAATGTGGCGGCACTTACTGATGACTTCCCTCCTAAGATTCAGCAGCCGGTGTTGGTGGGGGTATTTTAATATTGAAATTTTTTCCAGTAAACTTAGACAGCAACTATCAAGAAAATTGCTCGGAATACGGGCTGAACTTATCAGTTTTCAGCTAATTTCAGAATCCAGCCCTTCCTCTTTCATTTTCCAGAATGCCCGCAAAAGGGCTGTCTGGTACCTCTGACCGTGGTTCGAAAAGGCAAAGACTGTTTAACCACAGGTACTCCTTTATCTCTAATATTTTTTCTCTAATATTTTTTCTCTCATAATTTTTAAACTGATAACTTCCTGTAATTGGCATTTAGCTCGCTTCTAACTAAAAGGTTTAATCAAATAAACTTAAATAAAAAGTTTTAAAATCTTATATTGAAACCCATCCTTTCTCGCCTAAATACACCCCTTCAAACAGGCCAAAATCTTAACATTAAAAAAGTAATTTAACTCATTTAGTTGTCTATCTTTATAAAATATGAACTCCTATTCCTCCCCTTCCTAAATATACCGTTTCAACACCCTGTAACCCTGCGAATACCAGCTCTGTCCTGTTCTACTTTGTGACCGGTGTTAACCAAAAACCCCTCCACACTCTACCCCAGGGCCTTCGCCATTTGGAAGAAAACAATATCGCTGACGTGACGTAGAATCTCTATTAGAGATCCTATGTCGAAGTGTACATCCAACACCTTTGAATTTTGAAAATTTTCTCTAATTTTTATATATATATGTATAACTGAAATTTAGAAGGATTGTAGTTATGATGAAGCCATAAGTGTATGAAAAGCTAAACATTTGCTTACATAAATGCTGTCGTAATTAGAACCGAACATTTTTTTACTTATTCTCTCCAGTTAATATTTTCTATATAATTTACTACGTAATCATTAGATCCATGATTTGTAATGGATTTGTTCAATTAACCAGATTCATTATACCCTGGATTCATAGTAACCAACGATGAGCTTTGTGGTGTTGTAGATATCGACTCGAAACGAAAAATTGGAGAGCCGAGTTTGAGTTCTAGTTATATTCGCTGCATTCGCTTACACGCATTTACCTTTGGAAATGGTATTAATCCACCTCTTCTTCCTCCAGCTATGGGTTACATGACAAGACAGATTGGGTTTTGTATTCTTATTTGGCAACAGATCTACCGCATAAAATAATGGCAACCCACTGCGGTAAAATATTCTGCCCAGTCATTCATTTCTTTAAAGAGGCATGATCGCCTAAGCTTGTATCACGTATAGCACGTTGCTCTCTGACATAACAATTATGTTTAAAATATTCTTGATACACTCATAAATAAAGACATAAGAAACGATATTCAGAAGTTTCAAGGTTGCAGTTCTTACAATATTGCAGAAAATCGATAATATATATATAAAAGGCAAGATGTTTGTGTGTGTGTCTGTTTATCTGTCTGTATATCTGTATTTTTTTCAGCCCTTTTATTTGAGTTTTTGCTTCGGGTTTGGCTCTAAGTAGGTATAATTGTAGTTCTTAGTCTCAGCCATGTTATCATTTACTCGGAGAACTTATTTAGCCCTCAAAATTCAGTTTATGACGAAAAAGACTTTGATTTTGATATCGATACCAGGAAACCAAAATTTGACTTACATCCATTCATTTTTCTTTCAGTCTACGGTTTCGCTTTAACTGGAAACAACTATTGCATTTTGGTCATTTGTGCCAACGCCCAAAGATTCTAAGCTCCAGGACTATGGATTAGTTTTGAAGCTTTCATTATACACGGGCAACGTCGGGCTATACAGCTAGTTTATATATACAAGTACAAAGTGTTTTTTACTTTAACTTAGCAGGTTCATGCCGACATTGAAATTTCGTCATGACACCGTTATGATTAGTGCGAACATCATAGTTGTATTTTTTTAATGATGCCAGGTGTTTTAATAGCTATTTTTTAAGAATTTGATTGCTCCGAAGTTAAATATTATAGTCATTTTCTCAACTCTGTTTTTCGTACTTTATACGATGAACAAAACGAAGAAAACTATTATTTTAGGTCATTTTTAAAAATTATTTCACAAATAATTTCACATCAAGGAACGCAGAACCGCGAGATTAACAAAGAGGGTACATCGTGTGTTGAAGAAAGGATTAAAGATGGTTGGTTTTTTACGAGATAGAAGATTTTAATTGATGTTGTATTTAATTTTTTTGGAAATTGCAGCTAACAGAGAAGCAATTAAGTGGAAGAGAGTTCCACAGATTGGAAGTGCGAGAAAAGAAATTGTTAGAGTAGAAGAGGCAGTTATATTTAATTATTTCACCGGTAAAAGTTTGGACGTAAATATCAACCTAGTAGCACGCTAAAAAACCATGCGGTTAGGGCACCAGGGAAAAAGGTCGTCAGAGCAGTTACCTTTAAAATATTTATAGAAAGGACAAAGAGAAGCTTCATTCCGTTGGTGATAAAGTGGCTGAAGTAAAGCTGCCAAACAGAATCGATTATATAGCAGATCCTTATTTGGATTTTGTCCAGAACCTCGACATGAATAGCAGGAACACCCGAACAGTTATGCAACGGTATTCAATGCGTAAATGAAGCGAAAAATGAATAGCTAAACGGATTAAAATCAAATATAGTTTCAAGTATGAGATAAGATTAAAAGTACATCAAAACTGATAAAATATGATAAATTTTAATTTTTAAAATTAAAAAAAGAACAATCATGGGAAGAACTTTCAATTTTATATTTTTGCGAATAATCCAGTATTTTGTCACTTTTCCAAGAGTTATCTCCCATCATTCTTTTATCTCATCCTCTTTTGATAACTGTTCTCCATGAGATTTGTATCCTAATATCTGTTCTGCATCTTTGTTCATAACTTGTATCGACATATTATTTCTGGAAGCTTGTCCAAATGAGTTTGCAGAAAATTTAGTTTGATCGTAATGTTAGCACCAATCTATCGGTAATTTAATATTATTCAATCGACTGGTTCCCGATAAATGTGTCTCTTGTGATTGTTAAGAAAGTTATTTTTTTACAGATTAACAAATGAAATCCAGACATTTAATTTAGTAACATTTACAGTGTTGACAAAATTGCCATTCTTGATGAATTTCTGAATGACTGAGCCATCAAAAATACCTTGTGTCTTGTGCGTTTTTCTACACCAAAACCAGGAAATGCGGTGCAAAAGTACTGAAAACATTCCTTTTCCTTATGTAGCACGTTCACAAACTGCTTCCTGCGTCTTAATTTGATATAGAGACGAACGATGCTTTTTGTCTCTGGTAACAAAAGCAGTATGTGATCTCTGTGTAGCCTGATTTTCATGTAAGCACAAATCAGTTAAGGATCAATGTAATTTATTTATTCTTTGCATTAATTCCTTGACGGATTTAAGAATTTTCTTCCAGCGTTATAGAATCTTCAACTGATATCGATGCACATACTTGATGTTGTACAGCAAAACAAATTTACAACCAGGCTTTGAGCTATCAATCAATATTTGTTATAAATTTGTATCATAGCCCTGTATGCCAAGAGCCAACAAAAAGGCTTTCGACATCGTGGCAATATACATTTTTGTTAGTTTCATTAAAGTGAGAAACAACTCGGCTCTCCGATTTTTAGCTTCACGCTGATATCTACTGCACCACAAGATGTGTGCTTGTGGAAGACAGCAATGACAGTTAAACAGAAGAACTCATCAAAATGCGAAACGTAAGTGAAATTTAAGTCACCTTATTCCACTGTCATGCGTTGTGCTGATATGTTTCGCAGACAATATGTGGTACACAGGATTTGTTTTTATCTTATCGAATATTTTCGCTTCAAATAAAGAATGATGAGCTTTTCTGATAAAATCGTTGATCATTTTTCTGTTATTCGTTGTTGTAATCTCGCCACGTAACAGATGGAATCGGTACTGTTTCTTTTTTTTCATCGCCTTGGTGTTAAGTTATAGAAATAAAAGAAAGTGTGATAGTAACACTTTATTATGATACGAAAGTTTTCAATTCATCCATATCAAATATATTCAACGAATTGGGAAAGCAAATTGTCTATCTTATACAAATCATGTTTTTAATTATGTAGCATTTGCAAAATATACACGCATAGTCATACTGCTGATAAGATTATGATTTTGATTATCAACAGACTTTAACAATTTCAATATCGATGTGGACTGAGATAGTACACATATTGTTAGTTACTTATAAGCATGGTCAGATTGTGTTAAAATCTAATGAAGGGATTCAATTGTTGATACAGCCATCATTGAAGTGTCAGATTTCTTTTCATTAATAAACATTGATTTGGGTTGATTATGATTTTAGATTTGTTTTCTCTGATCTGAGAACTGAGAATGCATTAAAAACTTAAAGTAAAATAAACTTTTCTTTTCAAAATGAGATATTACTGGCACCTTCAAATTTACCGAGAAAGTGTTTTTTTTTTATCTTAGCACCAAATTATTTATTTACCAGTGTTAAAATAGGGGTTAAAAAAAAAAGGTTTGACAACATTAGATATTTTTGTACAGAAGCGTAAACTAATGTTAAAAAACGCCATTTTTGGATTAATTGGATTCATATTGTCCAAGAAAATGTGTTACCATACTTGCAACAAAATATTAGTTGGCCCGTGTTAATAAATAAATGTTGTAGTAATTAATATCGTTGCTAATTTTAAACAAATTAATGGCGATGAATTCGAATATCAGTTATTTTTCTCAGTTATCTCTATTTATGAGAAATAAAAAAAACTACATTTGTCCTCAGTTCATACTTAACAATACTCATTGCATATCAACTAAATTCATTAAGCTCATGAAAAACATCCAATCGATCTTATATAAATCATGTTTTTATTCATGATTTTTGTGCAAAAAATAAACACGTTGTGAATATCACTGATAAAATTATGAATAGTTTTATTATGAATAGCTTTTAAGAGTTTTAATGCTGATGTGATCTGGGATATCAATAGGCATTGTCAGTTAATTATTAAAATTGTCACGTTATGTAATATCTAATGAATGGCTAGAATCATTTTTCCATCATTGAAATATAAGATAATTTTTGACAGTGAAATTTGATTGGACTTAATTATTAATTTAGATTTGCATTTACTTATCTGAAAACTGTAAAGTCGTTCGAGTGAAAAATCAGATAGTTAAAATGAACATTTATTTCTAAAATAAGACCTTACTGGAGTCGACACCTTTAAATTAGCCGAGAAAGAGTGTTTTCATCCCTGCATCAATGTATTTGTTGATCAGTGTTATTTTATTCTTATTTGCTTCTTTTCTATATCCTACACTTCATTTAATACATCTCCACCTTGAAGGGCTCTTGGATCTTGTTGTAGCTTAACGCTGCGTTCAAAATGAGATTAAAATTTTAAAAATGCAGGCTTTTTTAAGTTAGTATTGTTTATCAATATCATCAATGTGTAAGTTAGCTTTTGACACTGAAGTAAATAGACGACTTGCAAACATGATCTTCGTCAAAAATAACTGATGTAATGAATATGTATACACCTTGGTTCATCCTTACGGGAATGTGATTGGCTGGCATCAGCCATAAATACAGCTGAAGGCAAGGGCGTCCAGTATGAGTGAGAGAGATCTAGAGATCTTTCCACCAGAAGTCTACTGACTACGCCTACGTCTACGTACTAGATTGAACTACCCGGTTACCTTTCCCATGACCAATTAACAACCTCGTATTGATATAAATAGCTTTCCAGGACATATCAATAACACAGAATCATATTTCTTATAACATTAAGAAACAGATCCCTCGATTTGCCCACGAGACAATATATTTGTATTCAGAGTAGATTAACTACAAATACAGGACGTCATTTTGGCCAAGCTTTTGTCAATATATTTTATATGCAACCAAAAGCATTTGACGTATTGCGCATGCGCGTTCAGATTCATAGAAACATATAGAGTTATTCAGAGAAGGACATACAAAACATTTTTAATTTGAGTACTGCTTTTTTTTAACCAATGTGATATTAGGGAAGGAATTCAGTTTCTCCAAAATCCCTTAATCATAAATCTTGTTTAAATATACGATCAGAACTCACGAGAAACAGAATTTACATAGTCAGTAACAGTTTTTCTAACCAACCGAAATATGCAAAATAAGCAAGTCGGCTGAACATTATCACGGAGCAGATCGGAAGCTATATAAGTAATTATGAATTTTGTTAATCGTTTCACCCCGAGCAAACCATTCCACTGCCACTGTAGCGCAGGGGGTTACATGGGGTCGAGGGAGTGATGGGAAAGGATGGTTCGATATAGGAAATGTTAGGAGGAGGGTGATAGAAAGGGTACCGAGAATGAGGGTTGGTTAGATGGTGAGAGTGTTTGAGAGAATAGTTGCAAGTTAGCGTGTTAGGAGGTGTCTATTGATCTTACATTTAAACTCCTGGATATTGTAGCCGTTGCACCGCCATTTTTATTTGGCAGGTAAAAATTTAAACATGGAAAAATTAAACGATAACAAAAAATAAAGAGAATTCAAGATTATTTACAACTAATAAGTTACCTCTTGACGAGGTAAATGATTCAAAGATACAACTAAAAGAAATACATTATTAAAAGCTACAAAGGACACAGAATAATCTACATACATCGGATCTACTTGCGAAACTGCTGATATTATCATCAATTTTTTTGTATGTGTGTGTAACCAAGTCGATTTACGCAGTTTTGGGTCCTGGCGTTTTGGGTATTTTCATATATATTTTCTCTCGATTATACAGACCGGAGGACTAAATAAATACTAAGGTAAAATGAAGCAATGCATGACATCCTTATGAAAGCCTAAAACTGACGAAGCTATTTAAATCCATAACTCGAGGTTTTAGGTTAATGTTTTTCTCATGTACAATCTTGCGGTGTTGGGCAATACTATCTGTAACACAGTCTATTCTATAGTCACTTTAATCTACGCACAATATAACCCATTGTTTATACTAAATTTGTTATAAATCTGTTGTGAATATGAACAAAATCAAACCGAGAAAAAAACAAGTTCGGGTAGCTTGCTGAAAGTAAACAGAATACTTACACGTCGACGAACTGTTGAGAAAAAGGAAACCTCGTTTCTCTGGTAGCCATTTGTTTTGTAATATGTAAGTCTCCTTATTTCTCGTAAGAGGGTGAGTTGAGAAAGATATAAGTAAAGACTTTCACGCAGTTGCCAAAAAAGAGCAGAGCATGATGCTAAAAGGGCTCAAACTTAAATTAAAAAAAAAACTTTTTTCACTAAAATGTTTATGTTACTAAAAGGAAACATCAAATTTTGCTGACATTTTTTAAAATGTTTTAATCCTTTCTAAGACGGTCTAAATACCTAGTTTTATTTTCTGTCACTCCAATTTTTACTACTTGTCCGATTTTAATGAAACGTTCAGGATTTATTCACAAATGAATGAAATTATTTATGCAATTATATTTTTAAGAACAACTTGGTAAAAATATATATATATTTTAAATCCGTTACTCTCAGCAAATTAATTGCATAAAACTTCTGGAAATATATTATTTATACCAATTTTTTTATTAGTTAAATGCAGGACTGATTGGAAAATGTTAATCATGTAATTAATTTTATTATTCAGAAGAACATATTTCCAAAAATCTGCTCTGAATAGTAAAGTAAAAAATGCATTTAAAGTATGCCATTTTTAATTTAGATATATTTTAAATTCATTTTATGAATAATATAACTTAAGGATATTCTGTTCTGAACTAATAAAATTCGATACATAATGGATTTTTATTAGAATTTCTTCATTTTTTTGCTAATTAAGATTTCAACCATCTTTAAAATTTCTTTCAGTTACTCTGTGTCTTCGATTATTAATTTATTAAATAGAGACTGCATTCACAAATATAAAATTCAAAAGTTTAGTACAGATAATGTAGAATTACGATTTTTAAAATAATTTCATAATTTTTATTTTTTTATTAATGTCAAACTGCACATTTTCTTTTACTATGGAAACTTATAAGAGACTTATCATTAAAGTCACATGTTTCAAGGGTTGTTCACTTTATGAAATGTTACATTGAACTATGTCAATTTTCGGTCACCATACTTCCAGAAGTGTGAAATGACTTACGACTAGGGGTAAAAGGTAAACGAGTCAGATCTTTCTCATTAAAAAATACTTTTATTCTAAATTTCAGGCCATAAACAAGTAGTATTTGTTTGAAATCAAATTATTTCAACTTTAACTTTGCTAATTTTTCAAAGATAACGAGTGAGAAATGAACATTTTATATTTGAAAGATTTTTAAAACCAAGAACTAACATTTGTTTACAAATGTGTCGAATGCTCTATAAACATGTCCAAAAAATTTAAACGTTAAAAAACATTTTAATATTTTAAGTTTTAATGAATATAATTTCTGTTTCAAATACACCTAAGTATTTTCTTTAATTGAAATAGTAAATTTATTATTTAGCTTTCAATTAAAATTTCAAGAAAATGTTGTTTTTTTTAAATTCAATTAAAACTTAGGTATTTAAAATGAGTGGAGGTACCTAGATAAAACAGAATCTATCAGTGAGAGATGGGCAAAATTGCACCGTTCACAGCGTATGTTAATAATACTGGCGTATTTTGCAGCAACGGTGTTTTGGATGAAATGTCCCTTGTGAAAGGTAGGACCCGTCTTTGTATCTATAACAAAATTTAAAACTATTGTTTTAGTCTGAACTTAACGCTCTTATCGCCACTTAATTATAACATAGGTTAAAAAAGATTTCCACGTTGCAAGTGTGTCATCGATATTATTCATCCAATGAGAAATTGCATAACAAAGGTATTGATATTTTTGATCCAATCAAATTTTTAATTAAATTATTTTCAGTCAGTTTCATATATTCTTTGAGCCGGACAATTCTTATAAATAGTCTCAACTAATTTCAATAATTAGTAATTATATTTTGTTTCTGAAACATGCATCGTTAAGCGTTTTAATCACATTTACATTTTTTATTATCTCAAAAATAATGTTTAGAAAATATTTATTTAGAGAATTCCCATAAAACTTAACAGAAGTTCATCCAAGCTTAAAAAAGGCAAATAAAGGAGTTTATATTAACAGCTTCTTATTCGTACGATATACGTTTAAATCATATGGAAGATACTGAAAGGTTTACATTTGAGAAGTGTTTCTTGGTGTCTTTTGTTAGAGTTATCAACTTACAGAATTTGCGGGTTGCGTTGTGATGTGCGCTGTGGTTTAGCGAAAATCTGCTCAGAACAAGAAATCGGAGAGCCGAGTTCGAATTCCAGTTGAATTTGTTAAATTCATTTCCGCTGAAATATCCTTGAGAAATGTGTGCATCCGTCGCTTTTCCCTTTAGCTATGTGTTAAATATCAGGACAGATTAGGTTCTATAGATTTGGATATCAACTAATTTACCAAAAAAGTAATGGCAACCTACTGCGGGAAACGTTCTGTCCAGTCATTCCTGTCTTGTTCGCGACATGATCGTCAAAGAGTGTAGATGTATGACGCTTAACTGACTATTAATTGTGTATAGAAACGTAGAAAATCTACAAGACGTAATCAAAGAAAGTGGAAAGAAAGGAATATATATGAACTACAAGAAAACTGAATGCATAGTAATGCAAATTACCGGACGGGGATAGTAAAATCAAGCAGGTACAGAAATTTAACTACCTGGGTAATGTTCTAACGGAGGACGGAAAGTGCGGAGAAAAGTCTTAACGCAATAGGTTAAGCATTTGTTGATTGTAGAATGAGAAGTGAGCCTGCATGAACTCAAGGACAAACGACAAAGAGTAGATATTAAGATTCGATCTTACATGGTGCGGTGAATATCGGCTCAGATTGAGAAATCGGAGAGCCGAATTCAAATTCGATCTTACTACACTTGCGACCGGTTGTGCGTTGTGGTGCGGTGAATATCGGCTCGGAATGAGAAATCGGACAGCCGAATCCAAATTCTAGATGAATCCATATTCTTCTCCTTCCAGCTATGAGTTAAATAGCAAAAGAGATAGCGTTCCAGAGCTTTGTTTGGCAACCAGTCTACCGGCAATTTACTGCCGGAAAATCTTCTGCCCAGTCAGTCATTTCTTTTTTGAGACACAATCGCCCAAGCCTGTATCACTTATAACACAAAATTGACTGATACATGCTATAGTCCACAAGGCAGAGATTCCAACTCTTGGTTAAAAGTAGGTCACACAGTGCGTAGAAGAGTAGGGAGTTTAAATTTATTGATTTGGAAAATCAAAAGCCGTGGACCTGTTGCTCGTATTTATTTTGCCGAATGAATCATTCTGATCCATCAACTCTCATACAAGCATTATCTTTGAAATCATCATTTGAATTTTATTACTGAAATATGGCATGGATGGGACAATACTTACCATTGCGTTTAACTCTGTTTACTTTTGCAAAGATAACTCTGTTTGGCTGGTTTTTATTTATTGAAGATAACAATGAAATGTTGGAGACGACTACCATTCGCTTGTTGAGTGGCTTGTACAATACGTCCTAATTACGTCTAATATAGGAATGAAGAGATCATATTTTTTATCATTCACCAGTTTTTTTTTCTGCAAAAGAATATAACCACCGTTTTCTTCTTTGTTAAATTTTGTTCCTTTTTCTCCCATTCCTTTTCTTTTCTTTGATTCTATCTTATTTTTATATATGTTTCATAAAAAACCTTATTTAATTCAATCTTTTTTTTTGCCTGTTTCTTTCTTCGTTTTTTTTTCTTCATATTTCATTTCTTAAATTTTTTTTCGTCTTTTTAAAAATAACATTTTAAAAATTATGCCGTTTAAATTTATCTTCTTTTTTTGTTAAGGTCTTACTCGCGTTAATGTTTTATTGTTTTAATTGTCTTTTCAAATTATTCGTCTTTTTATATAAATTCTTTATCTCCATTTTTTCCTAAATTCTTCTTTTTTCGAAGTTCTTAGTTTTATTTAACAAATGTTCTCTTTTTAAGTTATTTAGCTATGTTTATTCTACTCTAAATTTTTTCGTTTTCTTTTTTAAAATTTTTCTTTCTTTGAACCTCTTATTCTTTGAATAAAACATCTTTGGTTTAATTCATTTATTATTACCCGATAAATCTTTCGTCCCCTCTTTTTACGGTTTTCTTTTACATCTTCCCAATCTCTTTTTAAATTCTTGTTTTTTTTTCTTTGTAAATTCTTCTTATTTAAATATTTCATCAACTTTATTCACCTGTTTTACTTCTTTGAAATTCTTATTCTTCACTTTAAAAAATTATATTTTTAAATTATTTTTCTTTTCTTTCTTCATCCCAGAATGCACTTCTTTTCTTATTGAATGCTTCTCAGTTTGAATTTTTTATTTTTACTTTAAATAAAGATTTCTTTTTAAAAGCATTCTCATTTGTTTTTTCCTCTCTAAATATTTCGTCTTCTTTTTTTAATACTTCACTAAGAAGTTCTTCTTTAGTTTAAAAATCTCCTCTTTTAAAATTATTTTTTCTTTTCCATTTTCTTTGTAAATTTTTAACTTTCACATTTTTCTTCTTCATCTTTTTTTAAAAGACATTGCCACTTTTTAAATTCTCTGTTTTCTTTTATTAAAATTCTTCTTCTATATTAACTACTCATTTTTCTTCATCTTACGAATTATTAATACATTCAGAAAACGCCTTGTGTTTTTTATTTTCATTTTTTATTCTATAACTTTAACCTTCACATTCTTCTCACTAAACGTCTTACAGCCTCATTGTCCATTCTCTTCTTTATTATCACTGTAAGACTTTCTCTATATTAATTCCAAATGTATTCCACTGTAGACCTCTCTTTTCTATTACTTTTATTATCCAATCCATCGCTGCCATATTTGTCTTACATTTCTCTTCCATTCTCTTGCTATAATTACTCTTTCTCTATTCTTTACCATAACACATAGACTGTTCTTACCTCTTGTCATTTTCAGTCGCTGTCATTATCTTTTTTATCAACTATATATAGAAAAATTAGGAACAAAATTCAGTGACGAGTGTATTAGTTTTATGGGCTGTGTTGATACTTTTTTTTATAGATTTTTGACGGAGTAATGGCGATAGAAGTGAAGTGAGTACTTAAAAAAGATTCCGAAGAAAACCGAAAGCGTTTTAAAGAAACTCTATATTATTTTGGATTCACTCCTGATTGGCCATGAGGCAATTTTCTTATCGGCCTTGATAACCTGCATTTGAACTCTAGTCTGCACCAGGGAATGATGGATAAAAAAATGGACGTCTTCCGGTTTTACGTCATATTCTCTTTGTGAAAAATGAAATATGGCTACCATTTCGGTTTTTTTGCCTACTTTTTTTTGTTCTGAGGAATATAGAATGAACATATTTGTGACATGAGTAATGCTTTTGGGTATATCCTTTCTATTGTAAATGTAAGAATGATGAAAAGAAAAATATTCACTTATTATTACTTTTATGTGTATTATCACATGCACAAATGCATTATATATAAGCCACACACACACACACACACACACACACACATATATATATATATATATATATATATAAGATACGAGGGGAAATTATCGCCATTTCAATTTTGCGCAAGCGTGTTGCTTGCCTTTGATTTTGTCGACAGCAAAGTATGGTAAGGTTAGCTGTGCACCGTTTGTGAGATATTAAAAAAAACGCCATTACGCAGTTTACTCCGGCAGAAATTCGGAAACAGCATGTTGTACTGCTTGGCATTTGCGCCAGAAGCCACAATTTGAAGATTTCAGAGTGTTTGGGTGTCACTCTGTGGACAATGCAGGAGATTCAGAAAAATTTGGATGATATATCCAGCCAAGATGATGGCGTTTGGCGTGATTATTGTTGAAGCTAAACAAGGAGGATAAATTTTCGTTTTAGGTCCGGAAGTCGTCTCAAGGCCGTTATTCGCACTGCAAGCCTCAATACGAACATTTCAGAGTGAGGAGAATCCGAAAATAGTTGGATGAGTTTGAATGGTTATTAGGATGGTGTTTGGGTCTAATGGTTATTAGGATGGCGTTTGGGTCTAATAGTTATTAGGATGATGTTTGGGTCTAATGGTTATTAGGATGGTGTTTGGGTCTAATGGTTATTAGGATGGTTTTTGGAGTGATCACAATTGATGGAGGCGTTATGCGTTCATTCATCTTGCCGAAACACCTCAGACTTAACACGGAGTCCTACGTCAAGTGCCTGAAGGAGGTAGTACTGAACTTGGTAAAGATGTTGGCAACTCAGTCATGACTGTCAGACAATTTCTGTGACCATCAATCAACAAACCTCCGCAGACTGTAATCCCTGGATTATTATTATAGACATTTCCCTGTAAAACCAAAGATTAGCTGAAGGCAAAGGACATAAGAGAATCAAATGTAGTCCACAGGACGTGGTTGAAGATACTATTGATTTTAATAAATTTAATCTTTAGCGGTTTGTGTGTGTGTGTGTGTGTGTGTGTGTGTGTGTGTGTGTGTAATGTTTATAAATATATCTGTTAAAATGAGAGTTCAGTATTATTTTCATATTTGAACGTCATTTTAGCGACAATTTATCAATCCCATCCTGCATCTTTAATTCATTTCGAATATATTCTAAAATTTAAAACTAATAAACAGCAAATAAGACTCTGCATTCTTTAGAAAAAACTAAAATAATGACTTTACTATTATTAACACTAATTAATATGAACGTATATATATAACTAGAGTAATTACAATACCAATAGTAACAGAACTAATTCTGCCAAAACTAGTACTAATTAAGCTATAATTTAAATCGTCTTGAACAACCCACCGATGACGAAATCGGAGAGGAAAAAAGGGGAACTAAAAAAAGAAACAAACAAAGTACATGAACAAAAAGTCAAATACTCGTAGGAAAGAAAAAAAAAACCCGAGAAGAAAAGCCTAACACTAAAGCGCTCAATACGAAAGTAGTGCAATATATATATATATATATATATATATATATATATATATATATATACTAGCAGTATAGCCTGGTGTTGCTCGGGTGTAAAGAAAGCTTTAAAATTAATCCGAGGTCCAGGAGCTCAGACCTTTTGGACGTTGGCAAGAAAGACTAAAAGGCAATAGTTGTTTCCATTTAAAGCGAAACCGTAAATTGAAAGAAAAAGAAAATGGATGTAGGTCAAATTTTGACTTGCTGGTATCGATATCAAATAAGTTATTTTAGTCGTAATCTGAATTTTGAAGGCTAAATAAGTCCTCTGAGTAAATGGTATCACGGCTGAGACTAAGAACTACAATTATGCCTACATAGAGCCAAAGCCTAATCAAAAACTAAAATAAAAGGGCTGAAAAACATACAGACATACAGGCAGATAAACAGACACACACGCAATCATTTTGCCAGACGAGAATATATATATATATTATTTTTCAGGTGAGGTGTGGTGGGTGTAATTTGATGCTGGTGTTGGGTATAGAAAATACTGCATCGTTTACTAAATGTTTGCAAACTAAACAGCGAGATTTATCACATTTGTACTTCCCTGATAGGTTTGTATTTTTAGATATTTGGTAGCAGTGAGGATAGCTGATAGGTTGGGTGTCTGTTCCATTGCATTTATGGGTTGTTTATCGAAAATGTCTTTGATTTTTTGTTTGATTGCAGGTCCTTGTAATCATTTTTTAAATTTTGAATAAGTGTTCAATATATTCTCGTCAGTTCAATATGTCCAAATAGTGGGTATATTGGTGAATCTGGAAACAGATTTAGATTCCGTTTTAATAATCATAAACTAAGCACACGCCAAAACAACCCTTATTCCTCCATAGCTGAACACTTCAATCAAACAGGACACACATTAGAAAACAACAAATGTTTACTGATAGATTCCGATTTTAGTTCCACATGCTAACGCATAAAGAAAGACAAATACTGGATTTTAAAATTAAATACATATAAACAAGGGTTAAATAGGGACTTAGGTATTTTGAATCTTTATAAATATTTCAATAATTAAACATTTTTTAGATACACTTAATTTTTTTTTCTTTAAACCAACATTTAAAAGTATTATTATAGTTAGGATTACGTTTAAAAATATTCAAAAACCCTATCGCTTTCTCCGTCAAGTGATGTAAACATCTCGCAAAAGACGCTCCGCACGACCAACGCTCCTAGTTTAAATTTTAAAATCATTTGTTTCTGATGAAAGGCCGAGGCCGGTCTGAAATATTAATCAAATATATATATATAATAATAGAAATAAATAAATACTGTCAAAAAATACATTTTTAAACTTACAACTTATATATATATATCGATTGTTTTGAAATTGCACTCCCTACAAAGAAGCAAAGACCAGTTTGATTCGGCTTCTTATAGCCGCAGCTGCCTAGAAGATGAATCAAGACGCTGTAAATGAGATGATAGAGCACATATGTAACAAGAATTTGTAGCTAAGAGGTCAGTGCACATATGTAACATTCGCTGTTTAAAATATAAAACATTGCATTGTCTGTTTCAAGCACGTGTTTGCACTAAAAATAACGTTTGATTTAGTCAATCTTATAGGTATCAGATTCTCTAAGACCTCTCTCCTCATTAAATGTCCCAGAAAATTCAACTGTTTCTTTCTGATGTTAAGTATAAGTTCACTCTTAGTTTCCATCCTCTTGAAAACTTCGTCTTTGCTCACACGTTCGGTCCATGGTATCCTCACTCTCCTTCTGTAGAGACACATTTCGGTTGGTTCAGGTTTTTAACACAAAACATACAATATATATATATATATATATATATAATAGGGCGCAACTTAGTACAGTTTCAAATATAATGTTCTATACGTAACATGTAAGCTATTTTTTCGGCTGTAATAATACTTTAGAAATATCTCAGCAATCTTTGCGTTTCTTTTGATGAGTATCACCAGAATGTGCAAAATATATATTGTATATTCGGATTCAGAAGATAACAAGAAAGAAAAAACTAGATTTGCGACATAAAATGAGATCTTTAGAATAGATAATGTCTAACATATCAAACAAATACGTAATTCTACTCCGTACGTAAAAAAAAATATCGCATGCTGTCTCTCGAAACTAGTACGAAAATATTTGAAAAGGAACAAAGAATATATTGTGTGGCGTTAGTTTTTTATTTTTTGGCACTGATGGGCACCTTAACAAAGAACTACTGCAGGCAAAGATTTATCGGTTTTTGCTGTTAAGCGTACTCTTACAAGATAGTCCCGCGGGTTGTTGCCTATATAGCGTGTTTGATCAACGAATTTCCTATTGTAACACTGTGCCAGACACAACTATAGATACTATATTTTTAGTGCCAGTCCTAGAGATGTCTTTAGAAATCATGTTCCGCTGTATATTGATTCGATCCCAGAATGCATCAGTGTAAGTCGTTACAAGACTCAGCAATTATTTATAAATATATTTTTCCAGTTTCGTATTCTGATAATGTTTTTAGCTTGAATTTTTTCATAGAACAAATTATATTTTTAAGCTCGTCTTTGTGACATCTTCTATGTGGCTCATACCGTAAACATACAACAACGCCCTCAGCGAACTTTTTACCGACAGGCCAATGACACACCCGTGCGAGGCCCGTGCATACTGCAACCAAACTGTCCAAACTTCAAGCTTGATTGGGGGCTCTAGAAAGTGTTATGTGAGCCTCGCTGTCTCATCAAAATATTCTTTCTTCTTACCTACATTTATATAATTTTAAAATTAAGTTAAACACGAAGGGTAAACATTTCTTCGCAGATATTGATGTCATCACGATTTTTTTTCTTTGTCAAAACTCATGAATTTGTTTTACTAATGCTAAGTTTCGGGTAAACCCTGAATAAAATGTACTATTTGTTATAAATAAGTTGAATTAATCAACTTTTACTAGGTTGAATAAATCAACTTTCAATAGGTTGAACTAATCAACTTTTTAATAGGTTGAATTAATCAACTTTTAATAGGTTGAATTAATCAAGTTCAAGCTGATGTTTAAAAAATGACGCAAAATATTGTTGTTTTATATAAGTGGGATGATCTATTATGACAAGTCTAATTTGTACCACCTTGTCGTCTGAGGTTTAGAATACGCCGACAACACCTCTAAGGAGGGGTAGCCTCACCTTAATGAAGCGCCGCGAGTATAAGGATCCTGGGTTTGATAATAAACTAGATTCGACAGCAATGCATGTAATTTAGAAGTTTTGAGGAGCATGAAACCACCTCTTAATTGCTTTTCTTCCCAACGCGGGTTGGTAGCACCTGTAAGGGTTTTAGCTATGGTCAAATAGTTAACCCAGCAAACTAGCGTAAAAACACTATTAATGTAAAAAATAAGTATTTATAGTGAAAATCCCACTGTTATTTTTTGAAGAAAAAAAAAACAAAAATAAAAAATTTCGAGCACTATATTTATAAAGAATAAATATTATCAACATTATATTTTTGAAGAAAAATATCAGCAATATAATTTTGAAGAACACATAAACCAGTAAGAAATCTGACTCTTAACAAAACCCTCTTTACAAAATGCGTCAATGGAACCTGATCTACAAACTGATTTCTTATAAAGAATTCATATTCTATACAAACATATCTATTAAATAACCCATTGATGTTGATATGCCGTAAAATAGAACAAACCTTACCATCTAATTTTTATTTAGATAGATTGTATTGATTTTTAAATTTTTGTAGTTTGAAGTGTTCACTGATATTTCATATGATCTATTATTGCATCTAATTTTTAGAATGAAATGTGTATTTTATATAAATACTATCTTATGAATATTTAGATGTAGTATAGGGTTGGTTTCGTATGTGATATCCTTGAACCGTTGTGTGTTGATTCTCAGTCGTGTCATTATGTTTCACTCTCAATCCCTGTAACCACGTGCGTTCTAGTAGCACTAGTAGCACTAGTAGCACTAGTAGCACTATAGCCCAGCAGTGGAACAAACAATTAAAAGACAGTTAATTCATAAAAAAAAGAAAAGAATTTGGCATGAGATTTAATCAACGTTTGCAGGAAAGCAATAATTACAAAATTTACCATGTTCCCTTATTGGCAGCTGCATTCTTAACAACGTTAGATATGCAAAAGAAATTGTGTTGAGAGCAGATACAGAAAAGAAAATTACGGTACTACAACAGAGATTACTAAAAAAAGCGAGAAGAAAGGATTAACATCGATTTTAAAGGGACATAAATTTTGGTTGTCAGCAAAAGGAACAGAATAAGATGCGAATTATAAATGGAAAATACCAGAATAAAACAAGTAAAAGAAATTGAAATTTCGCGTAAATTTTTTAACAGTGATGCAAAAGTGCGACACTGAATTCTAAATGAGCATAGGCAGAGCGAAAGATGCGTTGCGAAAACTGAGCAAAATATGAGGAAACTGTAGAATTTCATTAGAAACAAAGAAAAGTGTACTGAAATGTTACGTCGTACCGATCCTCTTGTAGTGGTTACTGAACAATATCAGTACATATGAAGAATAAACACGAGGAAACAGAAAGATGGCTCTACAGAGGGATACTAAGAATGTAAGAAACGATATGTTTTAGAGAAAATGAAAGCAAATACATCACATAAAATAAGAAGCATAAAAAATAGTTGAAATTGTTGCATTAAATAACCCATTTATGAAGACATGCCCAACAGAACGAAGCTAAACATCTAATTTGTATTTAGACAGATTTTATTAATTTTTAAATCTTTGTAGTTTGAAGTGTTCGCTGATATCGCATATGATCTATTATTGTATATCTAATTAGTTTAGAATGAAATTTGTAGTTTATATAAATACTAACTAATGAAAATTGAAATACAGTAGAGTATTGTTTTCGTACAAGATATCCTTGAACCGTTGTGCCTAGATTCCCGTTCACGTTAGTACCTTATAAAAAGTAGAAAAGTCTTGATGCACGTTCATGAGGAAAAACATTCTTAGGAAGCGATGTTTTTAGAATTTAACAGTCACCGATCTCATTGAAGGCACAAGACCAAATCAGTACGTAATTTACGTAACGCGTTTTTGTTGTCAGTAGAGCCAGGCTTTAGAAATACAATCTTTACTCACAGCAATAAAGGACAGAAATTTTTCCAGAGTAGTGATGCCTCACGTCTTGAAATGGCTTTGTAAATAGAATATAAGAGGAAATCAACGTGATACGGCCCTCCAATATCATTCACAGGAAGATGGTGGCAATTTACAATACAAAAGAATCTTTACAGAGTTCGGGTTAAGAAAAGAATCATTCATAACTTTAAAAAGAAAAAAGAATAGAGATGATCTAATCTCTCACCAGATTGATTTCGCTTTGTATTTGTTGTCGCTAAGGTAGAAAACGTAACTTTTGTTAATTTTGATTGGATAAATAGTAATTTAAAAATCTAACCGCACACAGTGTGGTACAAAGAGAGTAAATGAGAGAAACACTAGACTTTAGTGGGGGTTTAGAAAAGGATAAGAAGGTTTCAGGAAGATAGTAGATGGCGACTGACATTGAAATTACATTCTTAGCTTAGATGTGTCACAAGACCAAAAGTATGGAATACGCAGTGAGGATCGAACTCCCTACTCAGTTGTAACTGGTTCTATCGAGACAAGCTTGCGAACCATTGCACCACACCGAGGTACCCACATTCTTGGAGTTAGTAAATATCAGGAAATCAAGTATACAGAGGTTAATAGGCAGGAAAGGCGTGAAAAGAAACACTTAGAGTAGAAGAGTCAGTCATTTAAGTGTCATATGTGATAAATGTTCGGATGATCATGACTAACTGGGCAGATTATTTTTCCCGCTTTCATCTGTTTTCCAAAAATATTTTCATGGCAACTGATCAGACAATCTTTATGCCCTGATGACCCGACCACATAAATTTAGGCATGCTACTAGATGGTATGTGCGTTGTGGTGCAGTGGATCTGTCTCGGAACGAGAAATCAGAAAGCCGATTTCGAATTCTGGTTGAATTCATTGCATTCACATATGCGCAAATACCTTTGAGAAATATCCGTCTCTTCCTTCTAGGTATGGGTTGAATAACAGGACAGACTGGGTTCTATAGCCTTAGTTGATAACCAGTCCACTGCAAAAAGTCATAGCAAACTACTACGGGAAAATCATCTGCCCAGTCAGTCCTGATCACCCGAGCGTGTATCACATGTGGCACTTAAATGACTGACTAGATTGGCATCTTGGTCTCACCTTGAAACAGTTAAATGTAACGGCTCCAAGTGTTTCTTTTCAATTTTCGTAATGCCGAATTCGAAAGTTCGTGAGGCTCATAACCAAGCCAGATTAATAACTACAATTATTTCAGGTAAAATTAAAGAAAATTATACAACTTTCATACATTTTTTATTATGCTGATTCTAAGATTTCGGCTCACATGAGTCATCTTCAGAGAGCTTACTCACACATGCACACAGTAAAAAGAACCTTCAGATATCGGAGGCCATCTACATTAAATCAAAACAACACACAATTAATAAAATCACGATTCAATCTGGTTACAACACCTTACATTGCATTTAGACATATGGTTCTGTTAACATTTCGGTCTCTCACGCGGTATGACGTCATAGAACCGTATTACAAATTTAAGTACTGCATCTGATATTCCGCGGTTGTTATCGCTTTTTATCGATGTTTTATGTCATCACAGTATAAAATCATTTTTGATGTTGGATGTCCTCATGTTAACATATCCATAACCTTTCTGAAGATGGCTCATGTGAGCCGAAAGCTTAGAACCAGCATAATAAAAAAAGAGGATATCTAAATGTTGGACAATTTTTGTCTCAATTTTCACCTGAAATTAAAGCCAGAATATGATGTTTAGAACGGCTAATGATTAAACATAATAGACATCATTGTCTGTTATATTTAACAGTATTTGTTTAGAAAAAATATATATGTATGTATATTTTTATATTTTAAATCCACAATGATGATCAAAGAGATAAATCCCAATAACCTGATCGTATTAATATTAATTTCATTAACATTAAAATTGACCAAAGTGAAGGGCTCAATGCAAATATTACATTCTAATTAGAGAGCCAAATATAAAAATAAAACAAAAATTTCGATATTTAAATCCGAAATAAATTTTCTTTTCTCTCTCTCTCTCTCTCTCTCTCTCTCTATATATATATATATATATATATATATATATGTGTGTGTGTGTGTGCGTGTGTGTGTGTGTGTGTGTGTGTGTGTGTGAAGGACTCAATTAAAAATTGCCAAAATTCAGGTTGAAAATAGCTATCTCATAGTTAATGACAAAGGCTGCATCAATGTTACCTCAGTATAACCTGGTAAAATGATATCACTTACTTATAACGTGCTTATCTTTGTGTTGGCAAATATAAAAACAAGATTTTTACTTAAAAAGTTATTTAGAAAGTCTCGTTTTTAATCCAAGATAAGATAAATAAGAAAAAAAAAAAAAAGAAACGGTTCTAAATAATCTATTTATGCATAATCTCAAATGAAGTAAAATTAATTAAAAAAGGAAAGAAACATAAACAAAACAAATCAACACCAAAGCTAAGTTGCCAAAAAGTTATTGATTACCATCATTTTGGCATTTATTATGTAGTCAAGTCTTCGAAAATTGTAGAACACGTATTAAGTTTTTATTCATCGAGCAAAGACCTCAGTTTAGGAACAAGGAACGGTTGATCTCTCATAGAACATCTCTTAACATCTATAAGATTTTTGTATAAACAATAATTTCAGCCCAAAAATCTTTTCTAACATTCTTTTTCATCATAAGTCCATTTGAAGTTTCTTTTCTGGGCATAGCTCTATAAAGCTGAAGATTAGAAAAAAGGAATATATATTTACTGTTTTCTTATTATAATTATAAAATTCTTTTTAGCCTGCATTTGTTTATTCAGTGACCTAGAACAAAGAAATATGGGATATTTATTTGCAATCTGAATTAAAAAAAAATTAAATGGACAAAGCTATCGTAAGATATGGGCTGTAATTTTTACAAATCTTTTTTTAGATTTCCTAGACAGATGGTGCTCTATAAATTTTGTTTGATTTTTTTCTTCAGTTTCTTTCTTTATTAGGCCTAAAGCTCCAACCAAATCATGAGCATTTTTATATTTGCAGTTCGTTATTTTCTGTTTAAATCTTCAGGTCTTTGTATTGGCTTATTTTTTCAAAACATATTATTATCATCGTCTCTATTCCAACAAAGACCGTTGTATATATATATATATCTTCCTCTCTCGCACTTCCCGCCTGTGGAACTCGCTCCCATATTCTTGCTTTCCTGACGGCTACAACCTCCAGAAATTTAAATGCAAAGTCAATACTCATCTACTAACCACTGGACTCTAGCTCTCTCCCCTCCCCTGTATAACCTTCCCTTTCTCTCCACCTATGTATCTGTCATCGCACCTGCTTTCTCAGCTTTCTATTGTTCCTTTCTAACTAGTTTGTACTCCTCACTCTATTCTAATTAATCTTTTTACATTTATGTAACCCCCTGCACATCAGTGGAGTTTCCGCCTTGCTCGGGGTGAAATGATTAAAAAAAAATATAGATAGATAGATAGATAGATAGATAGATATTTCCCTCCTTTCACACTCATAGAGAAAGAGTAAGAAAAAATAGCGAGGCAGCGTTGGCTCAGTTCATTCTCTTTACGACCAGTTATGAAGTGCGGATGTGCCTTGTGGTACAGTGGATATCGGCTCGGAACGAGAAATCTGGGGGCCGAGTTCAAATTCCAGTTGAATTCATTGTATTCACTTACGCGCAAATACCCTTGGGAAAGGTATTAATCCGTCTCTTCCTTCTAGTTATGGGTTAAATAACAGGACAGTTTTGGTTCTTTAGATTTTGCTGGCAGCCAATCTACCGCAGAAAGCAATGGCAAACTACTGCGGGATTATTCTCTTTCGAGACATGATCGCCCAATCGTTTACCACGTATGGCACTTAACTGACTAGTTATGAAAGCTATTACCACATGTTTGCTCTCTAACAGTGCCTCTTATTTAATTTTTTGTAATAATTTTGCAATTTTTTTGTTTAACTCACATGATAAGTTTAGAGAAGCACATTTAACATGATAGGAACATACCGAATTTTAATATCTAGTGGTGAAAAAAAATAAAAATAAAAATAAAAAACGAACAAAAATAAAAGACAGATGAATCGTTTTCATTTTTGCTTTTTGCATGTCAATAAACTTGCATAACATTCAACTGAGAAATAAAAATATTGTATTGCCTTTTGAAATGATAGTAAACGATAGAATTTAATTCATCAAATTCCAGGGCCTACATTTATAATATATATATATATATATATATATATATATATATATATATATATATAAATTTGCGCCGCGGATCTTTTCCAATCTCACCTTTAATTATGGAAATTATACAAAAACAGACTAACATACATAACCAAATTTCAAAGAAAACGTTCGAAGTCCCTTCATTTTAACATCTCGTGATTTTGCACTACACATGAAAGAATTCTAAAACAGACTAACACACGAAATAAACAGTTTTCAAAGGAAACGGTCAGATTCCCTTCATTTTACTATCTCGGGACTTTGCACTACACATGAAGAAATTCTAAAAATAAAAATATTCTGTTGATCTTTTGAAATGATTTGTGAGCGTCTTTGTGGTTACCAACACTGTTTGTTTAGAGATACGTAATTTAGAATAAAGCTCATTTCGTCTTTTTGCCTTGATAAAGTCCATCGCAGGAGGAAACGCATAGGCGATTTAAAATACAGTTTTCCTCTTGTCTTTATTTTATTTAGCCCTTCTGCCCTTAATCTCAGATTATAACTGAGTATATATATATATATATATATATATATATATATATTCAGATTATAACTGAGTATATATATATATATATATATACTCTTTTTTATAATAAAGACTGTTGTGGATGTATTTGTATATTGAATATATTTAGTACGGCAGGAGTACGATCGTTATTAATAATGATTAATTAATTCAGTAGAACTTTATATCTTTATATATTTTCTTTATTTAAAAACGTCGGCACAGTTTAAAGAACATCTAATTAAAGAAGCTATAATACAACCAAATGCATGGTCAGGAGCAAATAGAAGAGCCGAAAATATCACTTACTGGCCGGGGGTATTAAAATCAAACAGGTACAAAAATTTAAATACCTGAGAAATGTTCCAGCAGAGGAGAAAAAGTAAAACATTTAGATCCAAAATCGTATTGGCAAATAAAGGATGCATTCCTAAAGCCGAGTAGAGTATTGAGAAACGGGAAAATTTCGTTGGAAGAAAAGGAAAGAGTACTCGACTGTTATGTGATACCGGTACTCGTATATAACAGCGAATGCTGAAGAAATTTATAGCAGAAGAACACAAGATCTGAAGCAACCAAAATTTATTTCAACCGAAAGATGCTGAGGACACTATTGATCGAAACTGGGAGCAGCGCCAAAGTTTTGAAGAGAATGGAAACGAAAAAGAAAAAAATAATATACATAACATCAGGAAGAGGCAGTTAAAGTATCTGGGATATGTATGATGAAGGAGGTCTTGGAGAATTTGATACTCACAGGGTGGACAGAAGAAATGAGAGACAATAAAGACAGCGCAGGACATACTTGATGGGTTGAAGCAAATGAATGGAAGTACAAGGGTCGGAAAATTAACAAGGCAAAATCTAAATCTAAACTTATTTATAAATAGAACTTTGTCTGTATGTGTGTGTGTGTGTGTGTGTATGTGTGTGTGTGTGTGTGTGTGTGTCCGTTACCTATAGACTCCGAAACGGTTGAACCGATTTTCTTGGAAATTTACACGGTTGTACTATAAGCGTCTGCGTGTGTTCTTAGCTAGGTTTTGTGTCGAGGTACCCCCGATAAATATCGAAAATCGATAATCGAAAAAATCGGGTTATAGAAGGAGTTGTCCAATTTGAATCAAATTTGATACACTCATAGACGAAGACATAAGGTTTCAAGGTTGCAGTTCTTACAATAGTGCAGAAAATCGATAATATATATATATATATATATATATATATATATATATATATATGGCAATATGTTTGTGCGTGTGTCTGTTTATCTGCCTGTATGTCTGGTTTTTTTTTTCATCCCTTTTATTTTAGTTTTAGCTTTGGGTTTGGCTCTAAGTAGGTATAATTGTAGTTCTTAGTTTCAGCTATGCTACCATTTACTCAGAGGACTTCTTTAGCCCTCAAAATTCAGTTTACGACGAAAAAACTTATTTGATATCAATACCAGGAAATCAGTATTTGACTTACATCCATTCATTTTTCTTTCAGTCTAGGGTTTCGCTTTAACTGGAAAATACTATTGCTTTTTGTCTTTCGTTCCAACGTCCAAAGAGTCTGAGCTCAAGGACCATGGATTAATTTTAAAGCTTTTATTACACCCGAGCAACGTCGGGCTAGACTGCTAGCATATTAATAGCTACAAGGGACAGGAACATATGGAGGGCCATGATTGCCTACGTCCTGAAGGGTTACGCCACATAAAAGAAGAAGAAGAAGAATTAAATAAATTATTTTGAATTATTTAGATAATTATTAGGACATGAAAGAAGTTATCGCTGTTTTTAACAGATGGCGTTCCCAGAAATGCGTGCGTGTAGTTCCAAATGGAATAGCATCTGTGAGGAAGTTCTATGGGCAAGCTTGAAATTCATTGCAGTTATTTCGCCGAAGTGTAAACAACTTTGTTTTCATAGAGTTAAACGAGTGAATTAGCGGGGAATTTTATTGCACTAATTTATTAAAAAAATCTTCAACTGAAGCACACACATCTCTTGTTACGACTTACTGCGACCATGATCTGTCGGAAACAATATGCAGAGATTGGTTTAGATGCTTCAAAAATGAGTTTTATGTTGAAGTTAAAGAACGCTCTGGTGTACCGAAAAAGTTTGAAGACGGGGAATTTTAGGCATAATTTCATGAAGACTTATGTTAGGCGTAAACTGACCTTGAAGAATCATTACAAGTTGATCACACAACAGTTTTTAAACGTTTGAAATTATTAGGAATTATTCAAAACAAGGAGATTGGATGCTGTACATCGAACGGCGTCTTGTCTCGTGTGAAGCCCAATTTCAACGGCATAAAAGGAAAGATATCTTTGCTTCGTATCGTAACCGGAGATGAAAAGTAAACACTACGATTACCCTAAGCGTAGAAGATCCTGGGATACGCCCGGCCATGCATCTACATCCCTGTTAAAGCCGAATATCCATGGTTCGAAACGTCCGCTGTGCATTTTGTTGGATCAGATGGGTATAGTTTCTCATGGGTGCTTAAACCGACCATCTCGCGAGATCACTATCTGCGACAATTAATGCGTTTCCGCCTCCAAAACTGAAGAAAAATGACGGCTATACGAGCAGATATATGACAATGTGATTTTGCAAGATGACAACGCTAAGCCATATGCAGCAAAGCGGTGAAAATCTACTTGGAAACGCTTAAATGAAAATTCTTACTCCACCCGCTGTATTTATGCGTTCCATTATCACTTGTTCCGATCGATGGCCCATGACCTGCCTGACCAGCGCTTTCATTCTCATGAAGATGTAAAATTATAGGCCGAGTTGTGTTTAGCTTCAAAAAAAGATTTGGTTTTTTGATGTGCAATCCAAATACTACCAGAATTATGGGAAAAAGTAGTAACTAGCAATGAAATATTTCTTTCAGTGTCTTGTTTGTTAATAATTTTTATAAATAAATCATTTGTTTTCATGAACTTATTCGAGGTCATAATGCAAATTTGTGAAGGTTAGTTCGACAAGTTTAAAGAAAATGTAAATTATCCGAAGACAACTTTACGTTTTATGACTTTCAACTAAGTTGTTTTAAGACAGATGCTATATCCTTCCTATACAAATATGCTTAATTAGAATATAATTATCAACGGTTCAGTCAGTTAAGGGTGATACATACCTCATAAAGCACGGCTGACTGGGCAAAAAAATTTACCGCAGTGGGTTCCCATACTTTCTGCGGAAGTCTTGTAGTCAACCAAATCTGCAGAACTCAGTCTGTGCTGTGCAAGATATAGCATAGCGTTGTCCTGTTTAAAAATCACATTGTCATAGCTGGAGAGAAGAAACGGCTTAATACCTGGCCCAAAGGTATTTGCGTGTAAAGAGAATACAACGAATTCTACAGGGATTCGAACTCGGTTCTACGAATTCTTGTTCCGAAAGGATACACGCTGAACCACAACGCACATCCAATGAATGACGGATAAATATCTGACAATTTTCAATTTTAGAAATGTGAATAAAAACTAAATATTTTGGACCAAGAATAAGTCTGGAAGAAAACTCGAATTCGGGGATTAATGAAAGATATATATTAAACAGAAAAAAAATACAAGAGTGTGACACGTCAGTCTGACTGCCAAGTATTAGACCAGAGCGACTCAACCAACTCAACTTCACATCAGCCCTGAAAGGCATATTCTTCCTGTACTCATAACTAGCAGTATACCCCAGCGTTGCCCGGGTGTAATGAATGCTTTAAAACTAATCCATGGTCCTGGAGCTCAGACTCTTTGGACGTTGGCACGAAAGACTAAAAAGCAATAGTTGTTTCCAGTTAAAGCGAAACCCTAGACTGAAAGAAAAATGAATGGATGTAAGTCAAATTTTGATTTTTAGCTATCGATATCAAATAAGTTTTTTTCGTAATAAACTGAATTTTGAAGTCTAAATAAGTCCTCTGCGAAAATATCAAGGCTGAGACTAAGAACTACAATTATACCTACTTAGAGCCAAACGCAAAGCAAAAACTAAAATAAAAGAGCTGAAATACAGGCAGATAAACAGACACACACACAAACATCTTGCCTTTTATATATATATATATATATATATATATATATATATATATATATATATATATATATATATATTTTCTGCACTTTTTAAAGAACTGCAACCTTGAAACTTCTGAATGTCGTTTCTTATGTGTTTGTCTATGAGTGTATCAAATTTGATTAAAATCGGACCACTCCTTCTATAACCTGATTTTTTCGATTATCGATTTTTGATATTTATCGGGGATACCTCGACACAAAACCTAGCCGAGAACACTTGCAGACGCAGAAAATCGGTTCAGTCGTTTCGGAGTCTATAGGTAACGGCACACACACACACACACACACACACACATAAATTTCCATTTATAAATAAGTTTAGATCAGATAAGAAAGTATGTGTAACAATAAGAACAACGAAGCAAAGAACTTCTTTCCGTTTAAAAATACAGGCTGTCCATAAAGTCTCAGTACCATAACAAGTATTTATTTCTCTGAAAACATATGACGGAGTATTGCAGGGTTTTTTTTATGAAATGTTGCCATCTTCTCGATGTGCGTTGTGGTGCAGTGGAACAACAACTCGGAACAACAAGCTGATTTCGAATAACAGTTGAATTCCTTGCATTTCCTTACTCAAAAATACCATTGGGAATGTTATTAATCCGTCACTTCCCTCCAGTTACGGGTTAAATAATAGGACATTTTGGGTACTATAGCTTTGGCTGGCTACCAGTCTAGCTCAGAAAGCAATGGCAACCTACTGCGGGATAATCTTCTGCCCCGTCAGCCATGTCTCTTTCAAGGCATGATCGCCCAAAACGTGTATCATTCATGGCAGTTAACTGACTGACTTCTCCTCAAGTGTACATTCACAGCTTTCATTGACTACATTCCACATGGACATCTCACAATGTTAAGACGATATCCCATCTTCCTTCAAGAGTACAATAAAAGAATGTAATAAAAAATTAAAAGCTTAATTAAAAATCGATTCAAATAAAACAAAATATAAAAACCTAAATGTGAAGATGCGTGCATTTTACGAAAATATACACTATATTGCAATACTCTACATCATATGGCTTCTGAGCAATAAATACTTCTAACGGGCAACCTGTATGCTCCAATGAAACAGAACCATATCAATTATTCATCTTTTATTTGTAACTTCCCACTTTAAAAAGTGGCCCGAATTCCTACCGATGACTGTTATTGCAATATTTTCAATGAGTTCAGATGGACTATACATCCTATAGTCTTACCTTCATAGTTAAGACCCACCATGTCAGGCATAATTTAGCGAAACAGTTTCATTCCTTTTTTACTTAACTGTATAGATGTACGGTTCCCTCTGGCAACTTCTTTTCACAAGTAACTACTTTGTAAAACCGATTCCATGATGTACCTCGAATCTGTACAATTTTAACCTGTTAAGTTACGATTAAACGTTATCTTCTCCACATATACGCATAAACTGTGTCTCTTAACTCATTCTCTCTAAGCCTCTATTTTGAGTGGATGTTGGGATTTTTACTAGTTGAACGTTATTGAAATTAAGCTAAATGTAATAGATATTAATTCTCTTTAGTGGCTTTAGATAACAGCAATATATAATAATATTGGGTTTAAATTAGATGTAATGAATATAAATGATACTGTTATCTGTATATATATATATATATATATATATATATATTAATTTGATAAGATTATATTTAATTGATGCACATTTATTTAATAGAGAAATATTATACATATATATACACATGATGGGTAAAGCAATAAATGTTGGTTATGCATTATATGTAATAAGTAGAAGTTTGATGTGCTCATATTCTATGAATTAGATCAAGGCTAAATTTTCTCTGTGCGTGGTGGAGCAATGGGTATCAGTTTAAGTTCAAATCCCAGTTGAGTTTGCTGCATCCACTTACCTGCAAATATATTTGGGAAAGGTATGAATTCACTTTTTCTCTCTTCAGCTATAGATCCAATAGAAAGACAGATTGGTTTCTTTAGACTTGGTTAGAAACCTGTCTACTTCACCCAAAGTAAAAAGGATTTTGTGTAGGGTCAAAACCCTAACCGAAAAAATATAAGTTACAGAAACATCGACAACCCTCGTCTATTGCCTATGCTTCAAAGGTATATGGGGCTAATGTTAGGTCCCAAACTTAAATCAGAAGAATAAAACAACCATCATTATTGCGTAAAGAAGGTTATTCAAGCGTTTTCTTCTTCTGTGTGCCGTGTCTCTTCGGGACGTAGGTGATCATGGCATTCTACCTCTCCCTATCCTTAATGGCTCTTAACACGCTTGGTTCAGGGCACGACGGTAAACTACATCCGGCAGCTTCTGATTAAGAGCTTGTGAGGCGCATGGAACCACCTTTCAACTGCTGTTATTACCCGGTCCACCCTGATCTATGGTGGTAGCACCTGTTAGGGTCCCAGCTATGGGCAAATAGCTGAAGAGAGAAAAAGTTGATTAATACTTTTCTTCTTCTTCTGTGTGCCGTGTCTCTTCAGGACGTAGGTGATCATGGCATTCTACCTCTCCCTATCGTTATTGGCTCTTAACACGCTTGGTTCAGGGTACAACGGTAAATGCTTCTGGTTAAGAGGTTGTGAGGCACATGGAACCTCCTTTTAAATGCTGTTGTTCCCAGGTCCACCCTGACCTATGGTGGTAGCACCTGTTAGGATCACAGCTATGGGCAAGTAGTTACCCCCCGAACTTGAGTCAAAACACTATGAAAGTATAAAAATACACTATTATGAAAATAGACTTTACAGAAAAATATACATTTTTGAAAGAAAAAAAAATTTGCCAGCATTACATTTTTTAATACAAAACTAAAAGATATCTTCAGTTTTCTAAAATGCCAAAAAAATAAAAGTGTTTTCGTTAAAATCTGATTGAATTAACCTTCTCGTTATAACTAACATTAAAAAAATACTTTAAAACCCCAACATTTTTGGCATTACATAACCCACAGAGGTTGATATGCAATTAAACAAAACTCAAACGAAGCTTAACACGATTGTTTTTGTTATTATACCCAGCCACCACTCTGCTATATACTTGCTCAAGCCAATCAAGTAAGTTACGCGTTGATTTTCCTTTTTTTCTCAATCTGACCAGTGAGTATCGAGTTCTCCAAGAATTCCCTCCTCATTATAAGTCCCAATGTTGTATTTTCTTGATGTTAAGTTTATGTTGGCTTTTCGTTTCGATCCTATCTAAAACTTCATCATTGCTCATATGTTTGGTCCATGTTATCTTCAACATCCTTCTCTAGCGTTTTACATATATTTATAACAAATGGCGTTTAAAATTATGTCAATTTTTAGATGTTTTCATAAATATTTCTTCTGTGATAATTAGTGTTATAGGACCGTCCCTTTTTAGACTATAATGAAATCTTCCAATTATCTAAACTTATTTATAAATGAAACTTTGTCTGTGTGTGTATGTTGTGTGTGTGTGTCCGTTACCTATAGACTCCAAAACGGCTAAACCGATTTTCTTGAAAATTAACACATTGTACTATAAGCGTCTGCGAGTGTTCGTAGATAGATTTTGTGTCAACACACGGTTAATAATAATGTCAAGAGATTTAATGAAGAAAGTCATTGTCTTGTGGAACAACGTTCAGAACAATCAAATATCGTTCCTGGGCCAACTTCTGCAAAAGGCCGCTGAAGAGGAAAATCATCATGAACCGTCATCAGAGCAAGAATGGTGAAGCCCGAACCGTTGCCTTGGATATCTCTAAAGCATTCGACAGAGTATGGCATGCTGGCTTTCTACGGAAACTGCAAAGCTACGGCATAACTGGACTTTTGTTGGACCAGTCTTTCCTCTCTAACCGCACATTGAACGTGGTATTAAACGTACATGCCTCCCAGAACTACCCTACAAACGCGGGTGTCCCTCAAGGCTCTAACCTAGTTCCTACGCTATTTCTAATCTACATCAATGATCTCCCAGGTGCCATAACATCCCAAGTAGGCATGTACGCCGATGACACCGCAGTTTACTCTCGCCTCGATCAAAAATGTGATGTGGGCGACAAGGCGAACCTCGCTGCCGAGCTTGAAAAGGACCTCCAATCCGTGGTGGCTTGGGGTAAGAAGTGGCTCGTTAAATTCAATTCTTCCAAAACGAAGCTGTTATCAATTAACCACCATAGACAACCGCGCATCCCTCCCATTAGCATGGAATAGGCTTTCCTCCCAGAGAGTAAAACACTACGCCTCCTTGGCCTGACACTCTCAGCGGATCTCAAGTGGATTGACTACGTCAAATCTATTGCTAAATCCGCTGCTATGAAAGTCGGCTCTCTGTGCAGGGACCGGAGGTATTTTCCGTCATATATAAATCTACCAACCGCCCGTGTATTGAATACTGCTACCACATCTGGTCGGGTGCCCCTGCTATTCTCCTCGGGGTTCTTGACAAAATACAGCGGAGAATCTGTAATGTGATAGATACCGACTTGGCTGACCGCCTGCATTCACTCTCTCACCGGCGTAACGTGGCTTCCCTGTGCCTCTTCTATAAATACTTTCACGGCTTCTGCTCTGATGAACTTAAATCACTGATGCCCCCTAGATGTGAATTTGCACGAGATACTAGATTAGCAACTAGGTCCCAACCTTTTACAGTGAAACCGATGAAATGTAACCGCAATTTCTACTCCAATAGCTTCTTTTCTCGCACTTTCCGCCTGTGGAATTGCCTTCCGCATGCTTGCTTCCCCGACGGCTACAACCTCCAGGAGTTTACATGTAAGGTCAATAGACACCTCCTAACAAACTCGTACCCATTCACTCCAACACTCTTCCTATGTACCTCCTTACTCGTCTATCACACTCCTTCTGACATTTCCTGTACCCAATAGCTCTATGTAACCCCCTGGGTCGCGTAGTAACTCGTTTATAAATAGAAAATATTCAAAAGTTCTACAATATAATTGTATTGAACAGTTTTTAATGCAAATGTGTACTAGTCTAATTTTATTATGACCAAAAACTGAGTAATTAAACAATTAATATATATATATATATACAGACAGAGCTGTTTTGTTGCATCACAACTCATCAGTACGGTTAGACATCCGACTGCTTGTAGCCAATATTGAAACCCGACCGATTTGACATCAGTCGGCGATTGTCTCTCTGAGTAGCGGAATTTATCGTCTTATATACAATGTAAATACACGTCAGTAGCCGAGAGTATTCAAATTCATTACTAAATGAACGATGCGTAGATGCGTAAATATATATATATATATATATATATGTGTGTGTGTGTGTGTGTATATATATATATATATATATATATATATATATATATATACACAGAGAGAGAGAGAGAGAGACTGAAAATGAACCGAACAAATTTATAAATCCATCGGTGACAATTTATTTTACGAATATTTAAAAAATATTCAAATTATCGGACCGAAATACTGCTTACTTATATATATATATATATATATATATATATATATATATATATATATATATATATATATATATATATATATATATATATATATATTAAGCGCGTCTGCCTTATTCCACCGAACGACCTTAGCCCAGAGGTAGAATCGCCGACTGACGCCAATTCAGTCGGGTTTCAAAACCGGGTTAAAAAAAGCAATCGGAGTTTAACCGTACGGATGAGCTGTGATACAGCGAAACAGATCTGTCAGCGGGTGAGAATATATATATATATATATATATATATATATATATATATCGGTCTAATTGAGTATTTTTTAAATATTCAAATATCCTATATATATATATATTAAATATTCAAATATCCTATATATATATATAATTGCATGAATGATTTTCAGCTGTCCAACTCCAAAAGCAAAGATTTTGTTCGGTTTTCTTTTTCAGGTACATCTGATGCACTAAAAATTGATGCTCTGGCATTTTTCTTTTGATCTGCACTGGCCAAATAATGTATATGAAAAAGAAAATTTATTTATTTTGTTTGTTTAATTTAATGATTTAAAAATTAGGCCTGTATTTTTTATTATATAGTTTTGCGATATAATGTGTGAATTGCGTGTAAACCGAATTTTGCTCTCGTATTATATACGATTGGCTATTATCAAGAAGGCCTATCTCATGCATAAAGAATAACTTAAATTTCTGAGTGTTCAAATTTAGTGTAGAAAGCTAGAATCAAAAGTAAAAGTTTAATAATTTTACATGTTTCCCTTTTATTTAAGCTTCATAAGAAAAGAAAATATATATGAAAAATGAAAACTCTGTTATTCTATTTTGTAGTTGTTGATAATATTATTACTACATAACCGTATTTGATTGAGGCCCCGTTTATATATATATATATATATATATATATATATATATATGTATATATATATACTACCGGGCATAAGGCAACCCGAGTTTTTTAAAATAAATGATGTATTTTATATTATTCTTAGTATTTATTGCCAAGTGGATATTTCTAAATGGCACATACACACGCACATACGCATATATATATATATATTTTATACGTAATTTTAATATATTATATTTAGTGAATAGCAATTTCTACAGGTTCTAAGAAACCACGTTATCAACCCCAGCCAGACACCAAATAAAGAAATTCTAGTGTTACCAGTTTATCAAATGTATAAAATCAAATTCTAACCGGAATCAACAATTTTAGCCTAAAAACTTTTATAATGATTATATGAGAAGTAAAGTAATTAATTAATACCTTATTAAGGGTGTTTAAATTTACTCTTATAAGGACACATTCAGGATCCGATTGATTTTAATGTCAGTTTTATTGAATAAATCTACGTTTTACTATTTCATGATATTTTCATCAATTTCGTAAATATACCTGTTAAAATTAGATATTAGTCTTATTTTGACGTTTTACGTCAGTTTGACGAAAATTTATCCATCACAGCCACATAATATAGGTGTTTCTGTATGGACAATCTCCTCACAGATGAAGAAAAACTTGAAGCAACGAAAATATAAAACACTGTCAAAGCATACGGTCTAATCACGTTCAAATACTGGGGGCTGTACGATTAACGATGGACTTGATGCATACATAGATGGTTGAACGCTTAGAAATACCAACAATTGCTCAAAACATTTAATCTGTGAGTAGAGTTCTAATTTCTATTAGAAAAGGTATGAATTTAGCTATTTTGCTCATATATGCAAGCAAGTTTTGTATCACTAAACCATTATAATCTTTTAAAATCATTTTTGTAAAATATAAAACTATTTTCTAGCTTGAAATAAACTGCAAAGGGCTGATAATCCATTGATAACGAAACAAGTAGTCGATCTTCATACTAAAACTAATACTACGACTAGGGGTACGACTTTTATACTTACTCGATCTATTTCAGTTTGTTCTCTATCTATCTATCTATCTATCTATCTATCTATCTATCTATCTATCTATCTATCTATCTCAGTCTGTCTTTTTTCTTTTTTACCTTTCTATGTATTTCAGTCTATCTATCTATCTATCTATCTATCTATCTATCTATCTATCTATCTATTTATCTATCTATCTATCTATCTATCTATCTATCTATCTAAAATGCTAAAATTACAAAATCTAAATTTCGGATCTCTAGGAACGATAAGCCTTTAATAGTATTAATCTTAGTACTACGATATTCACTTTAAACTGTATGATCTCTCCCCTTATATATTTTTACCTCTAAATTTACCTTTATTTCATACTGCAAATTGTTATCCAATTAAAGTTTTCTAAAAAAAAAAAGAAAAAAAAGAAAGAACATCACCATCTCTCCAAGAAAAGCCAAAAAATTTGTAATCTTATACTTCACTAATACAGATATGTTTATCCACTACCATTTCTCTCTTTTTAGCCCATCCTCTGCTACATCATCCCAACCCATATAATTTTTTTTTTACTTCTTCCACTTAGGTAAACCCAAAGGCCTGGTCATAAAATGCTGTAAAGGATAATACCTTAACCTCTACTATTAAATCTGTCTCTAAACTTTTCAATATGTCCATTAACCACCTTAATTTTTCTTCACCATTTTCCTCTTTTTATTCAAATTCTAGTTTACGACTCCTAATTCTGATTTCTCATTTTCACTGCCCCGCTTTCCTCTCATACAAAATTTACCAATACAAGGTAACGAATTTTCTATCTCCTTTCACACTACCTGATGAAACATGTCCTTTCAATGACCACTTTGAAGTAGATTATAATTTGTAAATGTTTTAAACTACAATTTATAATAAATATTCCTAGCTCTAATTTTATATTGAGCACTGTTTTAAATTAATGCTTTGAACGTTGTTAGCATTTTCTTCGTTTTTTATTCACTTGGATATCTATCTATCTATCTATCTATCTATCTATCTATCTATCTATCTATCTATCTATCTATCTATCTATCTAAGTCCTGGGTAAGACCGTAAACTGCATCCGGCAGCAAGACCTCTGATTGGGAGGCTGTGAGGAGCGTGGGACCCTCTCTTAATTGCTGTTGTTTCCAGGTCCAACCTAACCTGAATTAGTAGCACCTGTTAGGGTCCCAGCTATGGGCAAATAGTCAACCCCAAACTAGGGTCAGAACATTATGAAAGTATAAAAATAGATATTTTTGAAAGAAACATATTACCAACAATACAGTTTTGAAGAAACAATATTACCATAGTATATTTTTGAAGGAAAAAATTACCAGAATACATTTTTGAATACAAAACTTGAAGATATCTTCAGTTTCTAAAATATAACAAAAGAAAAATTAATCAAAATCTGATTAAATCAACCTTCTCACTATAACTGTTCATTAAAAAACGTACCTTGAAACACTACCTTTTTGGCATTAAATAACCCACAGAGGTTGATATGCCGTTAAACAAAACTCAAACATCTATCTATCTATCTATCTATCTATCTATCTACGTAATTTTACTAGTGCTATACTTTTCCTATTTAAATTCTTCTGAAATATATGAATTTATATCTCCCCTACTATCTATCTATCTATCTATCTATCTATCTATCTATCTATCTATCTATCTATCTATCTATGTACGTAATTTTACTAGTGCTATACTTTTCCTATTTAAATTCTTCTGCAATATATGTATTTATATCTTCCCTACTATCTATCTATCTATCTATCTATCTATCTATCTATCTATCTATCTATCTATCTATCTATGTACGTAATTTTACTAGTGCTATACTTTTCCTATTTAAATTCTTCTGAAATATATGTATTTATATCTTCCCTACTATCTATCTATCTATCTATCTATCTATCTATCTATCTATCTATGTACGTAATTTTACTAGTGCTATACTTTTCCTATTTAAATTCTTCTGAAATATATGTATTTATATCTTCCCTACTATCTATCTATCTATCTATCTATCTATCTATCTATCTATCTATCTATCTATCTATCTATCTATCTATGTACGTAATTTTACTAGTGCTATACTTTTCCTATTTAAATTCTTCTGAAATATATGTATTTATATCTTCCCTACTATCTATCTATCTATCTATCTATCTATCTATCTATCTATCTATCTATGTACGTAATTTTACTAGTGCTATACTTTTCCTATTTAAATTCTTCTGAAATATATGTATTTATATCTTCCCTACTATCTATCTATCTATCTATCTATCTATCTATCTATCTATCTATCTATCTATCTATCTATGTACGTAATTTTACTAGTGCTATACTTTTCCTATTTAAATTCTTCTGCAATATATGTATTTATATCTTCCCTACTATCTATCTATCTATCTATCTATCTATCTATCTATCTATCTATCTATCTATCACTGGTTTTATTTGCGCAGTTTTCAGTCTTTCTTGCGTTCTGAAATTTTTTTAATTATTATAAGACATTGTTTACCTAACTAATGCGCAATATCTGTCAAGGATGGAATTTCATTTTGCCACTTTCTGTTTCAGTTTTAGCACTTGGATTTTTTTGTTTTTTATTATTTTTTGGAAAATCATTTTTCAACTTGTTTTATTTATCCATTCCTTTCTGTTATCTCGTTATCATTTTCTACTAAACTTCTAACCCGTGGCTGTTTTCACTTCATTTTTTTTTGTTTGTTTTGTTATTCATCTCGATCATATTCTAAAGCTCTCTCATCATGTTCAACTCATTCTAAGCCACTTGAATCAGATCAAATTTGCCTCTTCCTTTCGCCTGCGCATCTTTACATTGTTCTTTACTTGCTCTTCTTGTTATCGTTAAGTTTAGACTCTCTATTCTCTCTCAATACATATTTCCCTTCAGTATTTCTCTCTATCTCTTTCACTATCCCGTTAGCCTTTCTTTGCTCCTTCGATTCTATCAAACACTTATTCCTCTCTCTCTCTCTCTCTCTCTCTCTCTCTCTCTCTATCCTTTAACCCTCATAGTTATATTATTATTATATCAGACACGCATTTATGCAATTTGAGTCGAGATCAAAGTGTCCTCATTTATTAAGTGTTCACGCCTGCGGTTTAATTTGCTTTTAACTTATTTAGTGAAGCTAACTTTGACTTGATGCGAGGAAAGCTCAAGTTACCTATATTAACTCAGAGGCGCTCAACTCTCTTCGTGAATACTTCTTCTTTTTTTTTAAGAGCGAGGAAGATCAAACAGACCAAGGCGAAAAGAAGTGTTAATATTAAGCTACCGTGAACACGTAAACAAGGAGAATATATAGTAAAAAAATTATTAAAACTCAATTTCTATTACGTTATATTTGCTTTCTCAAGTGATTGGTTTCGATTTAATAGCCAAAGGAAACGTTTCGTGGGCATCGAATTTACTCTGCAAAATACATTGTTCAAGTCGGAAATCTCTAAAAGATCGATTTCTTTCTTTTCTTGTCTGTCTTTGTTATATCTATTTTAATGCGCATTTAGTTTTTAAAACAGTGGTCGCCGGGGACTTTTACACACTCATAATACACGGAGCTACAATCACAGACACACACACACACACACACACACACACACACACACACATACATATATATATATATATGTGTGTGTGTGTGTGTGTATATCTATGTGGATATATATGTGTGTATATATATATATGTATATATATTTATATATATGTGTGTATATATATGTGTATATATATATGTGTGCATATATATATATATAAATATGTGTATATATATAATTATGCGTATGTATATATATATATATATTTGAACGTGATTTTTGTATTCTTTGTATATATATGTGTGTATATATATGTAAATATATGTGTGTATATATATATATATGTATATATATTTATATATATGTGTGTATATATATGTATGTGTATATATATGTGCATATATATATATATAAATATGTGCATAGATATATAATTATGCGTATGTATATATATATATATATATATATATATATATTTGAACGTGATTTTTGTATTTTTTTTTTTGTATTTTCGAATAGAAGATTTCTTTAAGCTATCACGTGAAGTACGTGAAATATCTTTTTCAAAGCACAAAGACATAAATATCACGTTGCGGTCAGGACAAAATAAAAACATCGAATGCACATAGGTATATATATTCGATTTTATTATATATCAGATGTTATTTTGTATTTACGCTCAAGCCCACCAATTAAGCACTATGGATCAGTTGGTAGACTTTGAAAAAAAACGGTAGCTACTCACGCTTTTACAAATCGTTCATTCAATAAAGAACTTGAACGCTTCGGCTACTGGCGTGTGTTCACAGTGTATATATACGACGCTTATATCCTTCTTCATCAACGACTATAGCATAGATGTAGAATCGGCTACTGATGTCAATTTCATCTTGGCTAGAAACAAGCGGATATTAAAACGTACTGATAAGATGTGATACATCAAAACTGTCCCCGGATGACTGTATATATATATATATATATATATATATATATATATATATATATATATATATACAGTAACTAGTTTAGTTAATTTTTAAATTAGATTGAAATTACAACAGTAAATTCTTGTTTATAACAGTTTTATTTTATTGCCCTTACAAATGTCAAAGACCGAGAATATGTATATATATATATATATATTGTAAGTTGTAGAACACGTAGGTTTTTTTTACTTACTGTTCATGCATTTATTTTATAAAGAGTGCTCAATACAACGTAGAGCATTATATTGTAATGTTTGTTACAATGGTTTATAAATTCATAGTATCACTGCACAAAAATTTTCGCGTATGTAGCTGTTACGTGCGCTTCTTATCGGGTGATAAGTTGAAATGAAAATTAAATGGTGAAAACGGTTTATTTATGGTAATATGATGTTTAAGTGAATGTGGGCTTGGGTTATGTGAGGTAGCTTAGTTTATGACAGGTTCATTATTTATTTTCTCTGGGTACTTCTTATAGTGGGATTTATGTTTTTTTTTAGGAAGGGTAGACATTTTTTGTTTATTTTACTTCTATCTATGTGTAATTGGAGTGACGCAGCTGTTAATGAAAACGATGTAAATGAATGTGGGTTGGGAGTTTAGTATGATCTAGTCGTGAGCTTTTAGTCATGGAGATACTACTTTCGGTTAGAAGAAAGGTGTGGCGTAGCTTAGTATTGGACAGGTCACTTTTTCATTTAGTTTAGGTAATTCCTATATTTGGATATATGTTTTTTTTTAAGGAAGTGTAGATAGTTTTTATTTTACTAATATTTATAGGTGGATGCAATTGCTGATAATGTTGTGTGAGATTTATTTTCTTTTATTTATACGTTAGTTGTCCTTTATATCCATAATAACGAACATCGTTTTCATTAACAGCGGCGCCACTCCAATCACACTTAGATAGGAGTAAAATAAACAAAAATGTCTACCCTTCCTAAAAAAAAACATAAATCCCAATATAAGAAATACCAAGACAAAATAAATTAGGAACCTGTCTTAAACTAAGCTACCTCTCATAACCCAAGCCCAGATTCACTTAAACATCATATCACCGTAAATAAACCGTTTTCACCATTTAATTTTCATTTCAACTTATCACCCGATGAGAAGCGCACGTAGCAGCTTCGAAACGTGAAAGTTTTTGTGTAGTGATACTATGAATTTATAAACCATTGTAACAACCATTACACAATATATATATATACATATATCTATATATATATGTATGAAATAAATTATTTGCACAAGCAACTCATCTGTAAACAAAGGTTGGTTGAAATTTTCATAACTGCCATATTTTAGAATTAAGATGTTTTTATTGGTGCTATACTGAGCTTTATTAAGATATATATATATATATATATATATATACATTTTTTTTTTTGCAGTATGGTAAACAGTGCTCGATGAGCAAACCCAGAGCTTATAATATTCAAAATAATACCTAAACTGAGTCAGTTTAGGTATTATTTTGAATATATATATATATATATATATATATATATATATATGAAATAAATTGTTTGCACAAGCAACTCATTTGTAAACAAAGGTTGGTTGAAGTTTTCATAGCTGCCATTTTCTAGAATTAAGATGTTTTTATTGGTGTTATACTGAGCTTTATTAATATATATATATGCACACATTCGTAACTGTTCTATCTTATTTTATTTAAAAAGAACGCGTTGATATATACAGCTAAGCAAACACAAGTTTTATCTTCTACATTTTAATATTCATCCGTTGCTTTATCACACATGACAGGTATCAGACCAATGAAACCATATCTCAATTAGCATACTGTCTCTTGAATTTTTAAATCATCCGCCTTTGAAGAATCTCTGAAGAAGCTTGTTATAAGCGAAACATGTTAGATTAAAGAAACTTATTTCCTAGTTGTTCTTTATTTTATTTTATATTAAAACATGTACAACTTTTTTTATCCACTACAAGGTGTACATTTTGTTTTGACATTGAAATTACAATGTCTCATCAGGTGGTGTGGAAAGGAATGAAAAGCATCTTTTCTTATATTTGTCTAGTTGTGTGTGGGGATGTTGGTGTGGGTTAGCGATGAGGAAATAAGTCTTTTAAATTGTCCGTTAGAATTTTGAAAAAAGTGGAGTGATAGGGAATATAGTTGATTAGTGAGAGGACCGGGAATTTTGTAGACAGATTTAACATTAGAAGATGATGTATAGGTTTATGGCCTAGAATTTATTCTTTGGGTTTATAAGAGGGGTGGGTAAGGAAGTTTAAAGGGTGGGGAGGGATTACATTGGATCTATCTTTAATGTTTATTTGTACAACTATAGAATATTTTTGTATTTAACCACAGTATTTATAATTAATCTAATTTTGTATATTTAAACTTAATTTTGAATTTTCGAAATTACTTTTTTTTCTATAAAACTTTAAATTAGATCACAGTTTGTGGTGTGTAATAAGTAAAATATATAGACAGATGGATAGAAAACCTTTCGTCTAAATTATGAAAAAATGAAAATATCACTGACATGTTATTTTAACAGATACATTTAATAAAATTAGAAACTAAATGGACCGTTAAACCAGACCATGAAAGAATGCGACATCTTCGAGAAAAACCTGCTCCAGGCAATATAAAAGCTCGGAAGAAAATCGTCGGGATTTTCACTTCAATAGTCATTTGAACTCAAACTAGTCGTTAAAAATTCACGCGCTAAATAACAACAGTATATTTTCCTTTCCAGTGAAAATAAGAGATTTCTTTTGAATATTTAAAAATAGATGCATAAAAAGCTGAGGCATGAACTCAAGTTGTGCCTTTTGGTATAGTGAATAACGTATCGGAATGAGAAATCGGAGAGCTGAGTTCGAATTCTATTTGAATTTGTTGCATTCACTTACGTTCAAATGCCCTTCGGAAAAGTATGAATCCGTTAGTTTCTCCCTCCAACTATGGGTTGAATAGCAAGACACATTGGGTTCTATAGTTACCGCAAAATGTAATGCTAACCTAAGGGGGAAAATCATCTCTCCAGTCAGTCATATCTCTTTTGAGACATGATCGCCCAGGTGTCTATTAACATAACTCACATAATTGAGTACACACTCTATATGAGGAAAAGTTCTTTTGAAGTGAAAACAAATGAGAGCACGGCGGCATTCGTGCTGCATTTTGGTTAAGAACTCTGAACTTAAATATCCCCTAGTAGAAAAATAAGCTAGAGGGATCGTTGAAGCAATCAAAGAACGGAGTCATTACCTGAAAGGTAAATATTATATTCTTGCCACGAATAATATGCTATACTTGTCAACTTACTGGGATGTTAAGTTTTTTTAACATGAAAAAGAAAAAGGGAAGATTAAGAATTTAAAATTCCCAGAATACCTAGTTTGTGCACATTAATATAACAAATTTAGTCAGCACAAGAAAACGCTTGGTCAGCACAAGAAAACGTTTTTGGTGTACATCAAAATAAACATAACAGTATTAACTTATACTATTGCATCCAAATACATAATAATTACAAACAAGATGAAAAAACTCTCAAATACATAATACGTAGAAATGTCAAACCAGTGGATAGAAATAATCAAATGAAACTCATCATATATTATAAAAAAATCAAAACAATTGATCTCATAGTCTCTAATAACCCTACAAGCACTAAACTAAATCCTCTAAAAAAAGCGTAATGTATCAATTTACATGCCCGTTCAGAGATTGTATCTCTGGTACTAATAATAAACCCACTACATATATTGGTTTTACTATAACCACGCTCTCTCGTAGACTTACCTGTCACCTTTCTGATCAGATTACAATTAAACAACACTTCTCAAAAGACATAACCATGTAGGAAATATCAGACAGATTTTAGTCAACAATACAATAATCCTCAATGCACACAATAAAAAGAACCTTCAGATATCGGAGGCCATCTACATTAAATCCAAACAAACCACACTTAATAAAATCAAGTTTCAATCTAATCATAATGCATGGCATTGCATTTGAATAGATGGTTCTGTTGTCATTTCGCGTTATCACGCGGTTTGACGTCATAGAACCACATTGCAAATTTGCAAACTGCGTTTGTTATTGTTGGTCACTATTGCCGTTGCTTAGCGGAGTTTTATGTCAACACAAGATACAATCCTCGCTCATGTGGGTGTTTTTGTGTTATCTTCCTTGTAATGTGAAGATGACTCATGTGAGCCGAAAGCTTAGAACCAACTTAATAAAATATTATCCAAATGTTGGAGAATTTTTGTCTTTATTTTCGACTGAAATTAAAGCCAAAATACGATATTTAGAACAGCTCATGATTAAACATAATATACATTCATTGTCTCTTATATTTAACAGTATATGTTTAGAATATATATATATATTTATATGTGTATATATATATATATATATATATATATATATATATATATAAATATATATATTCTAAACAAATATATATATATATATATATATACACATATGTGTGTGTGTGTGTGTGTGTGTGTGTGTGTGTGTGATGCCGCGTAGTGATGTGAAATTAGATGTCTGCCGCATGAGGAGTGTCTCACTGGAAGTGAAGAGTCCTGTTATTTTTACAAGTACATCCCGGAGAAAAAGAATAGGAAAAATGGTTTATCACTATAATTTCACTGCTCACAGTCCAACATATTATCTCGCTGTATCTCTTGGACTCTTACCTCTGGGAAATCGCCCAAAGGCCAACAACTTTCCTAAAAATACCAAGGACTCGTTGAAGTATTGTGTAGTGAAAATGATTGCCCACTTGAACGGGGCCCCTTTCATCTTGACATGCATTTGATTCAGAAACTATATATGAAATAATTTAGATTCTATAGGGGTATCTAATTATATATATACATATATATATGTATATATATATATATATACATATATATATATATATATATATATATATATATATATATATATATATATATTGTTGCCTTCAAATCCTAAGCGTTGTGAAATATATACATTTGTATTTTCGTGTATTTTGTTAGTGAGCTATGTGTAGAATTGCATGGTATGATTTTTTCTTCGTGGATTTTTGCTAAACATTTAATGTATAGATCATTACCGGTGGGGTTTAACATATCGCAAAAGAGTAATGTAGTGTTTTTTGCTGTTTCGTAAGTAAATGCTGTTGTACGCACAGTATTGCTTAGTTTATTATTTAAAAGCTGTGTATATTTCTGAAATCAAATATTGAAACTATTTACATCGTTTGGACTGTAACACATTTAGAAATAGAAAAATCAGGACCATATGAGAAAGAAAAGGAAGATTACCGCTAATTAAGATATGCAGCTGAAATAATAGACATATAGTATCAATGGAACATATCTGAAGTCATGTGAAAATGTTTATTTTAATTTCACGTGATCGGCGTTGAAATTATCGCCAGTTTAAGATTGCTAGCTAATCACACAGAACTTCAGAGAATTTTCTCTCACCAATCAAAGAATGTTTTTCCAAATGTCTCTGTTTGTCTGCTTTTGAACGTACACAAACCAGTGTCTTCAGTGAACAAAGAACTCTATAACATTTTTAAAATACATTATGAATATTATTTTGTGTCAGATCTTTTAATGTGTTGTATGAACATTTCGTCTTCATGAATATACGTTAAAACTACAGAGTTTAAGATTTCTGATTTATTTTCTTTCTAACGACGTACTGACACTAATTCAAACGTATGAATTAGTAACTAAATTCCTTATATTGCTTTTGTTTTTAAATACCCGTGTGTTTTTGCGTCATTATCATCCATAATTAATCATCCCGACGTAGATAAATCAACAGTTTGTTTTAACAGCTTAGCTCCACTTCACTATACCTTTTCAGAACGAAAAGCATTATTAACAGCGAATAGGCGAGAAAGTAAATGAAGCCGAGATGCCAAGTCAGGACTGATTATATTGCAGATCCGTCTTTGAATTTTGTCGAGAACCTCGAGATGGATAGCTGAAACAACCGACTACAATATGGCAACAGTATTCAATACACGGTCGAATGGTAGATTTATAAAGATGAAATATGCTGATATTTCAGGGTCGATTACATTGCAGATCATTCTTTGAATTTTGTCGAGAACCTCAAGATGAATAGCAGGAGCACCCGACAAGATATAGCAACAGTATTCAATGCACGGTCGAATTGTGGATTTATAAAGATGGAGTAGGCTGATATTTCAGAATCAGTTACATATCAGATCATCTTTTGAATTTTGTCGAGAACCTCAAGATGAATAGCAGGAGCAGCTGACCAGATATGGTAACAGTATTCAATGCACGGTCGACTACTAGATTTATAAAGATGAAGTGGGCTGATATTTCAGGGTCAATCACATAGCAGATCATCCTTTGAATTTTTTCGAGAACCTCAAGATGAATAGCAGGAGAACCCGACCAGATATGGCAACAGTATTTAATGCACGGATGAATGGTAGATTTACAAATGTGCAAGATGGATTGCTGAGATCGAAAAAGAATGACAAGTTTTTAGTAGGGAGAAAAAAACAATAAAAAAACAGGATTCAACAAGACAGAAGACAGCACTTGATCTCGCATTTAAAACGTTTGAAGATCGATGACAGGGAAAAAAAGAAACAGGAAAAGTGTTCCACGGGCGATAAATGAAACTATTACAGACCCTACTTGCCTCTTTAGATATTATCGAAAATCTCGTGATGTGTATCATAATAACAAGAACTGATACGCAAGCAATATTCAATATTCAATACACAGACGGACGAAAGGTAGATTTAGAAATGAGCAATATGGATTCTAAAGAGACAGATAGTCTGGCATCAAACAATGAATAAACAGCAGATGTAGCAACTAATTCAATATATTCTTTCCACTTATCACTTCAAACGTTATTTTGCTGCATACCGTATTTGGGGAGAGATATCCAGGAAGTCTAAATACTGGAGACGGATGTAGACTCGTAAAAAATATAAAATAGACCGTCTATTTAAGTTGAAGTCATAAAATAAATCCGTTTTATATATATATATATATATATATATATATATATATATATAGAACTTATTTTATAAATGGAACTTTGTGTGTGTGTGTGTGTGTGTGTGTGTGTGTCCGTTACCTATAGACTCCGAAACGGTTGAACCGATTTTCTTGAAAATTTACACAGTTGTACTATAAGCGTCTGCGAGTGTTCTTAGCTAGGTTCTGTGTCGAGGTACACCCGATAAATATCAAAAATCGATAATCCAAAAAATCGGGTTATTGAATGAGTGGTCCGATACACTCATAGACAAAGACATAAGAAACGATATTCAGATGTTTCAAGGTTGCAGTTCTTAAAATAGTGCAGAAAATCGATAATATATAAATATATAAAAGGCAAGATCTTTTTGTGTGTTTCTGTTTATCTGTCTGTATGTCCTTTATACTAATCCACAACTTTTATCCGATTCTCACCAAACTTCAAAATTTTACTTACATCCATTCATTTTTCTTTCAGTCTACGGTTTCGCTTTAACTGGAAACAACTATTGCTTTTTAGTTTTTTGTGCCAACGTCCTAAGAGTCTGAGATCCAGGACCATGGATTAGTTTTAAAGCTTTCATTACACCCAAGCAACGCCGGGCTATACTGCTAGTATATATATATATATATATATATATTATTGTGTATTTGGGTAACAATTTTTCTTTTACACAGGTTTTATTGGAATAACAAACACGGTATTATCATTAAGATTTTATATGATTTTTCGTGTTTTTATATAATTTTTTGTCTTTTCGGAACTCTAATTATATAAGAATTTTCCAAATCTTTTGTAAATTCGAGATCTTTCGGCTACACTTTTAGCTATTATAAAGAATTAATTTTTTGTTTTTCATATAAACATGTGTAAAGTTTTCGCATATAGAGTCTTGTGTATGTTAAGTTCTGAACACAGTAAGCATATTGTTATCGTGTTCATAATTGATGTTATTAAGTGTAGGATTGCCATTTTTATTAGTACCGCGTCCATTATTTTTAATCTTCTTTTGCATGTGAATGATGCTAATATGCACATATTATCAACAAGGATATCACAGATAGGTTCTGGAAGATTGCGATGTGTATTTAAATGAGATAAGTTGGAACTGTTGTGAGAAAAGTGTAAACAGTTACATTGGTTACGCTACCATAAAATTGACGACATGACTGACCTTACACCTTTCCCAGAATAATTCCATCTGGTCTCATTTAAACACATATCGAGACCGTCCAGGATCTATTCACATACAAAAGAAGATTAAAAATAATGGAGTTCTGTAAAGAAGAAAAAAAAAATATGAACACATGAACAATTATATAAAATGCTTAATGACAATACATTTCTTGTCTGTAGTTTTCAATGATATATATATATATATATATATATATATATATGAAAAGGGAATTGTACCCACAGAAATTACTAATAGATCTGAAGAGTGTGGACGTCATTGTGATATAACCCGAGGAACCTTTCGGCCAACACTTGTCAAGGGTCACGTTGGCAAAGTTTATGAATAGGTAAGAAAGAGGACACAACAGAATGGAAAAGTGGAAAATTTTGCACTACTGGGAGCTGATGGAATTACGCTTAAAAATAAATTTATTGAGGAAATTTAAAACGTAAGGGGGGTGTAAACATATGAATTCCACAGAGTGAAAATAATATATATATATATATATATATATATTGGAAACCTCAACACAAAATAAAATGATTATAAATTTAAAAGATTATTTTGAAATTTTTAAAAATAGAAGCTACTTCATCAGACCCGCAAGGTCAAATAGTTAATTTAACACTGAGTATTAAAAATTGTTTAGATTAACACACAGAGAAATAAATGATGTTAGGTAAACGGTTGAGTTTATACAGTTCAACATTGAAGCAACGACTACACCGAAATTGTCACAAAAATTAATGTACCGACCCACTCATATACGAATTTTTTTCTATCTATCTATCTATCTATCTATCTATCTATCTATCTATCTATCTATCTATCTATCTATCTACACACACACACACACACACACACACACACACACACACACACACACACACACACACACACACACACATATATATATATATATATATATATATTCATATAAATAGGTATGAATATGTCAGATCTATCACTGATATTGAGCGCTTTCAAATAAGTACCGTTCATATATAATATATAGATAATATAATATATATAACAAATTGCATATATATAAATATATATATATATATATAATTTGTAAAGCTTGGCAATATAAATGTATCGATCACTTTTTAATACAACTGAGCACTGGTCTAACTCAATTATGACGCAAAACAAATTTGTATATATATATATGAGATGTATTGCAAATATTTTCATTATTTACATTGTTCGAATTGTTGCCATCATTTTTATTACCAGATTCAAGGGATTTCGTCTGTTCTACTTTGTGGCTTTCTTCAGGTCATATTTGTTCCATATTTTTGCAATAGCTCAGAAATATCCCAAACTCATGTACACTAATTTTAAACGTTCTCGCCTACTTTGCAACAGTTTTCAGAATGCAAGTGTGTAGAGTGTGGTCGTCTGACAGACTTTTGAGACTTTTTTCTCTTTCCAGAAAACAAATCGCATTTGAAAATAAAGAGATTTCAACACGTCGTGGAAATCCAAGTGAATGCTATGGTGAGGCTACTCGCAAGTGTCAGGATGCTTACATGAATGAAAGCACCACTTGATAAATTGTGTGGCATCATAAGGGGATAACGACTGCTGAAATTAAATGTCGAACTCATATTTGTTATAGTTTTAATTTTATAACACTAACGCCGATGTTTCTGAGCAAGCCTCCTACATACATACATACATACATACATACATACATACATGATCTATCTATCTATCTATCTATCTATCTATCTAATTTTGACATGAGTTTTTTTATAAATTTCACAATAAAAATTGCTTTATTTGCATGATACATATTTTAATGTACATTGTGTAACTAAACATAGACAAAAATTGAGCAACATTGCTTTTTGCTACTCTTGTTTTCAATTTTGTCCGTGTTGAAGTATTTAAAAGTATTTGTTACTATTTTGTAGCTTGTCCTCTTGTCGTTTTTTGTTGTTTTCAACGAGCTTCTTGTATAAAATTTTTGTCAGTTTCATCCATTCTTCTTCATATACTTCCTTCAGTTTCTTTATGTTTTTTTTTTATCTCTGGCATCATCTCAACTTCAAGATTTTTCATAAAAGTTCTTATGGATTGACATCCGCTAACTAGCTAGGCCATTCTAAAACGTCAATTTCGTTTTCATTGAACAAGTGTTTAATTGTTTTAGCCCTTTCTTTGGATCATTGTCCTGTTGTAATACAACATTTTGGCCTAGCCCCAAATCTTTTGCACTTTGTAATAGATGGGTTGATAAGTTTTTCTTGTATTTTTCTTACTCCGTTATACGAAAAACGACCCCAAATCTTTACACTTCCACTCCATTATTTGACTACTGGGATAGTGTTTATTTGACTGTATTCAGTTCTTTTTTGCCTCTGTACTTTCGTACACATATTTTTCAAGAAAGCCCAATTTTCTTTTCATTCGACCAAATAACTTTCTTCTGGAAATCATTTGATTCAGGTTCATACTTTTTAACAAATTTCCAACGTTCTTCCACGTGTTTACGTTTTAATAGTGGAGTCTTTCTTTGCGATCTAAAATACAGACCTGTACGATTCCGTAATCAATTGATTTTATCTTTACTTACTACAATTTTAGCATTTTTCACAATTTTTCTGAATTTCTCTTCGAGTCAAAAATGGTTGTTTCTTCACATCCGGATTTATGTATCGTTCAGTAGCCATGTGTAATTCAAGCGGACGACTACTCCTTTGAATATTTTCAATAGTATCATATTTTTGTCACAACAAACTCCCAGGGTACATACAAAGTAATTTAAATCTTGAGCAATTTTTCGATACACTATATATAATTTTCTGTGGCATATTATTTGACAGTTCTTTTGATTTTAACCATTTTAAGTTTAGATAGCGGGACAGTCTGTAATGTATTAGGTCTGTTATCACGATGTGCCGATTGAGTTGCGGGCTTGGTTAATACATATATTGCAGATAACCTGTGATTAGTTGAAGCACAAACCATATGAAAATAACTAAAAATTGTTTTAAAATACGCTTGTCCGTATTATTTGTTTATAAGTTAAATATTTTGCACGGCTCAAATCGAAAATTGGCAATAAAGTTACATAAAATCAATTTTTCTCAATTTATTTCTATTTTTTTCTCTGATTACTTAGACAATATTCATTAAAATATTTGAAGAAAGTATCATTTAAATTGAACAAATTGTAAAATTTATAAAAAAGATATGTTAAATACTTTCGCTACCCACTGTATATACATATATTGAGAGAAACAGAAAAAGTGGGAAAATCTTCACAAATTAATATTTATTAATTAACACACGCTCTCACACACACACTCTTTCTCTCTCTCTCTCTCTCTCACACACACACACACATACACACACACACACACATATATATATATATATATATATATATAAATATGAGAGAGAATGGTAGAACAATATTCACAAATTAATTAAGCCAATCTAATATAATAATAAATATATAAAAAAATTAAAGATGGATAAAGAAAGTGTAAATATCTGATAGAAGGAAATTATCTGAGTATTAATCTATTTATTTAAGGAGCTAATTTGGTGCATCGGTGAAGCCGGAATAATGATGGAATTAACATTTCTGAAATTCCATTTGTTTTTCACTCAAAATGACTACGTCACATGACTTGTCTTTTGAAGGGTTAACAACATTTAATGAGTTCGTGTCTACGGGCGTTTGACACGCGTATATATACGAAGAAACGTACAAGGTACGAAGACATAAACACAAGTACACGCAAAAATAAACCTGCCATATATTCCCACATCTTCACAATTATATATAAAACAGTACGTACAAAAATGCTCATAAGAAGATTTGCGTTGAAAATATTTTTGAGAAAAGGCACATGAAAGCTTCGTTAGGGCGGTAGGGATGTTTCTGGAGCTGGGAATGCCGGGAAAAGATCAAAAACTTCGCAGGTCCTTAGCTTGAGTTTGTCAAGTATTTTCTCAATTTATATCAGTAGCGCATGACCATTATATATATATATATATATATATATATATATATATATATATATATATATATATATATACTTGCAGTGCAGCCCGGCGTTGTTCGGGTGTAATGAAAGCCTTAAAACTAATCTATGGTCCTGGAGCTCAGACTCAACCTAAAGAATATTTGTGTGAAGTTTGGTGAGTATCAGATAAAAATTGTGGATTTGTATAAAGGACATACAGGTAGATAATCACACACGCACACAAACATATTGCCTTATATATATATATATATATATATATATATATATATATATATATATTATAAATTTCTGCAGTATTCTAAAATTGGCAATCTTGAAACTTCTGAATATCGTTTCTTATGTCTTTGTCTATGAGTGTATCAAATTTGATTAAAATCGGACCACTCCTTCTATAACCCGATTTTTTCTATTATCGATTTTCGATATTTACTGGGGGTATTTTGACACAAAACCTAGCTAAGAATACTTGCAGACACTTATAGTACAACTGTGTAAATTTTCAAGAAAATCGGTTCAGCCGTTTCGGAGTCTATAGGTAACGGATACACACACACAGACACAGACAGACAAAATTCCATTTATTATATATATATATATATATATGTATGTATGTATGTATGTATGTATGTATGGTGTGGACCCGGTTAAAGGTCCCGAGAGAATAATACAAAACAACCAAAATAGGAAATAACGAATATATATTAAACACGGCAAAATACAACGCTTTGGTAGTAGAACGATATTCCGGGTTAGTGTATAATATTATAATTCCACTCTCGAACTGGGACTAGTAATGGTCGCTACGGTACCAGTGTTCGTAGATGACTCTCAGCTATGTACATGGTGTTCTCCTCAGGCTACTCTCTCAGGCTACTCCCAGGCTACTTAGGCTATCTACTCACACCTCTTGTGAGGGGACGTATATCTAAAGTCTGGAAGAGTTCATTCTGTTGTGGGTGATGCCGCCATAACAATATATATATATATA